>CAIIXF020000011.1:1140570-1151570 GCA_903813345.2 Owenia fusiformis | reverse complement strand
TTATTGTAGACTGAATAAACATTTTTATTTGGAGTAAATCCTATTTGGTTTTATTTGATCAACAATGAGTTTTTGACTTGCACTGTCTACACTCACCGACAATAATAATTACTGCAGAGGGAGCATTAGAAAGAGTAAGATTATCATATATAATAACAATTAAGATCAGAATATTTAAGAATTATGCAAATGAACTATTATAATCTGTTGCAAAGAGATTAATTTTTAACATTAATTTGAGAGATAATATTCTTATAAAGGTTGAATGGGACTTGATTTGGAGAAGTTCATTTAGAAACAAAATGTTTTATTCTTTTTTCTGCATCCAAAAGACCAAACAAATAGCCCATGGAAAATCATGGACTTTCAAAAGATCAAAAGAATAACCATGGAAAACCATGGCCTTTGATTGCACTTTCCGAAACATCAAAGAAATAATCATGGAAAAGCATGGCTTTCGATTGCAATCAACCGACTTCCATGGCTTTTGATTACAGTTTCCTCAACTTCAAAGAAAGAAACCATGGTTTTTGATTGTATTCTCAAATGTACGAAATGTAATTTAAAAAATATATATTTATTAAATTATTTCATATTGATTTTTAAAACTGAAAATTAAAGAAAGTATTGAAATAAAAACAGAGCTTGGGCTAGTTTGACTTAATCTTTTTCAAAGGAAAGAAGTGTTTGGCATAAAAAAATAAGCAATCTCTATCTAGCATTGATCTACACAAAAGCCCTTTGCACAATTGTTTTTGAAATCTTGTGGCCTACTCTGTGCTGCATTAACTGCACTATCATATTTCTATATAAAAAATTATATAATTTTCACATATTTTCTAATTTGTAAGGAAGCTGAGTTTAACATTCAATGAACGTTCTTGCTAAACCTAAAAAATGAAATGTCCACCCTTTTTTCTCTATGATAAGTCTCAGCTGGGATATATCATCAAAACATTAATTTTGGAGATTTTGGTAAATACATCCTACCATAATTGTTGATTTTACATCTCCATGTGTCATGGTAAAAGCCGCCCGTGACACATCCATTAAAAACCAATTATCAAACCACCAATTACCACGGCGGAAAATCATGGTAAATATCCATGGAAGATTACCATGGGCGTCCATGAATTTCCATGGAAAATAACATGGAAAACCATGGATTACCATGGACGCACCATGGAATACCATGGTTACCATGGCTTTTTTCTTAAGGGAAGGTTTCATTGACACTTGAGAAATCTATATCCATTTTGGCAATTACTGCTTTTCTAAATTGGTAGGTTGGTAGTTGGACACTTTTAATGAGGCTGCATATTTCAGTTGGACAACAATTCCGTCTCAAGTGTTATCTTGTGACCTGGAATTAAGATAAACCCTGAGAAAAACTTGAAAATCGATTCACCCTAGTGATTAGTCACGTATTCAGTGAGAGCTATACATTATTTTAATACTTGCAGTGACCTTTATGATCCACCTTATAAAACAAACTTTTCAACAAGTATTTTTAAAATCTGGTTGTGTCAAAATAGCGAACGGCATTCTAGAGTCAAACAGAGCGTCAAGTGACGAGATAACTCTCATCTATAAATTTATCATAAATAATTAAATGTTAGAAATAAATTAAGTGGTCTCTAATCACTTTTACATTGATGTTGGATTCAAACCCTTCGTCGAGTGTACAGGTAGCTTAGCTTATCTAATAAAAAGGGGTCATACCCCTAATTCTCCAAACGGCCTTTTGACACTTGATTGGCATATGCCATATATCACTACAACGTAAGACTCGTATTAAAGTTGATAACCCTTGACAGCCTATCTGTATATTCATTAATCTAATAAATGAGGAAAGGCGGAATCGATAGACTTGGGAATATTTTTGTTGGGTGCGATAGGAAGACACATATGGTTAGATGCAAAACAGTGATTGCCATGTATCTTTTCAATCTATTGTAAATCCAAGTTATGCCCGGGTCACATTTGCTCTGATCCATCGGCCACGCGGCCGGCACCTGGCCGATTGATTATTTTGATCAATTTTGTATTCAGTTTTTAACAAAACACGCAATCGGCCGGGCGTTACAGATTTAGGGTGTATTTTCGTATGCCCATGGTGTTAGTAAATAATTTTAATGAGTTTTTGCCCCAGGTATCACTGAAAAACAATAATTCCTGCAGTGTAAATTACATGCACCCCTCCCTTTTATTGTCTCCTGTTAAATGAATGAAACAATAATTTCGAAACCAGTTTCTCAAGATATTCAGGGAGAGATTGTTAAATCCCCCACGCACCAACTGAATAGGTAATAGTATCGGTTATTTCATGAAAATCTTGGAAATTATTTCCTTAGAGTTAACTCAACCCCGAACTCTCTCCAGAGGTTTGAGTAAAAC
Organism: Owenia fusiformis; assembly: GCA_903813345.2. NCBI lineage: Eukaryota > Metazoa > Annelida > Polychaeta > Sabellida > Oweniidae > Owenia > Owenia fusiformis. Next base: position 1,149,173 of record CAIIXF020000011.1, on the reverse strand, counting down.
ATACATTTGGGGCGAAACATGAGCGAGGAACTTGCTCGGATGGATTTTTCATCTAAAATCAAAATATTTATGAAATGTAATGGAATTTATTTCTGCAGGAATTCAAACAAGAAAAAACATGAAGATCCTGGACTACCCCCAGTCCTACCTGCTTCTTGGCTTAGTTGGCTAAGAATTGTTTCTCTATATATTAAATGATTCCTATATTTTCAAATTCACTAAGCTTATAGAATGATATCAAAACTCGCTCCCTGAATTTTTCATCAATAAATATGAAAATATCTTAGAATTATGACAAAATATCATCAAAGTTCATGTTATCAACAAGAATCACTGGACATTAAGTGATCAAAGTATAGATTTTGCAAGGTAATGTAAATTATAAAATACTGAAAACAAATTTTCGTTATATCTTCTAATTGAATGTTAACATACTTCACGGTGGTATTATGAAAAACTGTTCCCAAAATATATATTTTTGCTTTGCCCCCCCCCCCCTGCTACCCCTTTGGTGTAGGGGTAAAACATAATTTTATGGGACAAAAAGTGACCCATGAATTTGCTCGGGCAGATTTTTTCATTTGAAAGAACCAATATATTCATAAAATTAGGAGATTCGAACAAAAACAAGAAAGTGCTAGTCACTAAGACTATTTGGCATGGACAATAACTTAACCCCGCTCTAGTTTTTTAGCTTACCGGTAAATTTTTTTTGCATTATTAATGATTCTTACAATTTGAAAGTATGACTTGTGAAGGCATAGTAGAGCTCTTGGAGATTTTTTCCATCAATAAATATTGAAAGATCTTATAATTATGACAAAATATTTTCAAAATCCATGTTACCAACCTTGTTAATGACTGAACATTAAATAAGTAAATTATTGATTTTACGAAGTAATATGAACAAAAAATCACCTGAAACTGTTTTCTAATATATTCACTTCTTGAATCAACTTATTTTATGTTGTTATATGAAAAGCTTTTCTTGAAATATTTGTTTTCGTTTTGACCCCCTGCTACCCACTGAGGGTGGGGGCAAAACATAATTTTCAGGGATTTAAAGTGACTGACAAACTTGCTCTGGCAGATTTTTTCTATTCCAAACAATCAATATGTTCACGAAATCATAATGGCTTAATTTCGTCATCGTTTCGAACAAAAAAAACGAAGAGCCAAGGCTAAAAATAATATCCCTTGATAAAAGAATAAGTTGATATTTAATTTGATTTGATCAAATTTTACCCCTGTTGAAATCTCCAATATTTAAGAATCTGTAATATTGTATGATTCCTATTATATTTTACATAATTTTAAGAAAATATTCAATTTTTTCGTAAATTATCCCGAGTTTTTTTCATAAATTATCCCGATTTTGTGTTCAAGACTCCTGATTTGTCAAAGAGACACCCTAATGGGCTTATCCGTGAGATTTGTGACAGTGGCCTAGGATGCTCAATTGGTGGAATCCAAACCACAATTCCAACTTATGCGGATGACACTATACTCATTACATACCACATGCCTGTCATGCAGAAGCTTCTAAGCATTATTTACCAGTACAGCCTGAGATGGAGATTCAGATTCTACCCAAATAAGTGCAAGGCTGTATACTTCAGTAGAGGAAGGTCCACTGGGCTAGAAGGAACGTTGTCGATAGGTGGAGCGCAGATACCGATAGTGACCCAAATGGAACATCTAGGACTTCCACTTTGTTCATCAGGTACATATGGACAGTTCATAGCCAAAATAGCCAAAGGACGGAGAACGGTTATTGCCTATGTTGGAGTGACATCGAGTACTATGAATCCGGCAAACCCCCTCACTACTTCGAAAATATACTGGTCAATAGCTATTCCATCAATGCTATATGGTTTAGAAATCGTCCCTCTGTCTGATAGTGACTATAACAAACTAGAGGCTAGTCATAAAACGATTGCCAAAAAATCTCAAGGACTACCAATCAATACAAGTGACTCAGCAGTTCTTGCTCAGCTAGGCTGGAACAACATTAGGTACAGGGTGAGCTTCATGAAATTAATGTTCATATGGAATCTTCTGGCACTTCCCATGTTGAGCGTATACCGACGCATAACCATTATGCGCATCGTTCAAATATGTGACAATAATACAAATGTGCGATCACCGTTACGTGACATAATGAAAACATGCATTAAATAATAATCTATATACAAATGTAGTGCAAATGATTAAAACTGCAAGAATACCAAGTAAAATGCTTCAGAAAAGAACTGTAACGCAAACACTCAAAGAGTTCCATCTGAACGAATGGCACATTAAACTATAGGGTGACAAAAAAAAACTGGAACCCACTTAAGTCTTAATAACTTCGTCAATTATAAATATTGAGCTTAGTTATTTAGTACATGTATAGTCAACTGAATGTATGACAAGATGTCAAAGGTTGAGCATTCTAGCTCAATTAGTCTCCAAATGAGGCACGTTTAGATAATGTGCTCCAAATGTGCACCACGATGTTGGATGCCGAGCTGGATTCTTCTTGCAAAATTGTCAATGACCCGACTGCATTCATCTCTATCTATCTCTCTAATTAGTCTACCAATGTCAAGTTTGAGGTCATAAATTGTCAGTGGACTATCTGTATACACATTATCCTTGAGATACCCCCACAGATAAAAATCTGGGGGGGGGGGGTTCAAATCAGGGGAGTGGGGGCCCCAGATGTGGCGGGTATGGTGACTGATTAATCGATCACCAAAGTGAGCCTGAAGCCATCGAATGGACTAATTTGAGGTGTGGGGTGTGGCACCATCTTGTTGGAACCATTGCTGGTCCCTTCTCAAGTCACGTCATCTACCGAGCGCTCTCTAAAACGTCCGAACGTTAGGGATGTAACGTTCTGTGGTGACTGTTGAGTTGTCTTGAGTTCTGACAGACCTCTTTCTCCCCCGAATAGGTTGGTTTACCATCACTTTTCTTCTTTGTTGGTTTTACAGTTCCTTCTGAATCAAACTTCTGTACAAGCCTAAAGATCTGTGACTTGCAAGTGGCTCTTCTTGCCCTTTGATCTCTCCTATAGGCAGTTTGTGTCTCTTTATAGGATTTTGTCTCGATATACTTTCTCACAATATAAGTCTTTTCTTCTGTCGTCCATGGCATTATTAATATTTAAGCTACAGTACTCATTATGGTGTCATTTGGTCATGCATTCAGTCTAGTTTCTACCCTGAAGAAATGAAGAATGTAGGTATAATACTTTCCGAGAAAGGACGATTCTCGGTTTGGAGAACAGTCCCCTGGGCTAATAATTTTTTTCATGAAAAATATAGAAATATTACCCAAATTAAACTTTGAATATTCAAAAGAGAACATTTAAATCTACAAGATGTAAAAATAACAAATTGGTCTGAAGCAGGGATAATGCTCAATTAGACAGAATCAATAAAATACAAGTCTCGATTTGGGGAAAGAAGTTCAATAGTGTACTGCGCTAATATTTTTTTGCGAAAAATCTAGAAATATTACCCAAATTGAATTATGACTATTCAAAAGAAGACATTCAAATCTATATTATGTAAAAAAATCAAATTTGTCCGAAGCAGGGATAATGCTCATTTAGATTGATAAACTTCGTTCTCCAAACCGAGAATCGTCCTTTGATGATTTATGGGTTCCAGTTTTTTTTAGTGATCGAGGTGAAACCAATATCATGGTGGATCATGGCCCGAAAATATCTCAGACTAGTCAAATACTCTCGGCTGATGGTTATGTTAATGACAGGTGAAGGAAATCTTCAAGTGAATATAGGTCGCTGGAAAAATACCCCAACCAATGGACGACTATGCAAAATGTGCAAATGTGAAATTGAAACGTTATCTCACATGCTGCTTGAATGTGAGCCTTTAAATGTGGAACGAACCCCCCTTCTGGATATAATGAGAGAATATGGTCTGACTGACACTACATGTACAAATCAGCAGAAGTCGAACTTTATTTTTGACGAGGGACAGATTTTAGACTGCGAGGGTCTTATAAGGATAGCACAAAGTGTTTATAAAATGTATAATATGCGACCGAAAGAGGATATACGTTGATGTAACAAAAAATGTATGATCTTAACCCAATGCGGTGAATACTTAGCATGTTATTGTTACTTACACTGTATATTAGAATGCAACTTTCTGACATCTTATAACTGTATATAGATAAAAATTGTAAATAACAAAACTACATAAAATATTGTATAAATGTTGTCGTACTAAATTATACTCTCATACAATGTACTCATCAAAACTGATGGATAAAATAAACATAATAATAATAATAATCCTAATTTTTCAGTAAAAATTCCTGATTTTGAAATGGAACTCTCCCGATTTTCGTTCAAAATTCACGATTTGTTAATGAGATGCCCTCGGAAAAATGAAAGTATACGACAGGTTTTGTGATAAAACAAAATACAGTAGCTAGCTACACATACAAAATACACTTGTAAAGCTCTCATCTTCTTTTGACTGCAGTATTTTAGACCAGAAATAAATAGAACGTTCTGGGACTGAAAAATTCAGACCAATTGAAACGAATATAGGATATGTATGGTCATAGAAAACATTATTTTCGCAGACTATCCCTGCTTAATCAAGAGGTTTGGTTTGTTTTGCAAACTGTCCTGAGAAGTTCCCTATTGGGATATACTAGCAGACAATCAATGTATTAATAAATCCTCTTGTGTCTGTGTACGTGAATTGCCACATCCAACCTCTACAGACGCCGCCCATATTACCTATAATCGGCATTTGTCAAACAATCAGAACTTTATATTTCACGTATAGTTTCCCTTAAGAGCATTTATTCATCATTGAAATATGAATGGTGGGAAGCAATAATCGATACATGTGACATGAATGATAACAACTTAGATGCCTTCAAAGCAAAACCGATTGTTACTTTTCTGCAGAATCTGGGCACAATCAAAATTAGTAAGATGTATACACGCTTTAAAAGGCTATGAAGAATATTCATAATGTTGCTAAATCGGAGGTGGACCTTGTGTTGTTGGAATTGTTAGTGTAGATGTTGTGGGTTCCAAAGTAGTAGGTGAACTTGTTTCTCCAGCAATAATAGGTTTGACTTGTACTGCAAACTGTCCTGCAAAGTTCCCTGCTGGGACGTACTGGCAGACAATCAATGTATTAATAAATCCACTGTTGTCTGTGTATCGTGAACTACCACATCCAACCTCTATAGAGGCCGCCCACACAACCTGCAGTGGAAAGTCAATCAAATTAGATTATTATATATTATGTCCCGCGTCTTCCCTTAGAAGCATTAGTTTATCATTCCATCTGAAAGGAGAGAATATAATAGCTGATGCATGTTATGAATGATAAGCTAAACCGATTATCAAATATGTGTGCAGACTATTAGTTTCAATCAAGTTTGATTTGCTGTCTATAAGCTTTAAGGAGCATCTCCATTGTTGCTAGCCTATGTAAAATGACCAGATCCTAGACCATCATAATTTAATTAAAAATCTCTATTATCAACCTTAGTAAATACGCCTTGAAGAATAATTACTAGAAATGTAAACCTAAGTAAAATGACCAGTTTTACTGCTGAATCCCAGACGACCATAATTTTAGTTCTCAATAACTAACCCGAGTAAAATGTCTACAAGCCTTAAAGAAAAAAGTACAAGTGATGTTTCTAACCTGAGTAAAATGACCTGTTGAACTGCTGTATCCCGGACTACCATAATTATAATCAGAAATCTCCTCATACCTGAAGCATATAATAAATGCATATTTCTTAAAGGTGCAATAGCCGTAAACCGGGAATAATTCCTTAGAAAAACTCAAAAAATCGTTGGTGCCTCAAACCTGCCCCGAAGAATGGCTACAACCTAAACTTACTTTTGTCAAAATACCGGGGCCTGAAAAATCACTCACCTAGATATCGACGAAATAACTTTCAGTTTCGTTCGACTGCAAGAGCAAAATTGAAGCTGAGCTAAATGGTTTTCGTTTGTCGTAAAATTTACCTCATTTAACTACGACATCTTGCGAATGAATCATTGTTTTCGTGTCATATGATTCGTTGATTTATGGCACGTGACATACATTTAGACCTTTTGCCACCTATCGTAAGTTAATTGAATTCAAATGACATTTTTCAATCCAAGAAGAAAATTTGCACAAAAATTATACTCCGCTTGACATAATCTTTGTCACTCTATCGTCTTCTTCATGAGACACATCGGAACTTGGGATTAATGGCCATTCAACCAAGCCACAAAAAGTATGTATATTAGTTGTTCAACATTTCCAATTGTGTTAATATTTCCGGGCACTCAACCTTTAAGTTAATTTTATTATTCCATTAATATAATACTACAGAAGATGTTTACTATGTGACGCAAAGCGTAAGTAGATCAAAGGTCAACAGTAGATATTTGCGAAAACAATTTATTCAGTTGATTGTAGGAACACAGAAGAGAATGAGTTGGAGTCTGTTAGAGTTACGTTTAATCTAATTAATGAGATGACAAAATATGATGTTTAAGGGCTGCAATTTTATTTGAGAAATTCGAAAGGACTCAGCATAATGAATTGAAGTAACCATGCACTTGAATCAGTCTAGAGCAATTCTTTAACTTATTTGACGAAACCTTCACATACCACGCTTGGATTCCATTTGCACACAAATCAGGGAAATCTGCAGGAGTACCAGTCGTGCCATTCAAATACAAATTCTCCCCACCTGTTCTAAAAGTTTGGTTTGCTGAATCACTATGTTCAAATGCTTGTCTAGATGCAAGATCATCCGCCCAGGCTTGGGATGTTGAAGCAGCTAACGTGCTGTAGGTCATTGCTGGTGTGTCAATATGTAGAGCCCTCACTTGATTGTGCTTTGCCAGACAGGCGCTTGCAAATTGAGCTAGATGTATAGAAATATTCATGGTCATATTTTTGTAATTACTCAAGATTGAAAATCGAAAATCGTCTTTTATCAGTATTCTTCATTATTTGACACCAGATAAATATCTGAAATCGGACACATCGTGTCTAGCTTTGTGTGAATAAGTTAGCCATCTTTTTAAGTTAGGGCTTTTCATCAAATTATCAAGCAATGTGAACATCATTCATTTTAAATGGCTTCATCAATTTTAATTCTGTAATTAATATAATTATGTAGTGCACATGTTTATCAAGGTTAGCAGCCATATTGAAACTTAAACAAGTGGCTCAAAATTTAATATTAATATTTAATTCGATATATTTTAAATGTTCAAAAAAATCTTTAAAAAACATCAAACAATAAAAAGGCATTGATTAAAATGGTATGAGCAAACATAAAAACATTGTCAAAAATCATTTAAAAACTTTGAATAAGAAAACAAAATATATCAAATAACCTCACATGTCTAGCCTAATGTTCCATAGTTCAAACTAATAATTACACCAACTAACTTCATGTTTTGAACTCCTGTACATTTCGTGTTTGAAGTTATCATTTTCATGTTTCTACTTTAAAATTATTCTGCAGTTTGAACCTGTAAACATTTTTCACATTCGATCTTTCATTTTTCCATTCGAACTTTTTTGGTATTCTGCAGTAGAATCTTTCTTCTGCGCATGCGCTTTAGTTTAAGGGTATATTCCGGAGACACACAACCTATTGATCCTTCCGCCGAGTGGGAAGACGGATAGATGGCATTGCAAAAACAAAAATATTGTCCAATTATTGTAATTACTTGTACATTAGCATCGCCAGTGGTTGAATTTTGGTAAGTACATGAATGAAAAAGTGTATGTATGGACCAACTCTAAGACATGATTTGATGTGATTAAGGTGCATTTTATTTTAAAAATTTGACCTTTTGGACCTGCCTCCATCTGTCAAAATGAGAATGACATTTTTTAATATTTTCTATAGATGGCGTCTTCAACAGGTGAGATCTTTTGATTTTCGTGGGGAGTTTTGGTTCTAACTTTTTTGACTGACAGAGGACATACTGGGGTATGATGGAATGATAGCAAAACATGTCCACAAATCTTAGTTTTCTCTGGAAGACAGATCGTTTGTATGGGAATACGCATGTTATAACAATTGGTTGGGTTAACCCTTCGAGGTTTCGATTATTTTAATTCGCGCATGCGCACAACAACACTTCTGAGCGGGAAATGGCTTTCAAATTTTTCTTTATTTACGTAAATGTAATCATCTTTGTAGTTATCATCATCATCATCATCTGATGAGTTTGCATTTACACTCAACAGATATATATAAACATAATACAGAAATGGTAAACGACGCCATTTGTAATCCGGAAGTCAGAGAGGATCCGCATGCGCCTATAACAATACAAAACCACTGCGCATGTGCAACTGCCACTTAACCAATATAATTTTTATTCTCAAGTGGAATTTCCTTGGTTCGAACGTGGACTATTTTGGTTTGAACTTTTTGTACCATTTTGGTTTAATATATTTTTTATATTTTGGTTCGAACATTTACATTTTTGTTTACAAATTGAATAAATAGCTTCAATCTTCTTCGAATGATAAAATATAAACACTGAAGCTACATTGTCTGCCAATTCAAAAAAAAATCAGTTTGAT
>CAIIXF020000011.1:1116367-1132570 GCA_903813345.2 Owenia fusiformis | reverse complement strand
GTAAAGATAAGCAGAGACATATAATAATATATGAGTTAGTTATTTTCAAAAGGTGGAGTGAAGTACTAGTACCTAGTTTGGTCAATAGAGGGAACATTAATCTGTCCCCGGGAAGCTTTCCCCGGGAATTTCACTTTAGGTGAGTAGTGTAATCAACAAACGGCACCCTTTTCAATCCCATCATGCATGTCTTACTTCAAATAAGTACGTTTTCTGATTGGTGAATTTCCACTTGGGAATGTACCTAATTAGTTTTGGCATGAAGCTCAATTTGATATGAAAGAAATGGTAATCGAGCTAATTTGTAATTATACGTACACGCCAGCAATATTTTGGTTGATTGATAAATGAGAAATAGGTTTTTATATGTGACTATAGGATCGATCAACCTGGTATCAAGAAACTAGACATCAAATTCCATTCTCATTTGTAAAGTAAGGAATGTATGTAATATTTGCAAAGTGAAAATTAAAATACAATCATTTAAATTGTCACTAGCGCGCGGTAATTTAGAAGATGCATAATGATTGATCTCAGACCTAGGGGCTCCAAGGGGGAAAATGAAATATTTATTGAAAGTTAATGAGGTCCACGATGAGGTCTTGCAAAAAATGCAATGTTTGACATTTATCCTTCAAAAATAACGTAGTGTTACTACTAACTGTACCATCGATTCTGTGAATAGAGTACGAATGGAATAGAGGTCCGATTATTTTAGGGATCGAGTTTCTCTGGGCAATGTTGCACTCCCGGGGTTACAATATCATACAATTTTCAACATTTGCAAAAGCACGAAGGGAACCCTGCATTTGAAACATTATTGATATCATGATTTCTCTCGTGTGTCAGACAAGAATATTGTCTGGTTCCAGTGAAGATGTCCTACTTGCTTATAATCTACGGGGGCGGTTGTGATAAAATCAAGAGGGGCAAACCGCTGAAAAAAATTATTGGCTTCTGTACTAGATCCGATCATCTGATTAGCCGAACAGACAATTACAAATGAACGGATGGACACTTTTTTCTACAATTTATATTCTTAGATAACATTTGTTTTAAAAAGGATATTATATATCCTATGGCTTTGAAAAAATATCACTTATATTCATGAGTGGATATTGATATCTTCGCAAGTGAGCGCAGCGAATGAGTGACGATACTGATATCCATGAGTGGATATAAGTGATATTTTTGAAAAACCATAGGATTGTCCGTTTATCCAATGGGGAATTATTATCCAGCGAACATCGAATAGTCAGATAAATTTTAACAAGATTTATTTCAACATTAATACATGTACGCCTTCCAATGGAAGTTCCATTTCATATGCAATAATTCAACGAATGTCATAAACGTGACGTAACAGGGGGGTTTATATTTAATGCAAACGCCGTAAAAACTACATCCAAAAAATAAATAAAAGTATAAAGAAACGTTTTGCTGAATTAATAAAAAAAATTGAAAAAATCAAAACCATCGAATATCACTTTTTAAACCATCGAATATCACTTTTAAAACCATCGAATATCACCTTTCAAAAAGTGATATTCGATGGTTTCAAAAGTGATATTCGATGGTTTGGGAATTGTTTGCGAAAATATGATATCTTCATCCACGTATCAATTATATCTTCACGTGATATTCGATCTATATCCTTGTAACCATGGGATAAATTATTTTTCAATATCATACATCCCTTTATAGGTTTGACAGACTTAACTGCCAACAGTTTTTTTTTTATTTTTTGCGCCTCCGAATTGTCCCAATATTTTCGAAGAAGGAGCTTAAACATCAATTTTGTGTTCACTAAAGTTAAATTCAATTTTCTATTTATTAATTTATATGTTTGTTAGAACTTCGGATTGATGGATATTCGTTACATGAATCGTGGAAATTACCCACCTATTGTTAATGATGAAAATTCAGAAAAGGGAGGGATTTGAACTCTTCAGCCCTACAAATGTTTTTTTCTCTTTACAATTCAAACATGAAAGACTAAACATGTAGTCAAATACGCTCGTAGAAGGGGCTAAATGTTGCTACACTTGCGGGGACGAGTGTACTATTGAATTTAAATGCTCGTATTATTTGTTTCACAACTATTTTACTTAATGTTATGAAATAGAGGAGGTTGGCTGTTCTCGTCCTGTAAGATGTTTCCTCCTGATTTAAACACACGTACTGAATGTCATTTACGTTAAGTTACATATTATAATTTTGTACCAAGTAACACAATCTAGTCGAGCCGGCTTTAAAAAGTCTCCGATGTGGAATTTTTTGGTTTAAAATAAGCTGTAATTTATTTATTTTGTCCCTCACTTTTTACCTTGGTGGAATAACACAGGCAGCCAGGATAAATCAAATGACAAAGAGAAACGATCGTACGCAATCAGATCTCATCATCTTTAGTTGAAATCAATAAAGTGGGGCATTGCACAATGCAGTGAATGCATCAGTTAAATACCATATAAACAGTTTTCGATTCATACCGTTAATCGAGTGATTGCCGGTAGTGACCAAATACAAACAGAACCCAGAGATGACCGATTTATCATGTCTATCATGTTTTAGAGTCGATAAGTATAAGCTGTATAAAGTTTATCAGTCATTTATTTTTTGAAGAACCTATATCACTGGTGATCCATTCAATTACGCTGGTTACAAAATGTTCTAACCTAGATCTAGAAGGTATGGTTTTCCTTTTCCCTTATTTCACTCGTAGGTATAATTCCTGCGACATTTTATCATAAACGCATGTCAAGAAAATGAACATGTTAACGAAAAATACTTTAGACAACAACATAATCACTGAGGTGAAACATGATGCAAAAACACCGTGTTTTGGCATCAAGATGTCCAAGCTTCCGGTGATGGATTTTCGAAGATATTTTGTTTTCCCCATTTGAACCATTTTCTTGGACGAGTCTCTCAATAATCATATGTACGTGCACTTAAGACACGATCTATAATTTTTTTTAAAAAGTTCTTAATATTGGTTTAGCATCATTAAGAAGCGAGAAATTCACTGTTTTAGTTCCTCGCTTTTGATGCAAATACATGTACACCACTCTGTTTATTATCAATGATACAAAAACACCAATGAGCTGATGCAAAAACGCCAGTATAAAAGTATTAATTAATTTCATTAGAAACATATATTCATGTTTACATGTGTTAGTGGTGCATGAATGAAACGCACGATTCAGTGACCCATGAATGAAATGCATCTTGTCCACTTTTAAATGTATTTGTATCAAAATGGCACGTAGACTAACCAAATATCAAAATGGTCCAGTAGTAGAGATGCCCTGTTTTGAAATTAAAAATCCACCATGCAAGAAAATATTCGAAGTACAAATCATAGCCAGCAAATTAATTACATTGAGGGCCCAAGGAAATTATATACAAAGTTTAAGCATTTGTAAGGCCTAGATCATATTTTCTACAACCAACAGAACAACCAACTGTCAGAATTGGACGCAATAAGTCGAAAACAATAAACAATGTTTTGGGGATTTATCTATATTTTAACCCCTTAGAAGTAATAAATATGGCTCCTCTGAACTGTGTTTTGTTAATTATTGTCTCCCCTGGACCAATACCCTTAGAAACTCCGGTCTCAATAATATGTATATTCGCGCGTAGGAGTGGCGTTCCTGGGGGATAGGGTTCGGGGGGAAATAATCCCTAGAGTAGGGGACCGTCATTCCTGTTACCCCGGTCCTCATTTTTGCTCAATGAGGCGCGAACATTTCAGACCAAGTGGTGTGATTTATATGAAGCTCCCCATCTTTTCATCTAGTATCCGTCTCAGAAATCTCATGTTCTCCGAGTCATGATCGCCTGAAAGGTGTTAAATGATATTTATTGACTGAGTTGCCCTAGTTAACAATAGCGTTTCAAATCTGTTCCTAAGGATTTATGTTCTTTGAAATTATACAATTGATAAATTAATAGTCTGTAAATGCCCATAATGGGGTTCAACAATCTGCCATTAATTGGTATTTTTGCATCACTGGACATAATATGGAAAAGTATTTTTGCAGCTTGGGTGTGGTGTTTTTGCATCAAAAGCGAGGAACTAAAACCGTGAAATTCTCGCTTCTTGATGATGCTAGATCTAAACTAAGAAAATTTTTAACATTATCGATCATGTCTTAATTGCACGTATATACGATTATTGAGAAACTCGTCCAGAAAATCGACATTCCCATGTTAACCAATGGAAAATAGTAGGTTTGCCGCAGGTCATATGACAAAATATCCATCACTCCCGATCCGAGTCCTTGAAAAAAATACAAGTCAGGTAGGCAATTGAATTTGCTTACTTTATTTAACAAAAAATTGATACCTTTCTTCAGGATCAGCAAAGTTATAATCTTTTAAGTCAAAATTATTTTTCAAAAAACCTCTCCCATTGAAATAACACAGGAGGCGAAAAATGATTTCAAAAATGACTTTGAAGCTCTGTTACTTTAGTATTCATTATGTAAGCTAAACACTTTGTGTACAAAAAAAGTTAGACAATTCAATTTTCTAAGAATATTTTTTGCTGAATCTTTTACTGAATACAGAGTGTTCCAAAAGTAACAGGACTGGTGCTGGCATTTTGTCAATTCTGTACCGAGTGTGTTCAAATTTTCACAAATTGTACTTTGAAGTAGTGCAACTAAAATTGTAAAGTTTCAGAAAAAATGATAAAATCTGGGTAAAGTTATGGTTACTATAGTAACGTGACATCACAATACCCGGGGCAACTTTTTCATGAAAATGTAATAGCTAACTTTTTTTTTATATTACTGAAGAAAGTATCTAATTCACCTCTTACAATACAACATTTCTTGTTTGTTTTATTAGTTGCTTTATAGTTATGGTGTTGTTATACAACTCAGATTCAAGTATTATTTCATAGTAATAATATTTATTCAATTTCCTGAAGTATTATTATGTATAACAGTCTGCACAATTCACTGTTGAGTTTGTGAAAATACCCAATTTGAAGCCAGTCATCCATCTTGATAAGGCGTCTGCCCGCAAGTCAGCATTAAAGACCACTGAAGCTATAGCGGAGCTAGGTCTTGAGGTCTAAGACCATGCATCATACTCTTCTGACCATGCAATATCTAATTTTTACTTTTATATGGAGAATGGAATGCTAATCAGCGTGGTAAGACCTTTAAAGATGAGAATGACCTTGTCCAAGTTGTCCTATATCGACCCTGCTTGACATGTCATCAAATGGGTTCACTCATGTGTTTGAGTCATGGATACCGAGTGCTTCTCTGGGACTGACCAAAGAGGACCCTACTTTTCAAAGTAGAGGATACATAGGAATATCAAATGATGTATTTAGCAAATGTAATTCCCACCAGTTGTTGGATTCTAACTTTGATATGGGATGTACAAAATGCTTAATTAAAGTCTGTAACTTTCTGCGTGGAATGTTGCCCCGGGTATTGTGATGTCATGTTACCATAGCAACTATAACTCTACCCCAGTTCCATATTTTTTGTCGAAACTTTGAAGTCTTAGGAACAATACATGAAAGTACATTATGTAAAATTTTGAAGACGATTGGTGTTTATTCAACAAAATGCCAGCACCAGTCCTGTTACTTTTGGAACACCCTGTAGATATCCTAATTTCTGATTTGCCCCGAACCTACCATTTCCCATTGGTTAACATCGGAATGACGATTTTCAAAAAATCATCACATTTATCATCAATTTCCGACATATTGTAATCGAGGAAAAAATTAGGAAAATTTGAGGGTATTGAAAATAAAGTCAAGTTACGTTTCGATCAATATTATATTAGCATATTAAGTTATTTCAACGCAGGTTAAGTGAATAAAAATTCAAACGTAAAGAGGCTTTGACACGTACTTCAATAGGAGGCGGGGCTAAGGTTGCCAAACTTATGGAGGGGAGTGTAGCTCATTCATTGCATTGGTTGTGGTCTAGGATATGTTCATCAGGAGCTTTATGGTGAAGGTTAGTCGGATATACTGATATCACCGTTTCGTAGTGTTTCATTGGTTGTGCCTGATTGTGTTTTGATTGTTTGATTATCCCCACGGACGAAGTTCCGTATGGATACAGTGAAGCCCTTCGTCCGTCAGTCCGGCAGTCAGTCAGTCCGTCAGTCAGTCAGTTTGTCCGTCTGTCTGTCCGTCCGTCCGTCTGTCCGGAAGATAACTCGGATACTAGTCAACAGATTTTCGTCCATTTGGTGGAAAGATGTATATTGGTGAATAGTTAAGGTGAATACTTTTACGCAAAACAAATTTTTTTCAAGATGGCCGCCAGTTTTAAAATGGTAGGAATTTTTCACAAAAATCTTATGTTTTTCATTTTAAATTATTATTTGAAATTTTGGTAGTATATTAACATCTATATATTTCACATATATCCCGTTTTTTACCTGACCCTAGGGGCCGTAAATGGGGGGTTGGGAAAACAGGAATTTGCGTTAATTTTGAGATGTTTTTGAAGTATAGCTTTATTATACTCAAATGAAAGGCAATTTAGAGTAGATTGCAAATATTGTAGCGTTACTTTTTCTTATTCGTGCAATTCAAAATGGCCGCTTTATTGCGGGATTTCGCAATTATTTTCTGATCTCTTAAAAGTATGGCTTTATTATACTCAAATTTAAGGAATTTCAGCGTAGATCACAATCATGGCATTGTTTACTTGATTTGTGCCTCTGAAAATCAAAATGGCTGACTAGAGCAGAAATTCGCAATTACTTAGAGTTATCTTGAAAGTATGGTTACATTTTACTACAATGATCTAAAATATTTTATTGAAGGAAAGGAGTAGATGGTAAATATTACATTGTGACTGTATAGATTGATCATTTATATAGTGTTCGTTTGGATTTGCTACTCCGTGGAGTTGCCATTTTCTAGTTTAATCGAGTATAATAAATTTAGTATTTGGTTGATCTTGGTTGTGTTTTGGTAGGTTTGTGTCAGGTAGTGCCTAAATGATTTAGTTAAATGATAGGTCGAGGTTTTGGTTCGTGAAACGTTAGTTTTATAATGGGTTGTGTAACTTGTGTTGTGATTGTATTATATTGATCGGGTGGCAGGTTGTGCCCAGTCTGGTAAGGTATTTGGCTGTGTCCACTATGTGACTGGTGTTATCTCAAATTTGATCGATGAGAATTGGTTGTATTTTATTGGTTGTACCTGATTGTGTTGTATCAGTTTGACAGTCGTTATCTCTATGTGTTTTTTGTCTGGTATTGGTTTCGTGTCAGATTGTGCCCCGTTGCGTTATATTAATTCTATCATGGGCTGTGGGCTCATGGGCTGTTGTTATCACGTAGTGCTGGTTGAGTAACAGATTGTGCAGATTATTAAAATCATTTTACAGTGTAAACTTTATTTTTCTAAAATAGATTAATGGGGTCCATCCATTAATCCGAAACTTAGTAGGCCTCTAAGAAATTAAGCTAATTATTAGAAATACCTTTATCTACATTTTACCAGAACTAAAACAAACCTTTAGCAATATTTTCGCATATTAACATTTAGTATATTTTTTGTTATTCTATAAAATAGTTGACCACATTATCAAGACACCATTAGAAGGCTTGTCCATTCTTCTTCTTAAATCTTATTTTAAACAAATGTTTGCTGTATGTGTAGCTAAATTAAAATCATGAAAGCGTCCGTAAAATCATCTATCTGTCATGTCAGTTCAATGAATATCGCTATCCAAACGTCTGATTCAAATCTCGTATGAACAAGAAAGAGGACGGTATACTTTCTCAATGATGCGCTGTATTATGTTGCTATCTACTTCATATTGTCCAAACTGTATGTCTTTAAAGTTCTATACGTTAGACTTGTTTGTTTTTTTCTAAATGTTTCATTAAACTATGCCATAAAGGAGATTGAAGTTCCGCGTAAATGTATATTTTCTTTCTTTCTTATTTTCACTACATGTTTTACTGATCTTTTAACTGTTTTTGAGAACTTTAACTAAAGGAAAATAAACAAAATTAATTAATATGCGCTGTGTTACTTCATTAGGAATCGCCATTGTAAAATAGTCCTTTCCTGCCGTGGAAAGCCACTCCTTCTCCATCTCCGCCTTAGGGACGCTATGTAAACTGTATACGTCATTCTCACAAAGTTTAATTGATTTATCTTTCTAGAGTATTGTGTTCCGTAGAATTCGGTTTCACACTAATCATGGGTTTTCGAGTATTGGGCTTCGAAATGTTAAGGACGGGGGGGGGGGGGCGTGTGTCGTCGGTTCGCACGCTCAATTACTACGTGAGGATACATGTAGGTCCGAAGCTTGATGAAGCAAGATGGAGGGGGGGGGGGGGTGCGTGCTCTCCATATGAAATTAAACACACAATGGAAGATCATACCACCGTATTCACAAATGACATTTAAGTTTTGTGAAAATAACGTTCCTTACAAGTATTTATTACAGGTCGTGTAGACCATTGTTGTGTGATTTATAGCAAAAACATTGACTTTTACACGTTGGTAACGATATATGCCCTTTTATATCTCATATCTCAGAAGCCTATCATTTCAAACAAAAAAAATTAGAATACCTAGCACATTTTACTACACCGTGCGACTATTCATTTTGCAATTAAATCGTAAACTTTCCTTAAAAATAAATCTTCCAGATTTGTTGAATTTTGCAGAAATGCCGGCATCACCTCCTCCGTTCATTCTATGCGATCATAGGGGGTGATTCTTTATCTAACGCTCGAGAGAGAGAAGGCTATGTCGATCACGACTTAGATTTTTTTTTTTTTTTTTTCATTTCTCATTTATTCCAAATATAACATAAAATACATTACAATATTATTGCCTACGTTTTTCAACATTGTCGGCAATATACAAAACATATAAAAATGGAAACAATGAAAATACAATAGATAAGGTACATAATATTAATGGCAGGGAATGTTAGAGGCTTTCAGGGGGGGGGGGGTTAATCTAAAATATCAAGAGCCTGGCAGATGTAATGGCTAACTATATGAATAATTTGTTCATTATCAGTTACAGTGAGATTTCTGTCTCCAAATAATAAAAATTGAATTTTTTCATGAGAGTTTAAATTTTGGAAACGATCGAAAAATCCTAAGGTTTTTAGTCCTGCTAGGAGAGTGCATCTTTCTTGTTGCAGCAGAGGGCAGTTTAATAAAAAGTGATGCGTTGTTTGTTGTATGTCACCACATACGCAGAAAGGGTCATTTACTGTCACAAAGTTATGGGAATATAAATGTGCTTTTAGAATCAGTCCAGCTCTAAATCTATTGAACAGAATTTCAATTTTCCTTGGCATTGTCATATTCATTTTAGTAGTGGATACTCTGGAGTCGGGGCTCATATTTCCTCTTACTAACCTTTTAAATCTAGATATTGGTTGGCCTTTCCTGTCCTCATATGGTATGTCATCCCACAGGGTCATAGCCCTGATAATGGTTGACTTTTTGAACGAATTACTGATTGGAAAGGGTATTCTATAATGCCTTGGTTGTCTTAGGGGCCGATTTGGAATATTCTCGTATGAACTAACTAAATCACAAATGAAAGGAGGGAAACAATGGTATCTAGCCTTGAAAGCAAAAATTTTAAGATGTTCTTCTCTCCTGGAAGCTAACGTTTTCCAGTTGAGTAATGATAAAACTTTCGATGTGTTTGAACCGTGTATTGCTCCTGACACATGGCAAGCTGCTTGATAATGAAGTCTATCCAATGTTAATAGTTTTGAAGTTGATGCCTTATCATATATTGTATAACAGTAGTCGAAATGTGGTAGTATAAATGAATTATATATATTCTCTAGGTATTTACTGTTTAGCATTTTAGTTAACTTTTTCAATGGTCTCATGAGAGAGATTACTCTCTCTATGAGTTGGTCAACATGTGAATTAAAGTTTAGATTTTGATCAAGTACTAAGCCCAGGTGTTTGTGTTTGGTGCAACTAGGAATCACATCTCCTCCTAGTTTTAAAGGGACTGGCTCTTGTAATAGTCTTCTATTTCCTGATACAAAGGTTAAGTCAGCACTTTTTTGTGCCTTAAAAGTCATCTTCCAAGTCATGGCCCAATTTGCCAAAATGTCAAGATCTCTTTGAAGTGGTTGGTGAATGTTTAAAATCTGATCAAAACTGTCATGTGCACTATAAATAGATGTATCATCAGCAAAAATAAATGTTTTGGATAGCAGATCATCTGGTAAGTCATTAATGTAAATAAGAAATAGGAGGGGCCCGAGGACTGATCCTTGAGGTACACCTGCATTGATTTTATAGTTATTTATATTGTGATCATTGTTGTTATTATTGTTATTTGTTCCATTATTAAGATGTCCATAATTTTCAGAAGACCAATCAGATAAGCTGTTGTTGACTTTGGCTCGAACCCTTCTGTCTTTTAAATATGATGTCATTAGCTGTACAAAATTGAAATTACAACCATAGCCTTTAAGTTTCTGTATAAGTAATCTATGCGGGACTAAATCAAAAGCGGCTGTTAAATCTAAAAAAGCTGAGCGGACATATTTATTATTATCTATATTTTCATGGATATTGTGAACAATGTTAATTAACTGGTTAACGGTGCTGTGCTTCGGGAGAAAACCACTCTGGAATTTGTATAAAAGGTTGTGTTGAAGCAGATGAGCCAAAAGATGTTTGTGAATGATGGTTTCAAGAACTTTCGAAAGGTTACTTAAGAATGTCACCGGTCTATAGTTGCTGACAAGTTCCCTGTCTCCTTTTTTATAAATAGGAACAATAATACCTTCTTTCCATATATCAGGGAAAGTGTTCTCTTCTAATATCTTATTAAATAGTTTACTGGTTGGTAAAGCAAGAGATCTGGCACATAGTTTTAACATTTTGTTATTAATTTCATCAGGCCCTTGAGATTTAGTTGTGTCAAGGTCATGTAAAAGTTCAAAGACTTCTTCAGTCGTGGTTCTAAAATTTTGCATAGTATGTTGTGTTCTAAGTTGGAAGGGAGGAGTGTAGTCATCATTTATGTTAATTATGTTTTTTCCAACAAAGTATTTCATGAGAGCATTGGCTTTTTCATAGCTGGTACAGGCTGAAGTATTTAAAGTGGGATTTCTCAATACTGGTATTGTTGACACTTGATTTTTTCCAAGAAGTTCTTTTATCAATGACCAATAATCCACAGAATTTCTACTAACATATTCAATCTTATTAACTAGTTTTCTTTCATAATCAGATTTAGCTTCTTCTATTAACTGCTTTACTAATTGATTTTGTGTTTTGAACTTGTCTCTATAGAATGGGTCATTAGTTGATTTAAATTTGTGGTGGATTTTATTTCTTTTGTATATTTCTTTTTTAATGTCATTTGTAAACCATGGCTGATCATCAAATCTAGAAGAAATTATCTTATTTGGAATATTATCTTTCATGATTTGAAACAATGTTTTAATATAATTGTTAGTTGCATTATTTACAGTATCTGTATCAATAAAGTTCCAATTGATTTCTGATATCTTATTATTAATTAGTTCCAGATTAATATCATCATAATACCATATTGTCTTTTTAATTGATGGTTCCCTGGGAATTTTTAGTCTAAATTTTGTAATTATTGAACAATGATCTGAATTTCCAACAGGTGGATCCACATTGAAAGTTAGGAGGTGCTCGGAATCAGATATAAGTAGATCAATGCAGGATTTAGAATTATTAGTTATTCGTGTCGGTTCATTAATAAGTTGTTTAAGACCTAAGTCAATTAAAATATTACTAAGTTCATATCCTGCAAGATTATTATTATCGTCCTCATACCATATCATTACGAGCATTGAAGTCTCCGTTTATAATCATTCCATCACTGGGTTTAGTTAATACCTGTCCAAAGTTATCTTTCAATGAGTTAAAATATTGTCTTGTTTCATGAGCAGACATAGAGGGGGAACGGTAGAAGAACCCATACATTAATGACTTATGATTAGCCTTTATCTCAATCCAGCAGTTTGACATTTCATCAGACATATATTCATCACAGATTTTAGATTCAATTGTGTCATGTGTCCAAAGAATCAGTCCCCGTCCATTGTTTGTTGAAAATTTTGGTTTGCCATAGCCTAACACATTAAAGTTCTTGGAGTTTAAATCATTTGTAGAGATGTTTCCTGTTTCGCAAATTGCCATAATATGAAACTGTTCATTTTTAGCATACTGTTTAAGGAATTCTAATCTACCCATTGAATCAGCTTTGATACTATTTATGTTACAAAAAAGTATTTTTAGATCATCAACCGGTCCAGGATTGATTTCCACATCTCCACATAACATTAACAGAATTCTACTTATGTGACTTGGGTTATGTATGAGCAGTACCGAACCTGGGAGGCAACCTATTGACAGTACCAGTAGAAACAATTTAATAACGACTAGTGAAAAATTAGAATGCTGATGCATGACATATGATAGTACATAAAAACATGTCATTGATACCAGACAAAAATAAAATACTTGTTGGGCAAATATTATAATAAAAGACAAGAATGTAAAAACCAGTGTTCCATGTTTGGCAATGTTAAACAATAACCCTCCACCAATTAGTAAGAGGGTTAAGAGAGTACAAATTCTGAAATATAAGCCTGATATATCACTGGAAGAGTCTGGTGCATTGATCATTTTCAGTTTGTGGTAATTAAACAACCCTACTGCTATTCTCCATATTTCAATACAAATTGGCATTAGCCAATTCCAACCCTAGCAGGATTGTAACCTACATATATCATTAGAACACATGTTAACTTACAATACAATAAAATTCGCCCCCACGGAAAGCCTGTAACACAAAAAAAGCTCAAGTTCACAAGTCATGGTATAGGCCATGAACATGGCAGTCATTGTAAATATGATCATGTTTGAGATCATACTTTCAATGTGACTGTCTGTGAATAAGGGCTCTCTGGAAAGTGTTATAAAATCATATCTCATGTGCCATTATAAGTTTTTTTATTCAATGTCCCTAAATGGGTTTGACATTGTCTAGTCTTTACCCAATCATTATTTAACCATACTGTTTTAAAGATGTATATGTCAGCCTATGATTTTATTGCACAAATACTTCAAAAAAAGAACTCAAATTTTTGTTTTGAAATAATTCCTCAGTGATAGCATAATAACATTGCATTTAGGACTGTGTATGTGATTATACTACACTAAGATTGGATACCCTGAGATTAGATTATTGTTAGGTGTAACACAACTCTGGATGAGAGTTGGGATAGCTTCATTCTTAGCAGAACACCCTGAATTAAAAAACATATTGGACTATTGCCTAAGGGTCATTAGTTATTAGTAAATACAAACATTGTTCACTTTACATGACCTTTTACAAGTTTCCACAGTTAGAGTGTGAGGTCATTTAGAAAATTGATAGCAGGGTATTGTGGTTTAGAGTACTGCAAAACAAAACTTGTAAACCACTGACCACACTCAATGCAATTCAACTGTGAATGTTTTCCAATTCCCAAATATATACAGATTTAGCATATACGCATAATTATCCATGTTAGAGTACGCTATGCTATGCATAAAAATACAAGTCGAGATTGACATACGTGTAGCATTATGCACAAATCGAAGAAAATATAGGCTAGATTCATGTTGTTGTTATTGGAATGCTCATCATGCCATAACAAACGTTGGCAGCAAAAAATTATATTAAAAAAAACACAAGGATTTTGCCGATAGTATTTCAACAGTGCATGATACATACATGTAGTTAGTTTTTTACCTTGATAATGCTCCCGAAGATATTCAGTTCAAGTGATAATTATCATAATGAAATACAGCTGACATGCCTTTACAATGTACTATAAACATAACTGTACTGCCATAGCCGGGATTAATCATCCTACGCATGCGCAATAAACAATAACAAGTGTACTTGTGTTTACATGGTACATCTTAGATTACATTTATTTTGCACCGTAATACTAAGTTATGATCAGTGATTTTGGACATTTCTAATAACAAAAGAAGTTATGTTTTCATTCAAGCATGTAGTTAATAAACCATAGCAATTAAATGTTTCATAAAACTGGAAAAATGGGTCGTTTATTCGTTTGAATTTGTGAGATGAATTGCCCAGTTTAACCATAAATTTACTGAGATACTGTACAGTCTATTCCTTGCAATGTCTTTAGTTTGATGCACAAGTGACTGATTTACGATGTCTTAATAATGTAGATACAGTATTTTACAGTTTAGCTAATAACATGTGTGAAGATGATTATACTTATCAGTTGACATTCAACAGTCAATGTTTATGGAGACGGGGTTCAAATGTCTCTAGGATGTTTCAGCAGAACTCGTTGTAGCCGTAACCCGAGGTCCTTGTCTGGTAGTACGCGCTGGTTCTCTGAGTCTCATATTTATGCTTTGTTCAATGTCATCTGTAACCTCGAAGGATATGATATCACCTCGTCGCAGTCTCCCAAGGATTTTTCCGTTTGAGCTCCAACGACTTAGATGATGAATAAGGTCTATGCAGTGTTAGACGAAGTTGTCCTAGGTGTCCCAAAGACACTATTTTGTAAAGAAATCTGCCTAACATAATCTATGTTCTGAATTAAAAGAACCGCATTTGGAAAATATTGTCTCCATATTTATTTTAACGCTAAATGCGTCTGCGACCAAGACAGGGGCCTTCTTGGTCGAAAGTGCAACTTTACCTTCACTTGTAGAACACATTTAGTAAGAATGTTAATTTCAACTTTCTTCTACCGATTTGCGATGCCAGACTGTCGTGGCATGTTAGACAATACAATTTGAAAAAAGACAACACAATAACAACACAATATCAAGCCTAATTTCACCTTCTCTTCAGTAAAACTAATTTTCAAAGATTGCGCTAATAAAACTATATTTGTTATATTGCTAGGCAACTGCCACGAAGTACATGGCAAAAATTCGTCGACTACGATTTCATTGACGAGGTGCTTCGAGAAACGCAATTTGGAAAATCGTGGACAACATCGTAGAGAACAAAAATCGTCAATCTGCGAATCGTAATTGACGATATTTTCGAGAAACAAATGCGTTCATAGCGCACTTATTGCACTTAAATGCTGTATGCGTAAATCATGAAATTAACGGCATAGCTGGAGTTCTACGATTGTTCATCGTATTTCATTCTAATACTCATAGCATCTTTCTATTTCACCTGAAACATCTCAGGGCTGAGAAGAAATGAGATGTCATGCAGGCCCGTAGGTAGTTCAACAAGTTAAACCCAATACCACGGCTTTCATTTTTTAATCTGGATGTTCGTGTTGCCGTGGTTGGGTTTAACTTCCGTGCTATGCTTTCGTATGTTGCAAATTTTCACCATCAGTTATTAATTAAACGCGCATAGAATTTCATGCGCTACCATAGGCCACCATTTAATTTTTTTGCATCATGGGCCGAATAGGCACGGAAGTTAAACCTAGGGCGGGCCACAAGATATGTCAGATAAGAAATAAGGCCCAGACTAGGTTTAACTTGTTGAACTAGCCCGTAGGCAGGATTTGCGAACCCCCCTGGCTACGGGCCTGTCATGGTTTATCATGATGATCGTATTTAGCTATAATTTAGCATTTTTGAAATCATACATGGTCCACTGACGGATCCAGACCAACCCCCCCCCCCCCTCTTCCTGGGCCAAGAAAAAAATTGTAGGGCCCCAAAAATTGTTTTGCTCAAAAATTACATAAGGCCTCAAAAATGGGCATGTTGGCCATAATTTGGCCTTTTTAGGTCAAATGTTCAAAACATGGGCCGTAAATTTTCATCTGGATCCGCCAGTGTCGTCAACGTTGTTAATTTAAAAAGGACAAATAATTGCAACATTGAAAGTGCAACTTATCAGCGTACACGCCTCCCGACGAGTGACACGTGTTGGTATAAACTATCCAATGCTGCACATAAAACGCATGCATAATACAAAAAAATGCTGGGATTGAAATTGTTTCGTAGTGTAAGCCAATTTACTGACTGAATTACTCAGTTGGAGTAACAATTCCCGGGGAAACTTTCCCGGGGACAGATAACTATTCCCTCTATTGACTAAACCAGGTACTACTACTCCACTCCACCTTTTGAAAATAACTGACTCATATGTTTATATGTCTCTGAGATAAGTAGAGATTCGAAAGCAAAACTTTGGGGCAC
>CAIIXF020000011.1:1095367-1113367 GCA_903813345.2 Owenia fusiformis | reverse complement strand
GGGCCGTAAATGGGGGTTGGGAAACAGGAATTTGCATTAATTTTGAGATGTTTTTGAAGTATAGCTTTATTATACTCAAATGAAAGGCAATTTAGAGTAGATTGCAAATATTGTAGCGTTTTTCTGATTCGGGCCTCAAAAAAATTCAAAATGGCCGCTTTATTGCGGGATTTCGCAATTATTTTCTGATCTCTTAAAAGTATGGCTTTATTATACTCAAATTGAAGGAATTTCAGAGTAGATCACAAGCATGGCATTGTTTTCTTGATTTGTGCCTCTGAAAATCAAAATGGCTGACTAGAGCAGAAATTCGCCATTACTTAGAGTTATCTTGAAAGTATGGTTACATTTTACTACAATGATCTAAAATATTTTATTGAAGGAAAGGAGTAGATGGTAAATATTACATTGTGACTGTATAGATTGATCATTTATATAGTGTTCGTTTGGATTTGCTACTCCGTGGAGTTGCCATTTTCTAGTTTAATCGAGTATAATAAATTTAGTATTTGGTTGATCTTGGTTATGTTATGGTAGGTTTGTGTCAGGTAGTGCCCAAATGATTTAGTTAAATGATAGGTTGAGGTTTTGGTTCGTGAAACGTACGTTTTATAATGGGTTGTGTTGTGATTGTATTATTTTGATCGGGTGGCAGGTTGTGCCCAGTCCGGTAAGGTATTTGGCTGTGTCCACTATGTGACTGGTGTTATCTCAAATTTGTTCGATGAGAATTGGTTGTATTTTATTGGTTATGCCTGATTGTGTTGTATCAGTTTGACAGTCGTTATCCCTATGTGTTTTTTGTCTGGTATTGGTTTCGTTTCAGATTGTGCCCCGTTGCGTTATGTTAATTCTATCATGGGCTGTGTTCTGTTGTTATCATGTAGTGTTGGTTGAGTAACAGATTGTGCCTAGTCGGATGAGATGGTTGGTAGTGTCTGATTGTGTTCTGTATTTGGTAAAAGTTTTTAAAATGAACTCAGAAAGACCAGTTTTGATCAACGCATACCCTTCGATGGTCATAATTATTAACAGATATATTGGGACTTTCAATAAATCTTGGCAGATTATTAAAATGTAAACTTTATTTTTCTAAAAAGACAGATTAATGGGGTCCATCCATTAATCCGAAACTTAGTAGGCCTTCTCTAAGAAATTAAGCTAATTATTAGAAATACCTAAGTTATCTACATTTTACCAGAACTAAAACAAACCTTTAGCAATATTTTCGCAGATTGACAACATTTAGTAGATTTTTTGTTATTCTATAAAATAGTTGACCACATTATCAAGACACCATTAGAAGGCTTGTCCATCCTTTTTCTTAAATCTTATTTTAAACAAATGTTTGCTGTATGTGTAGCTAAATTAAAATCATGAAAGCGTCCGTAAAATCATCTATCTGTCATGTCAGTTCAATGAATATCGCTATCCAAACGTCTGATTCAAATCTCGTATGAACAAGAAAGAGGACGGTATACTTTCTCAATGATGCGCTGTATTATGTTGCTATCTATTTCAAATTGTCCAAACTGTATGTCTGAGGAAAATATTTCGTGATTTCTTTTAAAAGTTCTATACGTTAGACTTGTTTTTTTAGTTTCTAAATGTTTCATTAAACTATGCCATAAAGGAGATTGAAGTTCCGCGTAAATGTATATTTTCTTTCTTTCTTACTTTCACTACATGCTTTACTGATCTTTTAACTGTTTTTGAGTACTTTAACTTAAGGAAAATAAACAAAATTAATTAATATGCGCTGTGTTACTTCATTAGGAATCGCCATTGTAAAATTGTCCTTTCCTGCCGTGGAAAGCCACTCCTTCTCCATCCCCGCCTTAGGGGCGCTATGTAAACTGTATACGTCATTCTCACAAAGTTTAATTGATTTATCTTTCTAGAGTATTGTGTTCCGTAGAATTCGGTTTCACACTAATCATGGGTTTTCGAGTATTGGGCTTCGAAATGTTAAGGACGGGGGGGGGCGCGTATCGTCGGTTCGCACGCTCAATCACTACGTGAGGATACATGTAGGTCCGAAGCTTGCTGAAGCAAGATGGGGGGGGGGCGTGCTCTCCATATGAAATTAAACACACAATGGAAGATCATACCACCGTATTCACTAATGACATTTAAGTTTTGTGAAAATAACGTTCCTTACAATTATTTATTACAGGTCGTGTAGACCATTGTTGTGTGATTTATAGCAAAAACATTGACTTTTACACGTTGGTAACGATATATGCCCTTTTATATCTCATATCTCAGAAGCGTATCATTTCAAACAAAAAATCCTAGAATACCTAGCACATTTTACTACACCGTGCGCCTATTCATTTTGCAATTCAATCGTAAACATTCCTTAAAAATAAATCTTCCAGATTTGTTGAATTTTGCAGAAATTCCGGCATCACCTCCTCCGTTCATTCTATGCGATCATAGGGGGTGATTCTTTATCTAACGCTCGAGAGAGAAGGCTGTGTCGATCACGACTTAGCTGATGAATAAGGTCTATGTAGTGTTAGACGGAGTTTTCCTAGGTGTCCCGAAGACACTATTTTGTAAAGAAATTGCCTAACATAATCTATGTTCTGAATTAAAAGAACCGCATTTGGAAAATATTGTCTCCATATTTATTTTGACGCTAAATGCGTCTGCGACCAAGACAGGGGCCTTCTTAGTCGAAAGTGCAACTTTACCTTCACTTGTAGAACACATTTAGTAAGAATGTTAATTTCAACTTTCTTCTACCGATTTGCGATGCCAGACTGTCGTGGCATGTTATACAATACGAATTTGAAAAAAGACAACACAATAACAACACAATATCAAGCCTTATTTCACCTTCTCTATGATCTCTTCAGTAAAGCTAATTTTTAAAGATTGCGCTAATAAAACTATATTTGTTATATTGCTAGGCAACTGCCACGAAGTACATGGCAAAAAGTCTTCGACTACGATTTCATTGACGAGGTGCTTCGAGGAACGCAATTTGGAAAATCGTGGACAACATCGTAGAGAACAAAAATCGTCAATCCGCGAATCGTAATTGACGATATTTTCGAGAAACGAATGCGTTCGTAGCGCACTTATTGAACTTAAATGCTGTATGCGTAAATCATGAAATTAATGGCATAGCTGGAGTTCTACGATTGTTCATCGTATTTCATTCTGATACTCATAGCGTCTTTCTATTTCACCTGAAACAACTCTGAGAAGAAATTAGATGTCATGGTTTATCATGATGATCGTATTTAGCTATAATTTAGCATTTTTGAAATCATGCATGGTCCACTGGCGGATCCAGACCAATACCCCCCCCCCCCCTCTTCCTGGGCCAAGAAAAAAATTGTAGGGCCCCAAATTTGTTTTGCTCAAAAATTACATAAGGCCTCAAAAATGGGCATGTTGGCCATAATTTGGCCTTTTTAGGTCAAATGTTCAAAACACAGGCCGTAAATTTTCATCTGGATCCGCCAGTGTCGTCAACGTTGTTAATTTAAAAAGGACAAATAATTGCAACATTGAAAGTGCAACTTATCAACGTACACGCCTCCCGACGAGTGACACGTGTTGGTATAAACTATCCAATGCTGCACATAGAACGCATGCATAATACAAAAAAATGCTGGGATTGAAATTGTTTCATAGTGTAAGCCAATTTAGTGACTAAATTACTCAGTTGGAGTAACAATTCCCGGGGAAACTTTCCCGGGGACAGATAACTATTCCCTCTATTGACTAAACCAGGTACTACTACTCCACTCCACCTTTTGAAAATAACTAACTCATATATATATATGAGTTAGTTATTTTCAAAAGGTGGAGTGAAGTACTAGTACCTAGTTTGGTCAACAGAGGGAACATTAATCTGTCCCCGGGAGGATTTTCCCCGGGAATTTCACTTTAGGTGAGTAGTGTAATCAACAAACGGCACCCTTTTCAATCCCATCATGCATGTCTTACTTCAAATGCAATGTTTGACATTTACCCTTCAAAAATAACGTAGTGTTACTACTAACTGTACCATCGATTCTGTGAATAGAGTACGAATGGAATAGAGGTCCGATTATTTTAGGGATCGAGTTTCTCTGGGCAATGTTGCACTCCCGGGGTTACAATATTATACAATTTTCAACATTTGCAAAAGCACGAAGGGAACCCTGCATTTGAAACATTATTGAATTATGATTTCTCTCGTGTGTCAGACAAGAATATTGTCTGGTTCCAGTGAAGATGTCCTACTTGCTTATAATCTACGGGGGCGGTTGTGATAAAATCAAGAGGGGCAAACCGCTGAAAAAAATTAATGGCCTCTGTACTAGATCCGATCATCTGATTAGCCGAACAGACAATTACAAATGAACGGATGGACACTTTTTTCTACAATTTATATTCTTAGATAACATTTGTTTTAAAAAGGATATTATATATCCTATGGCTTTGAAAAAATATCACTTATATTCATGAGTGGATATTGATATCTTCGCAAGTGAGCGCAGCGAATGAGTGACGATACTGATATCCATGAGTGGATATAAGTGATATTTTTGAAAAACCATAGGATTGTCCGTTTATCCAATGGGGAATTATTATCCAGCGAACATCGAATAGTCAGATATATTTTAACAAGATTTATTTCAACATTAATACATGTACGCCTTCCAATGGAAGTTCCATTTCATATGCAATAATTCAACGAATGTCATAAACGTGACGTAACAGGGGGGTTTGTATTTAATGAAAACGCCGTAAAAACTACATCCAAAAAATAAATAAAAGTATAAAGAAACGTTTTGCTGAATTAATAAAAAAAATGAAAAAATCAAAACCATCGAATACCACTTTTTAAACCATCGAATATCACTTTTAAAACCATCGAATATCACCTTTCAAAAAGTGATATTCGATGGTTTCAAAAGTGATATTCGATGGTTTGGGAATTGTTTGCGAAAATATGATATCTTCACCCACGTATCAATTATATCTTCACGTGATATTCGATCTATATCCTTGTAACCATGGGATAAATTATTTTTCAATATCATACATCCCTTTATAGGTTTGACAGACTTAACTGCCAACAGTTTTTTTTTATTTTTTGCGCCTCCGAATTGTCCCAATATTTTCGAAGAAGGAGCTTAAACATCAATTTTGTGTTCACTAAAGTTAAATTTTTTCTATTATTAGACTCCAGATTTCATCTGGAGTCTATTGCTTTTGCCAGTTTTCTTCTTATTATTATTATTAGACTCCAGATTGAAAATCTGGAGTCTATTGCTTTTGCCAGTTTTATTATTATTAGACTCCAGATGTCAATCTGGAGTCTATTGTTTTTGCCAGTATTCTTCTTCTTCTTCTTCTTATTAGACTCCAGATGTCAATCTGGAGTCTATTGTTTTTGCCAGTATTCTTCTTCTTCTTCTTCTTCTTATTAGACTCCAGATGAAATCTGGAGTCTATTGTTTTCGTCATTTTTCTTTATTATTCTTTTTTATTATTATTATTATACTGGAAGCCTTTTCTCGACAACCATAAGGTATCTAATTAAGATCATTATCCAGTCAATTTAGGTCCAGTATCTAGTTTCTGGGAAATTGGGTCAAATTTTTATCTAGGTCAAAGGTCAAGAACTAGGTCAAATCCAGTACTTTGTCACTTTTTTCGATTTTCTCGGTCGTCCTTCAATATTTTTGATTCAGGTTTTTTTCATTGTGTTCCTTATAAAAAAGTAGAAAATCTAGGGTCAATTTAGTTTTTTGGTATCTCAAACCGATTTCGAGATATCAGTGTCCGAAAACGAGGTCCAAAAAAAAGTTCTCCGAATCCAATGTACAGGATATCAGTCTTATAGAAAATTTTATCAGGATTCCGAATCTGAAAACCAAATTTCGATTTGACTACCGGTTCAGAAGTTATGGCGTTTTGAAAATTCAAAAATCGCTAAATTTGGTGCCTCATGTTAATTCAATGGGAAAAAATATTTTTTTGAAGTGTAAAATACGAGATATAGACTAAGCACAGCTAAACATAATGGAAGCCCATAAAAGAAAGGGACCTCAAAACCTTCTTTTCATAAAAATTTGGACACCAAAATGCCTAGGTCAAAATCTAGGTCAAATTCAAAGTTTTTCCTTATTTTTGCGATTCTGACACTACACTTTAATTGTAATCTTTGAAATTTTGTATACATGTAGCAAAGAGTGTGCTAATAGTGTTAGCGTTTTGCCGTCAGAGAGTATTTTGACCCACTTTTGAGATATGGTGTCCGAAAAGTAGGTCAAAATAAAAAGTTCTCCAAATTTAACATATAAGTTATGAATTAAGGGTAGAATTTTCTCAAGAATCCAAATCTGCAAACCAAATTCTAGATCCGACTTCCGGTTCCAAAGTTATGGCGTGTCCGAAAAGTAGGTCAAAATAAAAATTCGCCAAATTTAATGTATGAGTTATGAATTAGGGGTAGAAATTTGTCAGGAATCCGAATCTTTAAATCGAATTTCGATCAGACTTCCGGTTTGGAAGTTATGGCGTTTTGAAATTCCGGAAAATCGATCTGATGGTATCCTGATAGAAAGTCAAGAGTAGAGAAGAAAATGTTGAAAAATTCATCCATCCTTCCTATCTGATCTTATCCTATCCTTCCTTTCTATCCTTCCTTCGTATCTTTTCCTTCCTATCCTTCCTATCCTCTCCTATCATATCCTTTCTTCCTATTCTGTTCTATCCTATCCTTCTTTCTTATTCTATCCTATCGTTCCTTCATATTCTGTCCTATCCTACCTTCCTATTTTATCCATCCATCTTTTTCTGAATGACTCAGCTTATTCTAGATGACTCGGCTTATTCTTGATGACTCGAATAAAAAAGTCTAGATCTGGAGTCTGAAATTGAACTCGTTCAATTTCCAAAATCTAGTTATTTTTCTTTAAGAGTTTTTTCAATAACTATAAGGTATCCAGTAAAGACCATTATACAGTTCATTTAGGTTCAGTATCTAGTTGGTGGGAAATTGGGTCAAATTTTTATCTAGGTCAAAGGTCAAGAACTAGGTCAAATCCAGTACTTTGTCACTTTTTTCGATTTTCTCGGTCGTCCTTCAATATTTTTGATCCGGGTTTTTTTCATTGTGTTCCTCATAAAAAAGTAGAAAATCTAGGGTCGATTTAGTTTTTT
The DNA here is from genome assembly GCA_903813345.2 of Owenia fusiformis. Classification (NCBI taxonomy): domain Eukaryota; kingdom Metazoa; phylum Annelida; class Polychaeta; order Sabellida; family Oweniidae; genus Owenia; species Owenia fusiformis. Next base: position 1,106,191 of record CAIIXF020000011.1, on the reverse strand, counting down.
GGTATCTCAAACCAATTTCGAGATATCAGTGTCCGAAAACGAGGTCCAAAAAAAAGTTCTCCGAATCCAATGTCCAGGATATCAGTCCTATAGGAGATTTTCTCAGGATTCCGAATCTGAAAACCAAATTTCGATTTGACTTCCGGTTCAGAAGTTATGGCGTTTTGAAAATTCAAAAATCGCTAAATTTGGTACCCCATGTTAATTCAATGGGAAAAAATATTTTTTTGAAGTGTAAAATACGAGATACAGACTAAGCACAGCTAAACATAATGGAAGCCCATAAAAGAAAGGGACCTCAAAACCTTCTTTTCATAAAAATTTGGACACCAAAATGCCTAGGTCAAAATCTAGGTCAAATTCAAAGTTTTTCCTTATTTTTGCGATTCTGACACTACAGATTAATTATATTCTTCAAAATTTTGTATACATGTAGCCAAGAGTGTGCTAATAGTGTTAGCCTTTTGCCGTCAGAAAGTATTTTGCCCCACTTTTGAAATATGGTGTCCGAAAAGTAGGTCAAAATAAAAAATTCTCCAAATTTAACGTTTGAGTTATGAATTAAGTATAGAATTTTCTCAGAAATCCGAATCTGCAAATCAAATTTCGATCCGACTTCCTGTTCGGAAGTTATGACATTTTGAAAGCTCAAAAATCGCTAAATTTGGTGCCCCATGTTATGTCAATGGGAAAAAAGATTTTTTTGAAGTGTAAAATTCGAGATATAGACTAAGTACAGCTTAAAATAATGAAAGCCTATGAAAGAAAGGGACCTCGAAGGCTACCTAACTTCAAAATTTGGACACCAAAATCCCCAGGTCAAAATCTAGGTCAAATTCATAGTTTTTCCTTATTTTTGCGATTCTGACACTATGTTTCAATGATTTGCTTCACAATTTTATATACAGGTAGGAAAAAGTGTGCTAATAGTGTTAGCCTTTTGCCGTCAGAAAGTATTTCTACCCACTTTTGAGATATGGTGTCCGAAAAGTAGGTCAAAATAAAAAGTTCTCCAAATTTAGCATATGAGTTATGAATTAAGGGTAGAATTTTCTCAGAAATCCGAGTCTGCAAACCAAATTTCGATCCGACTTCCGATTCGAAAGTTATGGCGTTTTGAAATTTCGAGAAAAATCGATCTGATGGTATCCTGATAGAAAGTCAAGAGTAGAGAAGAAAATATTGAAAAATGCATCCATCCTTCCTTTGTGATCCTATCGTATCCTTCTTATCTACCTTTCCTTCATATCCTCTCTTTCCTATCCTTCCTATTCTATTCCTTCTTCATATTCTATTCTATCATTCTTTCCTATTCTATCCTATCGTTCCTTCCTATTCTAGCCTATCCTTCCTTCCTTTTTCATCCATCCATCCATCCATCTTTTTCTGGATGACTCAGCTTATTTTGGATGACTCAGCTTATTTTGGATGACTCGGCTTATTCTGGATGACTCGGCCAAAAAAAGTCTAGATCTGGAGTCTGAAATTGAACTTCGTTCAATTTCCAAAGTCTAGTTATTTTTCTTTAAGAGTTTTTTCAATAACTATAAGGTATCCAGTAAAGACCATTATACAGTTCATTTAGGTTCAGTATCTAGTTGGTGGGAAATTGGGTCAAATTTTTATCTAGGTCAAAGGTCAAGAACTAGGTCAAATCCAGTACTTTGTCACTTTTTTCAATTTTCTCGGTCGTCCTTCAATATTTTTGATCCGGGTTTTTTTCATTGTGTTCCTCATAAAAAAGTAGAAAATCTAGGGTCGATTTAGTTTTTTGGTATCTCAAACCAATTTCGAGATATCAGTGTCCGAAAACGAGGTCCAAAAAAAAGTTCTCCGAATCCAATGTCCAGGATATCAGTCTTATAGGAGATTTTCTCAGGATTCCGAATCTGAAAACCAAATTTCGATTTGACTTTCGGTTCAGAAGTTATGGCGTTTTGAAAATTCAAAAATCGCTAAATTTGGTACCCCATGTTAATTCAATGGGAAAAAATATTTTTTTGAAGTGTAAAATACGAGATACAGACTAAGCACAGCTAAACATAATGGAAGCCCATAAAAGAAAGGGACCTCAAAACCTTCTTTTCATAAAAATTTGGACACCAAAATGCCTAGGTCAAAATCTAGGTCAAATTCAAAGTTTTTCCTTATTTTTGCGATTCTGACACTACAGATTAATTATATTCTTCAAAATTTTGTATACATGTAGCCAAGAGTGTGCTAATAGTGTTAGCCTTTTGCCGTCAGAAAGTATTTTGCCCCACTTTTGAAATATGGTGTCCGAAAAGTAGGTCAAAATAAAAAATTCTCCAAATTTAACGTTTGAGTTATGAATTAAGTATAGAATTTTCTCAGAAATCCGAATCTGCAAATCAAATTTCGATCCGACTTCCTGTTCGGAAGTTATGACATTTTGAAAGCTCAAAAATCGCTAAATTTGGTGCCCCATGTTATGTCAATGGGAAAAAAGATTTTTTTGAAGTGTAAAATTCGAGATATAGACTAAGTACAGCTTAAAATAATGAAAGCCTATGAAAGAAAGGGACCTCGAAGGCTACCTAACTTCAAAATTTGGACACCAAAATCCCCAGGTCAAAATCTAGGTCAAATTCATAGTTTTTCCTTATTTTTGCGATTCTGACACTATGTTTCAATGATTTGCTTCAAAATTTTATATACAGGTAGGAAAAAGTGTGCTAATAGTGTTAGCCTTTTGCCGTCAGAAAGTATTTCTACCCACTTTTGAGATATGGTGTCCGAAAAGTAGGTCAAAATAAAAAGTTCTCCAAATTTAGCATATGAGTTATGAATTAAGGGTAGAATTTTCTGAGGAATCCGAGTCTGCAAACCAAATTTCGATCCGACATCCGATTCGAAAGTTATGGCGTTTTGAAATTTCGAGAAAAATCGATCTGATGGTATCCTGATAGAAAGTCAAGAGTAGAGAAGAAAATATTGAAAAATGCATCCATCCTTCCTTTGTGATCCTATTGTATCCTTCTTATCTACCTTTCCTTCGTATCCTCTCCTTCCTATCCTTCCTATTCTATTCCTTCTTCCTATTCTATTCTATCATTCTTTCCTATTCTATCCTATCGTCCCTTCCTATTCTAGCCTACCCTTCCTTCCTTTTTCATCCATCCATCCATCCATCTTTTTCTGGATGACTCAGCTTATTTTGGATGACTCGGCTTATTTTGGATGACTCGGCTTATTCTGGATGACTCGGCCAAAAAAAGTCTAGATCTGGAGTCTGAAATTGAACTTCGTTCAATTTCCAAAGTCTAGTTATTATTATTCTTTCCGAACCAGTTTTCTCAGCAACTAGAAGACCTTACTCAAATCTACTTACAGGGTCAGTAAGGAGATGAGATCTAGTTTCTGGGAAATTAGGTCAAATTTTTATCTAGGTCAAAGGTCAAAATCTAGGTCAAATTTATAGTTTTCCTTATTTTTACGATTTTGACACTACACTTTAATAATTTGCTTCAAAATTTTGTATACAGATAGCAAAGAGTGTGCTAATAGTGTTAGCCTTTTGCCGTCAGAAAGTATTTTGACCCACTTTTGAGATATGGTGTCCGAAAAGTAGGTCAAAATAAAAAGTTCTCCAAATTTAACGTATGAGTTATGAATTAAGAGTAGAATTTTCTCAGGAATCCGAATCTGCAAACCAAATTCCGATCCGACTTTCGGTTCGGAAGTTATGGCGTTTTGAAAGCTCAAAAATCGCTAAATTTGGTGCCTATGTTAAGTCAATGGGAAAAAAGACTTTTTCGAAGTGTAAAATACAAGATATAGACTGAGTACAGCTTAATATAATGAATGCTTATAAAAGAAGGGAACCTCAAAAGCTACATAGCTTCAAAATTTGGACACCAAAATGCCTAGGTCAAAATCTAGGTCAAATTCATAGTTTTTCCTTATTTTAACGATTCTGACACTACACCTTAATAATTTACTTCAAAATTTTGTATACAGGTAGCAAAGAGTGTGCTAATAGTGTTAGCCTTTTGCCGTCAGAAAGTATTTTGACCCACTTTTGAGATATGGTGTCCGTAAAGTAGGTCAAAATAAGAAGTTCTCAAAATTTAACGTATGAGCTATGAATTAAGGGTAGAATTTTCTGAGGAATCTGAATCTGCAAACCAAATTTCGATCCGACTGCCGGTTCGGATGTTATGGCGTTTTGAAATCTCAAAAATCGCTAAATTTGGTGCCCCATGTTAAGTCAATGGGAAAAAAGACTTTTTCGAAGTGTAAAGTACAAGATATAGACTGGGTACAGCTCAACATAATGAACTTTTGTAAAAGAAGGGGACCTCAAAAGCTACATAGCTTCAAAATTTGGACACAAAAATGCCTAGGTCAAAATCTAGGTCAAATTCATAGTTTTTCCTTATTTTTATGATTCTGACACTACACTTTAATAATTTTCTTCAAAATTTTATATACAGGTAGCAAAGAGTGTGCTAATAGTGTAAGCCTTTTGCCGCCAGAGAGTATTTTGACCCACTTTTGAGATATGGTGTCCGAAAAGTAGGTCAATATAAAAAGTTCTCCAAATTTAACATATGAGTTATGAATTAAGAGTAGAATTTTCTCAGGAATCCGAATCTGTAAACCAAATTTCGATCCGACTTCCGATTCTAAAGTTATGGCGTGTCCGAAAAGTAGGTCAAAATAAAAATTCGCCAAATTTAACGTATGAGTTATGAATTAGGGGTAGAATTTTCTCAGGAATCCGAATCTGCAAACTAAATTTCAATCCGACTATCGATTCCAAAGTAATGGCTCGAAAATCGCTAAATTTGGTGCCCCATGTTATGTCAATGAGAAAAAAGATTTTTTTGAAGTGTAAAATACAAGATATAGACTGAATACAGCTTAACATTCTGAAAGCCTATGAAAGAAGGGGACCCCGAAGCCTATCTAGCTTTAAAATTTGGACACAAAATGCCTAGGTCAAAATCTAGGTCAAATTCATAGTTTTTCCTTATTTTTGCGATTCTGACATTACACTTTAATGATTTACTTCGAAATTTTGTATACAGGTAGCAAAGAGTGTGCTTATAGTGTTAGCCTTTTGCCGTCACAAAGTATTTTGACCCACTTTTGAGATATGGTGTCCTAAAAATAGGTCAAAATAAAAAATTCTCAAAATATCCCTTATGAGTTATGAATTAAAGGTAAAATTTTCCCAGGAATCCGAATCTGCAAACCAAATTTCAATCCGACTTCCGGTCAAAAATTCCTACTTACCTACCTACCTACATGGCTACCTACTTAGCTACCTACTTCTCAGCTACTTGGCTACCTACTCAGCTACTTACTCAGCTACCTACTCAGCTGCTTACTCAGCTACCTACTCAGCTACTTACTCAATTACTTAATCATCTACGTACTCAGCTTCCTACTCAGTTACTTACTCAGCTCTTTACTCAAGTAAATCAATCTGGAGTCTTAAATTGAACTTGTTCAATTTACATGTCTAGTTATTATTCTTTCTTTCCGAACACTTTTTCTCAGCAACTAGAAGGACTTACTTAAATCTGCTAACATAGTCAACTAGGTAATGAAACCTAGTTTCTGGAAAATTAGGTCAAATGTTTATCTAGGTCAAAGGTTAAGAACTAGGTCAAATCATGGGTTTTTACTATTTTACAAGTTTTCTTAGTCGTCCTTCAGTATTTTTGCTCCGGTTTTTTTTCATCATGTTCCTTAGAAAAAAAGCTAATTCCGAAAGGCAAATCGTTTTTTGATTACTCTTACCGATTTTGAGAAATGACGTCCGAAAAGTAGGTCAGAACATAAAAACTTCTCCAAATTCAACGTGTAAATTATCAAATAAGTGTAGAATTATCTCAGGAATCCGAATCTGCAAACAAAATTTTGATCCGATTTCCGGTTCGGAAGTTATAGCGTTTTGAAATCTCAAAATCGCTAAATTTGGTGCCCCATGTTAAATAAATGGGGAAAAATACTTTTTCGAAGTGTAAAATACGAGATATAGACTGAGTACAGCTTAACATAATGAAAGCCTATAAAAGAAGGGGACCTCGAAGGCTATCAAGCTTTAAAATTTGGACAGCAAAATGCCTAGGTCAAAATCTAGGTCAAATTTATAGAATTTTCTTATTTTTGCGATTCTGACACTACACTTTAATAATTTGCTTCAAAATTTTGTATACAGGTAGCCAAGAGTGTGCTAATAGTGCTAGCCTTTTGCCGTCAGAAAGTATTTCTACCCACTTTTGAGATATGGTGTCCGAAAAGTAGGTCAAAATGAAAAGTTCTCCAAATTTAACATATGAGCTATGAAATAAGAGTAGAATTGTCTCAGGAATCCGAATCTGCAAACTAAATTTCGCTCCGACTTCCGGTTCAAAAGTTATAGCGTGTCCGAAAAGTAGGTCAAAATAAAAATTCGCCAAATTTAATGTATGAGTTATGAATTAGGGGCAGAATTTTGTCAGGAATCCGAATCTTTAAATGAAATTTCGATCCTACTTCCGGTTCGGAAGTTATGGCGTTTTGAAATTTCGGAAAATCGATCTGATGGTATCCTGATAGAAAGTTAAAGAAAAAAGATTTTTTTGAAGTGTAAAATACGAGACATAGCTTGAGTACAGCTTAAGATAATGAATTCCTATAAAAGAAGGGGACCTCAAAAGCTACCTAGTTTCAATATTTGGACACCAAAATGCCTAGGTCAAAATCTAGGTCAAATTCATAGTTTTTCCTTATTTTTGCGATTCTGGCACTCCACTTTTAGGATTTGCTTCAAAATTTTGTATACAGGTAGCAAAGAGTGGGCTTATAGTGAGAGCCTTTTGCCGTCAGAAAGTATTTTGACCCACTTTTGAGATATGGTGTCCGTAAAGTAGGTCAAAATAAAAAGTTCTCATAATTTAACTTATGAGTTATGAATTAAGGGTAGAATTTTCTCAGGAATCCGAATCTGCAAACCAAATTTCAATCCGACTTCCGGTCAAAAATTCCTTCTTACCTACCTACTTACCTACTCGGCTACCTACTTAGCTACCTACTTCTCAGCTACTTACTCGGCTACCTACTCAGCTACTTACTCAGCTACCTACTCAGCTGCTTACTTAGCTACCTACTCAGCTACTTACTCAATTACTTAATCATCTACTTACTCAGCTTCCTACTCAGTTACTTACTCAGCTCTTTACTCAAGTAAATCAATCTGGAGTCTTAAATTGAACTTTGTTCAATTTACCAATCTAGTTAATTTATATGTTTGTTAGAACTTCGGATTGATGGATATTCGTTACATGAATCGTGGAAATTACCCACCTATTGTTAATGATGAAAATTCAGAAAAGGGAGGGATTTGAACTCTTCAGCCCTACAAATGTTTTTTTCTCTTTACAATTCAAACATGAAAGACTAAACATGTAGTCAAATACGCTCGTAGAAGGGGCTAAATGTTGCTACACTTGCGGGGACGAGTGTACTATTGAATTTAAATGCTCGTATTATTTGTTTCACAACTATTTTACTTAATGTTATGAAATAGAGGAGGTTGGCTGTTCTCGTCCTGTAAGATGTTTCCTCCTGATTTAAACACACGTTCTGAATGTCATTTACGTTAAGTTACATATTATAATTTTGTACCAAGTAACACAATCTAGTCGAGCCGGCTTTAAAAAGTCTCCGGTGTGGAATTTTTTGGTTTAAAATAAGCTGTAATTTATTTATTTTGTCCCTCACTTTTTACCTTGGTGGAATAACACAGCAGCCAGGATAAATCAAATGACAAAAAGAAACGATCGTACGCAATCAGATCTCATCATCTTTAGTTGAAATCAATAAAGTGAGGCATTGCGCAATGCAGTGAATGCATCAGTTAAATACCATATAAACAGTTTTCAATTCATACCGTTAATCGAGTGATTGCCGGTAGTGACCAAATACAAACAGAACCCAGAGATGACCGATTTATCATGTCTATCATGTTTTAGAGTCGATAAGTATAAGCTGTATAAAGTTTATCAGTCATTTATTTTTTGAAGAACCTATATCACTGGTGATCCATTCAATTACGCTGGTTACAAAATGTTCTAACCTAGATCTAGAAGGTATGGTTTTCCTTTTCCCTTATTTCACTCGTAGGTATAATTCCTGCGACATTTTATCATAAACGCATGTCAAGAAAATGAACATGTTAACGAAAAATACTTTAGACAACAACATAATCACTGAGGTGAAACATGATGCAAAAACACCGTGTTTTGGCATCAAGATGTCCAAGCTTCCGGTGAAGATATTTTGTTTTCCCCATTTGAACCATTTTCTTGGACGAGTCTCTCAATAATCATATGTACGTGCACTTAAGACACGATCTATAATTTTTTTTAAAAAGTTCTTAAAGTGCCCGATAAAGTATAAAATGCGCATGCGTCCAGGTGTTGATAAACTATAAATAGCGAAAATCCAGGGTTTGTCACCACAAGGTAAGCCAGGACGTGTTGAGAGAACAGCTAGTGTTGATATTGAATTTATATGTAGCCAGATAAGTTTCCTTATTGAAATTACATATGGTTATTAGCAATACTTTGTAGGTGCTAAATAATAAAATATTTAGAGTATATATGAGAGAAATTGGTCATTTCGAACCTGTTGAAAAGTTTGTGGCTCTCGGCTACACCGGGGAATTTACTTCCATGAGTACACACATAAATGTGGGGTTCCCCAAGAGGTACGCGACAATGTGAGCTGGCATCAAATGTGCGACTAAATGCTACTATCGAGAAGATAAAATAACGAATACGACAATAAGTTATTGCATGTGACAATTCCGAGCCTTCATCTCACTAAAGTATTTTGAAGTGAAAATAGGATTTTTGTTTTGATACATGGATTCAGATGAACGTAACTTTATTCTGACAACTAATCAAAACTGAACAAAATTGATTGTACGTAACAGACAATTTATTGTTTTACAATGTTTTGATTGGCTAAACGAATGAAACCAACAAATTATGACATGTAAAATGACAATTTTGAAATGTAAAATTTAAAAGTGACAAACACAACCTCCCTATCCACTCTTTGGGAGCCCTAGTAAATTAGTAATATGTACATGCAGCAGTGGTAGTGTGCAGCTTATTATCACACTACGCTTTGTATTCTAAAGCCTGTTGTTTGTAATAACACTGTTCACTCAACGTATGTTTTGTGTGTGGGCAGTCAACGATAATCATTGTTTTATCCCGGTTATATGACCTCGGCAATTATAACAAAACCGTACTAAACGAAAAAACGCAAATAAGAGATTTTCAAAGCTTTCACACACATATAAAAAATGAACTAGTCTAATCCGCCAGTATAAACTCTGTGCTATACGTAGCCGGGTCAGGCGCACACTTTAATATTGGTTTAGCATCATTAAGAAGCGAGAAATTCACTGTTTTAGTTCCTCGCTTTTGATGCAAATACATGTACACCACTCTGTTTATTATCAATGATACAAAAACACCAATGAGCTGATGCAAAAACGCCAGCATAAAAGTATAAATTAATTTCATTAGAAACATATATTCATGTTTACATGTGTTAGTGGTGCATGAATGAAACGCACGATTCAGTGACCCATGAATGAAATGCATCTTGTCCACTTTTAAATGTATTTGTATCAAAATGGCACGTAGACTAACCAAATATCAAAATGGTCCAGTAGTAGAGATGCCCTGTTTTGAAATTGAAAATCCACCATGCAAGAAAATATTCGAAGAACAAATCATAGCCAGCAAGTTAATTACATTGAGGGCCCAAGGAAATTATATACAAAGTTTAAGCATTTGTAAGGCCTAGATCATATTTTCTACAACCAACAGAACAACCAACTGTCAGAATTGGACGCAATAAGTCGAAAACAATAAACAATGTTTTGGGGATTTATCTATATTTTAACCCCTTAGAAGTAATAAATATGGCTCCTCTGAACTGTGTTTTGACAATTATTGTCTCCCCTGGACCAATACCCTTAGAAACTCCGGTCTCAATAATATGTATATTCGCGCGTAGGAGTGGCGTTCCTGGGGATAGGGTTCGGGGGGAAATAATCCCTAGAGTAGGGGACCGTCATTCCTGTTACCCCGGTCCTCATTTTTGCTCAATGAGGCGCGAACATTTCAGACCAAGTGGTGTGATTTATATGAAGCTCCCCGTCTTTTCATCTAGTATCCGTCTCAGAAATCTCATGTTCTCCGAGTCATGATCGCCTGAAAGGTGTTAAATGATATTTATTGACTGAGTTGCCCTAGTTAACAATAGCGTTTCAAATCTGTTCCTAAGGATTTATGTTCTTTGAAATTATACAATTGATAAATTAATAGTCTGTAAATGCCCATAATGGGGTTCAACAATCTGCCATTAATTGGTATTTTTGCATCACTGGACATAATATGGAAAAGTATTTTTGCAGCTTGGGTGTGGTGTTTTTGCATCAAAAGCGAGGAACTAAAACCGTGAAATTCTTGATGATGCTAGATCTAAACTAAGAACATTTTTAACATTATCGATCATGTCTTAATTGCACGTATATACGATTATTAAGAAACTCGTCCAGAAAATCGACATTCCCATGTTAACCAATGGAAAATAGTAGGTTTGCCGCAGGTCATATGACAAAATATCCATCACTCCCGATCCGAGTCCTTGAAAAAAATACAAGTCAGGTAGGCAATTGAATTTGCTTACTTTATTTAACAAAAAATTGATACCTTTCTTCAGGATCAGCAAAGTAATAATCTTTTAAGTCAAAATTATTTTTCAAAAAACCCTCCCATTGAAATA
>CAIIXF020000011.1:605000-1078070 GCA_903813345.2 Owenia fusiformis | reverse complement strand
TGTAACAGTATATTAAATATGTCAAGCAGTCAAAATGCCTACGATATTCCTGCAAATGTGGTTCCAGACAGTACAGCCGTTATGTCTGCTGGAGTTGTGAGTTGATTCGGAAAGGTTTGAACAGAGCGTGAAAGTTTTCCCCCATCTGTTGCGTCCCAGTTTGCAAAGGGACCTTCTACAACGTCACCATCACCGTTTCCCATGAACATAGGGGACCAAAGATTGGACAAATGAGGTGTTGCCATACTTTGCTCAATGGTTGAGTCCCAATAAAGTAACGAAACAGCCGGTATTTTTTGCTTCAACGCGATTTCATACCTGTTAAGTTAATTAGCATAGATATTAGATGTTATCAATTGGTCACAAGCAATTATTATTTGACATGTTTATTCTTCGATATTGAACGAATATTTAATACTTCATACAACATGCCGCACGCTTATAACTAAACGCATACATCAACAAGTAGATCCTATGCCAGGGCAAAAAGCCCGGCCCACCATGTGCCCCAACTGCGACAGTTCCATGGTGAAATGACGCGAGTGTGTCGTATTTGTTGGTAGTCCCAAATGGTCCTGGGAGTAGATCCGTCTTTAACTTGTTGATAGCATCGTGGAAGTATGTCCGTTCTGGATCCGTTGCTAGACGATATTCCTTTCTTAACCCAAGAGGGAAACCATGGGCGCTGCGTTTTACCGTTGACTATATGAAACCCAAGAAACGGTGTGTTAGCTACGATTATCAGAACATCATGACGAATATAATGAATATTTCCAAAAATATATTAACATAAGTATTACGCCGGCGTGTCCAATACGAGAACTCTGTCCAATATGATGGTAAAGTCATTATCTCAGATGCGTTTCATCAAATGCATCGTCGCAGTATTTGAAAATATGGGATTGTAATCAAACCTGTAATGATTCAATCAGATGATCTAACAGTTCTCTTAACCAGTTAGTTTGGACAGTTGTGAATCTCGCACCACCACCTGTCTTATTTGCGGCATGAGACAACCATTGGTACATATGATCACATTGCCATGTGTACTGCTGCATACTCAATCCTACAATTTAGTAATATATAATATTTTTGAGAAACTAAACAAATGCTATACTCGAGGTGTTTAAGAAGATAATTTGAAATATTTCTTAAGTTTGAGCCCAACATCGAAGCCATTTGACAATGTGTAATTAAAAAGTTAATCGTTGGGTCATGAGTTTGAATTTCGATCATGATTTGTCATAATATGGTCTGCTTTTTGAATTGCCCGCGGCGCATTTTGCTCACGCCATCTTCCCCGCGGGTATGTCAAAAAAGAACAATGAGCTCCGTGATGCAAATTACATGTTTGCATATATTTTTAACAAAATCACCTCATCGAAGAGAACTTACACCGCTTAATACTGTGCCAACCCTGTCAAGCAGACTTGCACCAGCAAGTCTACGTCACTGATGCATCACAGGAGTTCAATTAAATTAAAAAGACTCTATTGAGACTTCTCTGTGGCATTTTTTCTTTATTCCTTTTTGTTTTGAATTTTTAACACCATAACATTAATGAACTACTCAATAAGCAACTTTTCACCACGTAGAAATTTAAAATTCCATTTTTATAATGGAGCTCAATTGGAAAAACGACACAATTTGAATTTTTTTCAAACGTAGCGGTGCGATTTTCTTGAAATTGACAGATATAATAAATATTGGTAAGGCAAAATGTTTGAAGAAAAATGAAGAAAATTAATCATCCTGGTTACGCAAAATATAGACAAATGTGAAATAATCATAAAAACCTGTAAAAATAGATTGAAGGGGTGATATTCATTTTTAATGTGCCTCTCACTACTACAGGGTAACCATAGTTTTGGTAATGGTTTACTTATTTTAAAAGAATATCTTCCAGCATGTGTATCAAGCACAAGTAATACAATAAGTGAGTTACCATTAATTGGAATGGTATTATTGTATTCCTTAGCAATGATGACAAAAAGGTAAAATCGATCATAACACATATTAGTTCTTACCATCAGATCGATCGATTATAATGCATTTTAAACAATATGGCAATAGATCTTCAAATTCAAGAATTTACACCGCTTAATACTGTGCCAACCCTGTCAAGCAGACTTGCACCAGCAAGTCTACGTCACTGATGCATCACAGGAGTTCAATTAAATTAAAAAGACTCTATTGAGACTTCTCTGTGGCATTTTTTCTTTATTCCTTTTTGTTTTGAATTTTTAACACCATAACATTAATGAACTACTCAATAAGCAACTTTTCACCACGTAGAAATTTAAAATTCCATTTTTATAATGGAGCTCAATTGGAAAAACGACACAATTTGAATTTTTTCAAACGTAGCGGTGCGATTTTCTTGAAATTGACAGATATAATAAATATTGGTAAGGCAAAATGTTTGAAGAAAAATGAAGAAAATTTACCATCCTGGTTACGCAAAATATAGACAAATGTGAAATAATCATAAAAACCTGTAAAAATAGATTGAAGGGGTGATATTCATTTTTAATGTGCCTCTCACTACTACAGGGTAACCATAGTTTTGGTAATGGTTTACTTATTTTAAAAGAATATCTTCCAGCATGTGTATCAAGCACAAGTAATACAATAAGTGAGTTATCATTAATTGGAATGGTATTATTGTATTCCTTAGCAATGATGACAAAAAGGTAAAATCGATCATATCACATATTAGTTCTTACCATCAGATCGATCGATTATAATGCATTTTAAACAATATGGCAATAGATCTTCAAATTCAAGAATTGAGCTAAATTGTAAGATAATAAATAAATTGCTAATCCCTTATAACTGTATAATCCCTTCTCCGAATCATACCGAATTATAATATTTCGATATGCTTATTTCAGCTGCTGTAGTTTATGTCACTTGATGAGATATTCAGTAACATGCTAAATAATCACTCGTAATAAGCAATATGAATTCTTCAACACATCATTTTCAACAGCTTTTCAACACAATCATGAATTTAGTGATCTGACCCTTTAAATACTTTTAAGGGGAATACGGTGGCGTAGCGTGGGTATTTTTTTTTAGTGTACGCCACGAGTGAGTGAAGCGAAGAAAATTTGAAAATGAAATTGCATTTGAGGAGTTCTGGGGCGTTCCAACTAATATGGACTAATATCAAGTCAATTATTGGCCATTTTTTCAAGTTTGGGGCAATCCAATATAAAAAAATCATTTTTTCTCTAAATTTTGAGAATACACCATTGCATGTTATGCGTATATGACGCTACGCTATTGGAATAGTTTGTTCACCTGTAGACGTTTAGCATATTTTTCTCGCCATCTTTTCCTAGGCCTGTTGGAATACATATTTCAGTGTGCACGTTTAGCATTGTTTTCCCATTGATCATTTGAGGTCTAACGTCAATATAATGTGGAAATAAAAATGATAAGATGTCAAAAAGAGTAGTTTACTTCATTGTAAGAAATCAAAAATAAAATAAGGTTTGGGCAGGAAGGGAACAGGTGAAATCCTTGGGATACATGAATTAATTAATTATACGAAACATATTCATGTTTCTACAATTTAGGGTAACCCTGTGTTTTATTCTACTGGGACTGGTTATACCGGTGCAAAATATTACAAAAATATCATTTACTTATTATCATAATTCAATGTGACAATATCAGTCTTATCTTCAAATGTGTCTATAATAGTTTGCCTGTAAGGTTGGGCTAGCCGTCTTTTACGTTGATTGTATAAGATGTTGATTTTTGCAAAGCTCTTATGTACTGTAACATATATGTAAGGGTGCCAGTATGTAGTCCAGTATATAGTAAACAAAGGAGTATTTTGGTCAACTCAATACATCTGATAAAAACTACATGACGTGTTTTCTATGCAATGATTATATACAGGCACTTATTCATTGTTACTGCGAATTTTAAAAGCCTCCAAATTGTGTGGAATAGAGCATGCCATGTTTTTCAGTTTCAAGCAGGTTTTAGTACATTCTGACCAATTGTATTTTTATTTTTTATTTAAAGATATGCTAGGCAGATAAGTAGGTCAGTATTACATAATCATGAAATGAATAAGTCTGAAAATACAAGGCTTTTGAAATTCGCAGTAACAATTATAGACAAATTTGAAAATAAGACTGACATTGTCACATAGAATTATGATAATAAGTAAATATAATTTTTGTAATATTTTGCACCGGTATAACCATGCGCAGTAGAATAATACACAGGGTTACCCTAAATTGTAGAAACATGAATATGTTTCTCATAATTAATTAATTCATATATCCCAAGGATTTCACCTGTTCCCTTCCTGACCAAACCTTGTTTTATTTTTGATTTTTTACAATAAAATATTAACTACTCTTTTTGACATCTTATCATTTTTATTTCCATATGTTATTGACGCGAGAACTCAAATTATCAATGGGAAAATAATGCTAAACGTGCACACTGAAATAGGTATTCCAGCAAGCCTGGGGAAATATGGCTAAAAAAGATGCTACACCTAATGGCTACAGGTGGACAAACTATTCCCCCAGAAAAGTATTTTAAGGGTCAGATCACTAAATTCATGATTTCATTGAAAAGCTATGAATGCTAATTTTCAAGAATGGATGTATTACCAAAGAAGAAAATATGAAGAATTCATATCGTTTATTTCAAGTGATTATTTAGTGTAAAGTTTTGTCTCTAGTGACAGCATGTTACTGAATATCTCATCAAGTGACCTAAACTACAGCAGCTAAAATAAGCATACCGAATATAATTTAGTATTTTTTATAGGTTATGTTTTATTTATCAATACTATCATTTCACAATGTTCGACAATGGGCAAAGGCCATTGGCATTAGTGGCCCATGTCGATTTTCACACATACACATTTATACAATTTCTAAAATAGAGTTAAGTAGGCACATAAAAATCAGGTAATTTTAGGCTGCTGAACACTCAGCATGACAATGCATGTAAGTTGCGTGTGACATTTCACACCAAATATATAAAGTTAAACATTACAACAGTCTACAATTAAAGAAATAAAGTTGGCAATTTTATCTGTTGAGCCACCATATAACAATGTATCTAGTTTCTCTTTTGC
This sequence comes from Owenia fusiformis, assembly GCA_903813345.2. Classification (NCBI taxonomy): domain Eukaryota; kingdom Metazoa; phylum Annelida; class Polychaeta; order Sabellida; family Oweniidae; genus Owenia; species Owenia fusiformis. The sequence continues at coordinate 1,072,954 of CAIIXF020000011.1, read as the reverse complement.
ATTTAGTTTGTTATAATGGTTAATTTTGAAATTGGGTATCACTGCAAGGTCGAGTGCTAGTTGTTCCCTGAGATCAAGTAAAAAGGGGGCAAGAAAAGAATAGGTGTTGGGTTGTCTGAGATCGAAAACCGCACAGGCATTGAGGATTGACATTATTGAATTGATAATTTAGTATGATTCGGAGAAGGGGATTATATAGTTATAAGGGATTAGCAATTTATTTATTATCTTACAATTTAGCTCAATTCTTGAAATTGAAGATCTACTGCTACATTGTTTAATATGCATTATAATAGATCGATTTGATGGTAAGAACTAGTATGTGATATGATCGATTTTACCTTTTTGCTTAGGAATACAATAATACCATTCCAATTAATGATAACTCACTTATTGTATTACTTGTGATTGATACACATGCTGGAAGATTAGTAAACCATTACCAAAACTATGGTTACCGTGTAGTAGTGAAAGGCACATTAAAAATGAATACCACCCCCTTCAATCTATTTTTACAGGTTTTTATGATTATTTCACATTTTTCCATATTTTGCGTAACCAGGACGGTAAATTTTTCTTCAAACATTTCGTCTTACCAATATTTATTATATCTGTCAATTTCAAGAAAATCGCGCCACTACGTTTGAAAATAATTCAAATTATGTCGTTTTTCCCATTGAGCTCCATTATAAAAATGGAATTTTCAAACTTAATTTTTTAAAATTCTACGTGGTGAAAAGTTGCATATTGATTAATAGTTAGTTAATGTTATGGTGTAAAAATGCCACAGAGAAATCTCAATAACATCTCTTTAAACTGTTATGTGTTTCAAAAGAATTATGTAAGTAAGTGTAAGTGCGCTTGGATGAGCCGTTTTTAGTTGTTGAAAACATGTGATCTTGCAATTTGCACTGCAAGGTCCAAGGATCCTTTTCGTGATACATGGAAGGCTCATAAAGTGCTGCGCAAGCAAACTGCACCTCGAGCAGTTCAAAAATGCAGCCATGGAAGATCAGTTAATTCAAAGATTCAAAGTTCAGTGATTAGGATTCACATTTGAAAAATATGTTATGATACATGTATTTCAAAAGGCGTTGCATATTTTTATTTCTCATTTTTTCCATTTACCAGGATAGGCGTTTTCTCTTATAAGTTCCCTGTACGAATCTGCACAATCTCTCCTATTGTATGTTTTGTACCCTCCCTCACATGGTCCAGTGTAAACCTCACCCTGGGGTATATATGGGTCATAATCAGATCTACCCCGTGCTCCAGCTTGGATGCCGATAACAAGGGCAGCCAATACTGCTAGATATGTCAACATCATTGTTCTGAAATTAAATCAAAATATTGAATGCAATAGTTCAGATTACATTTCAATATAATAACATTCTTGCAGTCGAACACATCTTTAATATATTCACAAATATGCACGAGTTCAAAACGAATGCTGCAGTAAATTTACTATCTGTGCAACATTTGTTGCACAACATGATGTCCCGACTTCTTTACATTTTCTTGAGGTGTAAAGAACATCAATTGTTCCGACGAAATATAATTTTATGATTATGTCGAAATTACAATTAAATCACAATTTCATCAAAAATTTTATCGCGTAACGTATTAAAGAAAGTCTTATGTCATTAGGAATCGTTATATATCTCTTATCATTTAGGTATTAGAAGTACAATATTGAATTATCAGTTACTATAATCATTAATTATATCATTGAAATGTTCCTCGCTTTCTCATTGGATAAAAACCAATCACATGATTAAAAATATTAGGGTGTATTTCATTGTTTCCTGCAGTCTCCAGCCGCAGCCTCGTTTTCAATTGTATATACCACGATGTATATACCATGGAGTATATACCACGGTAGAAAGTCCCGGATGTTATGTTTTTGTTATGACGTCACAACAATATTGTAAAAAATACTTGGATACGCACTGCAACAAAACTTCATTGCTATGACGTCACAGCTTATATTTGTAGTTTGAGCATGGGTACTCTTAGCAATTGTGCATCCGTTGCCATGTTCTTGATGTTTATAAACCAGTGATGTCACACGTGTGATTTTTGAGGATGAAAGATGGCAATATATTGCATCTAAGAGTGGCTGTAGTGGAGTGGTTATTCTGATGAGCACATGTATTTAATCTATGTATTAAATGGTTAAAAGAAATACACTTAATTTGTAGAACATTCAAATGATATAATAAATCAAATATTCCATTCTATTTTCGGTGAATACATGTTCATCTTTCCCTCAGGTATATTTCCCTTGACCTTCGGGCTGCGGGAAATATACTGAGGGAAAGATAAACATATATTCACCTCAATAGAATGGAATATTTGGTATGGACGAGGGGGGATTCATAAGTAGTGGGACAAATGCTATAACTTCACTTACATCAACCAGCAAACTTGGAACACAGAACCACAAACATGTGATAATCATTGTGTGAAAATTTCAAAAAGTTCCACCCAACTTAAATTTAATCACAGCACGGATGTTTATACATGATTCTTGCTTTTCCATTGCTATTTTAATCATATATTGCTCCATCCAAGAAAGACTGAAAATGGCAGTGTCCTGGTGTCACTGCTTTGTGTGACATCACAATAGCATGATGATGTACTATATGTTACAGTTGTCATGACTACAAGGCTTGAGACAATATGACACCAAATATTTGAAAATAACTGTCATTTTGAGGTATTCATGAGCATATTTATGTCGATCAAGCCCTTCATTTTTTAAGTGCTCCATTAACCCCTACTTTTGGTTACCATAGCAACCATTGTTGCTAGGAAACAAAATGAATTAAATTGAAATTTCACCAAACAATACCCTATATCCTAGTTCGTCCATGTGCCAAATTTGGTTGAGATATGTACACAGGGACTTGCTGCCTCAGAAAAGTCCCACTACTTATGAATCTCCCCTCGTATTTCAAGTACAAGTTCCATGTTAATTTTAATCAATCTTCAAAAGACCCCCTTCAGAACAGTTCTAGGGTAATAAGGCCATATTGCTATTGTGTTACAGTAGCATGATTATCTTCAAATAAGAAGGGTCAAAACATTTTTTCTTGCCTAGTTCCAAAGATATTGGCGTTTGAATTTTGAAAAATGTATATTGGCTGTCATCATACACCGCTATAAATATGCTTTTGATTAAAGTGTAAATTCTGTTTCTTTCAACTTGTTACGGTCTTTGCTTTACATGTTCTTCAAGATTACATACATTTTTTTAATACAATGAATAACTAAAACGTAATAATAAGTCTTGATAAGTCCCTGATAACTAAACTCATGTTATCATCACACCGTAAATGCTCTGAAAATGATTTAAATCACATATTTTGAAAATAACTATACGGTACAATGTTTGACCCAATGTTTAGGACTTAATATCAGAAACTTACGCCCAAAGCATCCCCTTTTAAGTAAATAGATATATTAATTGTTACCCTTTGAAGGTGCTGAATTATGATATATTATTTATGTTATTGCATGTAACATGCTATATAATCTTATATGAAACTTTGATGTAAGTCTGCATCTTTAACTTGGCTTTTCTCTCTTATGCTTTCATTGGTTAAACCTAAAGCTGGCTATATTTAGCACAACCTAGAATATGATATAAATACAGTTGGAGTTAGTTCTGTTCAAGTTCTGAGGAAGAAGTTCTAGTTCTGGTTCTGAGTTCTGTGGAGAAGTCTGAGTGCTTAGAGAGTCTGAATTCTGGTTCTGGAGTCTGGGCCGAGAGGTCTGAAGTCTGAAGATCTCTCGGCCCAGGTTCTGTACAAAATATTGGTGCTGTAAGAAGTGGAGGTTCTGTGAATAGCGATTGAAGCCAAGTAACCCTACTATCACACCAAACTAGTTCTCACTACGTTCTCGAAAACGGGCTTCAACTGTGTACGAACGGACTGGACCTACTAAGAACCGTTTGGGATCTATTTACAAACTTCATCGAACGTACTCGAACGGGTAGGTCCTTTAGAACTCAGACAATGCTCAAAATGTTCTCGTGGTCGTCACGTTCTACAATTAGAACGAGTGAAAACGTACTAACGACGAGCTGGACGTACTACGAACGGAACCGTCGTACTTCAATCCTACTAGGGACGTTTTAACAACGAATTGAACTGTCTGAGGACGTGTTTAGAACGAGGTAGAACTAATTGCAAACGGGTTTAAACTGTTTAAGAACGTATTTAACACTGCTTATGAACGAGTTAGCAAAAATATAGCTATCACACCAAACAAGTTGCCACTGCGTTCTCCAAAACTGGTTTTAAACTGTGTGCGAACGGAATGAACGTAGTTGCAACTTTCTAAGGTCAATTTACGAACTTTATGAACGTTCTCAGACGGGAATGTGATTTTAGAATTTTGAATCGATTCAAAATTCGATGCCGACCATGCTGTTCTGTAATCAGGTCATGTTGACCTTCTAGACTAAGTGACGCGTTCTACTACGTTGCACACCGACGTGGTGCGACCTGAACGAACTGCGAACGAGATGGACGTATTGAGGACTGTTTAAGAACGAAGAAGCTAATTATTTCAGACATATTTCCCGACCACAGCCAGATTGAGCCCGTTTTACGACGTTTTCGTAGGACTGGCAAGAACGAGTGAGAACTAGTTTGGTGTGATATGGGGGGTAACTGAAGCAGACTATTGAATGAACTTGTACTTAGTGATTTAAAAAGGAAGAAATATTCTTATACAATATAATCTTGGATTGAACTGAATAACTGACTTGTTATGTTACACTTGATGTAATGGAGTTTGATCTGATGAACATTGAACATTATAAATAATAAACACCAACAGCTGAACTGAAGGACAATTCCACAAAAAAAGTAATAGCACTTCAGCAATTAATAATACAGAACCCATAAACAATAAAGCCTAGATTGGTTTCATTTATGTCTTTCAAGTTTGTAAACTAAATGTTGTTTTATTCATACTTAATTGTTTCAAAAGACAAAATGAATCCCTGTCAACATGTACAATAATTATTTCATTACAAATAGCAAAAATCGTGCATCTTACAATTGTATTTATTTATGGAATGAACTCCTCCAAAGAAATCCATGGGCGAAATAAATTGAAGATGAGATTGTAAAAAAGTAATCCAAAATAGCAGAAAATAGCAGACATTTTTTTATAATTTTTTTTTTTATTTCAAAGAGAAAGCATGTTAAAGCAATTGCAAAAAACAATTAAAGTACAGTAACGTGGTAAACATACATTTCACAATACAGTATTGGATAACGTTAGTCTTTAAGAGACGTTATACTATTGGCATTTTTTTATTTAAAGGAAAAAATCATCAGTTTCATTCGTTCAATTTTGCTTCCATGATTTTCCACTTATCGCCTCGTGCCAACCCGTTTATCCATAATATAATATTCCTTCACATTACTTATAAAACCTTTAAGTTTTAGCATAGAATATTTGCACAAATAAACATACCTTTTAAAAATACATAGCACACTATAATGGCATAAGCCTAAAACATTTTGCCAGTATTTCAGTAAGTTATCGCTCAAATCAATATATTAAACTATTGAAATCTGCAGTATTAGAAAATTCCTTAGTTGACTTTATGAGAAAATGACACTTTAGTAAAGCCATATTGATAGCGGTCTATAATGGCAGCCAATGGAGATTTTCTAAAATTCAAACGCCAATATCTTTTGAACGAGCCAAAAGAAAAAAATTTACTCGTCATATTTTGAAGATAATCACATAATTGTAACATACTAGGAACATGGGCGTTACTACTCTAGAACTGTTCTGCATGGGGTCTTTTGAAGATTGATGAATTAACATGGGGCTCAATACAGGTTTTCTATAGTTTTATGCGTAACTTAACAGCTAAATATTTCAAAAATAAGAAATTTTTAGAAATGTGTCTGTTTGATTTTTTTATTCAATATATTAATTATAGAAATCTGAAACATTAGAAAATTCCGTAGTTGACTTTTTGAGAAAAGGACACTTTAGTAAAGCCATATTGATAGCGGTTTATAATGGCAGCCAATGGGGATTTTCCAAAATTCAAACAGCAATATCTTTTGAACTAGGCGAAAGAAAAATAATTAACCTCTGTATTTTAAAGAAAATCATATAATTGTAACATACTAGGAATATTGGCATTTTTACTCTAGAACTGTTCTGCAGGAGGTATTTTGAAGACTGATGAATTAACATGGGGCTCAACACAGGTTTTCAATAGTTTCATGCGCAACTTAATGGTTAAATATTTCAAAAATAAGAATTTTATAGAAATGTGTCTGTTTGATTTTTTCTAAATTCAATGTATTAACTATAGAAATCTGCAATATTATAAAATTCAATAGTAAACTTTTTGAGAAATTAACACTCTAGTAAAGCCATATTCATAGTGGTTTATAATGGCAGCCAATGGAGATTTTCCAAAACTCAAACGTCAATATCTTTGGAACTAGGCAAAAAATGTAACCCCTCTTATTTTGAAGATAATCATATAATTGTAATATACTGGGAATATGGGCTTTATTACTCTAGAACTGTTCTGCAGGGGGTCTTGAGAAGATTGATAAATTAACATGGGGCTCAATGTAAATGTGCAAAATCTTCGAGGGCTGCTATTATCAACTGGGGCCACTTTGCAATACCACTTCGTTAGATATATGTATCAATGATACTTCTGTCAAAAAATTGTGCTTTATATATAGCAAGTGCAATTCTAGGGTTTTATTGTCCTAACTGATCCCACTAATAGGGGTCGGGCCGTTCAAAATTGTTTGCGGCTAATAATTTCAAACGATAACGTTGACTCTGTTACATATTTATTTTACAATTCAATACTTTTATCCAAGGAAACATGCTTATTGTTTGTTTGACACACACAAATGTGATAAATAATATCTTATTGGATTTTAAACCAGGCTTATTGAACGATTAACGAAACTTTGTTAATTTTCAATTCCTTTGAAAATTGCTCAGGTTACGAAATGACAATATACTTGGAGTAGTTCCAATGATGCCGCTAACGAATTGATAAAATATAATGTGTTTCCTCTGCAACGCCATATGAATATTTAAATTTTCTATATTTTGAAATATCAATTATCGTAAATTGGTCCTAATGTGTATTAACTTTCTTATGTTGAAATAAGTTGGTTGGAAAGACGAGATCATCAAAACTGGATCCGTCATTTAAATTTTGAGAATAAATGTTTTGTGTTTCAATGGACCTCATAAAGTTGGCAGTCAAACAAGTAGTGCGTTTCGTCGTACAGCATGTAATGTACATTGGCGATTGATACAGTATACGTTTTCGTTTCGATTTTATATGCAAGCTTAACCTCCCTAATACGTAAATGGGAATTGGAATAAATGAATTCGTCCATTTTTACCGAACACGACTTTTTCTGTCATTTATACCAGTAATTGATCGCGTCGGTGATTAAAAAATATTACCTGATTCTAACTTACAATTAAATATTATTCACTTACTTAAGCGCGATATTATTTGATTTGAAATGAAACATTTAATATCAATGGGATTACTTTATAAAATGAAAATTCTTCTCCTAATCAACAAGAGTGATAGCAATACTATCATTGTTTGAAAGTCTTACCTGGTTAGTTTACCTTCACAGTTATAATCTTCAATCTAGCTTCCGCTTGACTGCTAGGTGACAAACTACCGTTTATAAAGAGAATCGCAACTGTTTATGAAATCGTGTATCATCCAATCACAATTGCACTCACGTCGAAATATAAACAAATTTTAAATCAATTGAATGTTGATATTTATTACAAAATCCACATAGAATATAGAAACTATTTTATTGTGAGTATATTTGCATTTTTACGATAATTGATATTAATTTCTGATGTATCACTGCGTCGTATTTTTGATATTAGCGATATAAACTTTATTCTATTCAATAACAGGACAATGGATAATTATAGCCACCAGATTTATGTTTAACCCAAAAAGCACTATAATACTGACGAATTTTTGAAAATTCCCATATATGGTACCTCTGAAATACTATATATAGTATATAGATGGGCATACATATATAGTATTCATGTATCATTTTAAAGCAAATGATATGCTCTTTCAGAATGAATAGGTTTTCAAGTCCCATTTTATAGTTGTCATGGTAACAATATTCAAAAAAGACATTGGGTTTGTACTTGGACGTGATATCACGTCCTTAGTAGTCAACGTATTTGGTTTATGACGTCATATCACGTCCTTCGTAGCGAATGAGCTAATGTAGGTTTAAGAAAGTGAATCTTTCTGAGAGTGGCCATCTACTTATTTCGAGTTTGCCATTGAATTTAAAGAAAGGACCGCCTAAATATGAAATTGAGTTGCTTCAGTTTTTTTTAAATAAAAAGCGGACGTGCATGATGTAATTTCGATTTCGGTACAAGGCAATTAACTTACTTTCTGTCACGACTTTGTCATTGACAAAGCTGTATGACCCACTTATATGAAAATATTTCTGCAAATTGCTATAAAGACTATCAATTTTATAATGTAATGTTTAACTGTTAAAACAACAACAACACATTGTGTACATGTATCGATATAGACACGAACTTGCAGTTAATCGTCATCAATTGTGTCTAGTTTAAATAGTTCCGTGTCTAAAGTGATCAAACTTGTCTCGATTATTTTCGAAAAAGTAACCGAAATGTCCTGTTCTAAATCATTCTATATGATACTCAATCGCTGACTACGTTCCTATTTATATTTGACTTACAATTCTGCATGCTCTTTCAACGTAATTTGCGTAAATAAAGCATCTCGGCAGAGGTATTTGCATCAGCGGCAATAAAGTTGAATGGTGCAATTTGACCTGTGGATGAATCGTCAAGTTGGTCATGTTATTACACAAGACGACGCGGAATGGAATGAAAATTACAACTGTACCAGAATTAAGCAGACATCGGGACTAAATGTCTTATTTGCTGTGTAGCAGTGTCAGACCACTTTACTACTTATATATTATTATATAGTTTAAATAAGTAAAACCAATGTAACATTTCAATCAGAGATGCCTTTGATTCACCGAAAGAAATAATAGTTCGAGGAAACTCGTACTTCGAGGCGACTCTGACATTAATGCAATATATAATGGTAACAAACAATAAATGTGTAAAATCACAACTTGATTAATATCCATGGCAACGAACTTGAGAAAGGTCATTTTAACATTTTATATGTATACATCGGACAACAGAGCATGCAACACGTTGACCGATTATACGTTCAAAATTGTCCTATGTATCGCATAGTTCTATAATAAAATTAAACAAAGCAATGAAATTGTCCTATGTATCGCATAGTTCTATGATAAAATTAAACAAAGCAATGAAATTGTCCTATGTATCGCATAGTTCTATGATAAAATTAAACAAAGCAATGAAATTGTCCTATGTATCGCATAGTTCTATGATAAAATTAAACAAAGCAATGAAATTGTCCTATGTATCGCATAGTTCTATGATAAAATTAAACAAAGCAATGAAATTGTCCTATGTATCGCATAGTTCTATGAAAAAATTAAACAAAGCAATGAAAGTGTCCTATGTATCGCATAGTACTATGATAAAACTAAACAAAGCAATAAAATTGTCCCATTTTTCGCATAGTAGAATTTGTTCATTGAAATCAAAGAATGACCGTACGAAGTCTATGACAGCCGTACGATAATCGTACGATGGCCGTTCAGACGCCGGCAGGGTAGGAATGAAATGAAACATCTATCCGTACCTCATTGGAACAAAACGACATAAACACAACGTGTTTAGGTCTCTCAATATTGTAATTGTACAAAGGAAAGCTTGGTTGTTTTTAAAAAAATATCTTGTTAATGAAATAATATCATACGAGATGTGCGAATTTGGGGAAAATCCGATGAGCATTTTTTTGAAATGGCAATGACAAGATTTTCAAAAAACCTTCAAAATGGCCGCCAGAAAACAAGATGGACGCCCAAAAGTTTATCAGCTCTAGAACTTGATATCCTCTATTATGTGTGCGAATTTGGAGAAAATCTCATGAGCGGTTTTCCCAAAATGGCGATGACAAAAAGCGAGACGATCACGTTAACGATCACGACCATGATCACGATGACAGAAGAATTTCAAATATGATGTTTGTCTAAATACATTTACCCAAAAATCTAACCTTGAATAGCATTCTAAGATCCATACTGCATGGAGAGAGAGATTTTAAGGTTTATATTTATCTATAGGCATTCAACGACAAATCTACCCTTTGAAAACATTCTAAGATACATATTGGAGAGAAAAATTAAATTGTGACGTCTGTTCAAAAAAAATCCTAAAATCTAACCTTGAATCACATTATAAGATCCACACAGGAGAGAAAAATTTCAAATGAGATGTTTGTCTAGAGACATTTACCCAAATCTCTGACCATGAATCACATTTCAAGACGCATACTAAAGATAAAGATTTCTTGAGAGGCATCAAGTAATTCATAAATAAAAGACAGGATGTTTGAGAAATGATTAAAACACAACTTCACCATTTTGAATGTGGTATTTTATACAGGCGTGCACTGTGTATGGTATAATGCATTTGTCGCCAATGATATTGCATTGTTTAACTCCAAATCTGACTATATAATATCATTACGTAATCCTGTATCCATTTATACAGAATAGATGTACAGCTAATATTCATAGATATAATTATTATGTAATCCTATATCTATTTAAACATGATAGATGTACATCTAATACTCATGGATATATATAACAAAGGTCTTATATTAGATAAAAAAAATACTAATATTGATAATTTTATATGATTATGTAATAATTCTATATCCATTTAAGAGATGTGCAGCTTATATTCATTGAAATATGTAGCGTCATTTTTGGGAGGGGTGTATTAAACATTGCCATAGTAGTGGTTGGCTCGTGTGCTGCATCATTTAGAAAATATAGACGAACACTGATTATATAAAAGTATTATGTAATTTTACATCCATTTATACAGAATAGACGTATAGCTAATACTCTGTGTTTTGAATATCAGGATAGTAACGTACAGTATTTTCAAAAGTGTTATATCTGTTAAATTACGACAATATGTCCTAAAGCTGAACATCAAAACAGTTGCTTCTAAGCTATATCATAGTATTGTATTGTATTGTATTGTATTGTATTGTATTGTATTGTATTGTATTATATTATATTGTATTGTATCTTTTATCCCTCCACAAGGGAGAGCAAACATGTAAAATTCTATCATTTTAATAATACAAAAATTATAACTACAAAGGGACATATTCACGGGTTACTAGAGTATCCGCGTATATTGAGTATGACCGGTTCTAAGCTTACGAGTGTGACCGTATTTCTGTTCCTATAAACAGACGAGGTGAGTACTTGCTTTTATGAACACTTTCGAACGTTTTCTTTTTATCCTACTTGGTCAATGAATGATACTTGGTATACTTATAATGCCAGGCATATCACAAGGGGCCTTAATCAAGAGAAAACGTATTAATATTAGATTGAAGCCGTAAAATCCTAGTTTCCAGCATATTTGATCAGTTTTTGTGTAACACAACGCAACTCCGAAGAGGATGACACATCTTATGTATAATATAAAGCTAGATCTACGAATTAGTCATGAATATTTTAAATAATTTAGCCTGCTCTGTCCAAATATGATACATCTTTGAATTTTTGAGAATACGAGTGTCACTGGTGCCCCATTATTGGAGAATACGGTTGTGAATTGTCTTCCATGACATTTCACAAGCGTATCCTCTGGGAAAAGGTAAATCCTTCTCTTGCTCACTCTACGGGGGATCATATGAACTGAGATTCGGAGATCCTGTTCAGGTTAGCCATAAAAAGGTTTGGGATTTGTTTTTTTTCTGCTGTGATATTAATGATTTGGGTCTAAGGCGAGAAATCTGTACTTTCTGATTGATATTCCATTATGAACAGATACATTGCTAGAATAGCTCATGTTTAACATTTTTTTGTTACATTACTATTAAATACAGCATATTCAACTATATTCAACAAACGCAATTTCAAAAAGGATAATATAGAAGTTAACCTTTATTTTCCATTTTTAAGCAGCTGTGCCTCTCATGACTTTCCAAAACAGGTCATATTCGTAGCATAAGTAACCGGTCATACTCCATATACGTGGAAACTCTAGTAGCCCGTGATATTTACAAAAAAACAGTGTTTGAGTTCATTGACAATATCATGATTACCGGCATGTGATTTCTCACATTGCAATATTATGTAAATACAAGGATCCGGAGTTATTTGATTACTTTAAAGTAACTGTCTAAATGACAGAGAGATGTAGTACACTCAATGATGAACTGAACGTAAATATCATCATTTATGAAAATGTCTACTCTACCACCGAGTATAGTTTGTTAAAAATATCTTCAGAAGCTGATAACAGCTCAACGCTATCATTTACTGGCAAAATGTCAACAATACAGGGTGGGCCAAAAAAACGCCACTTTTTTTCAAGACACTATAACTTTTTTATTTTCCAACCTATATACCCCAAAGGAGCACGTAGGTTATCGCAAACAATTTCAAACGATTCTAACTTGAATTATGAATATTTTCTGATCATGAACATGGGTGTATCTTTTAGATCCATTCATTATCTTCAAGAAAAGTATATATAATGATAATTTAGTTAATCAGACCTAAGTGATATTGAAGGGGCAATGGACCAATCAACATACTTTTTCAAAAATGTTAACATAGTTTTCACCAAAAATGCAACCTAATATTATATTGTTGAATGCATGATTAGAATGTGCTTTGAGACATGTTTCATTTCCTAAAAGGAAAATTTGATTGCTCCAGGGACTTTAAAGATATTCAATTTGGATGACCAAAATGAACTGAAACCAATGGATAGCATGAGATTTTTCAATGGAGAAATAACATGGGAACTCTTATTTTAATGCGATTAAGTTTTTCTTTCAAGAACTATTTGATACATCAAAATAAAGAATAGTAATGCATTAAACATTGTAAAAATGATTGCATTTTTGGTGAAAATGGGGTCAACATCTTCAAAATGGGGTCAAAAAGTGTGTTGATGGGTTAATTGCTAGCTAAATATCTCCGAGTTTGTTTGAATTTATTATTACTGTGCATAATTTTCTTAGAGATAATGAATTGATCTAAAAGATAAACTTGTCTTCATTGTCAGATAATAGTCATAATCCAAGATATAACCTTCTGAAATTGTTTGCGATAACCCACGTGCTCCTTTTGAAGTTATATAGTGCCAGGAGTTCTTAGTAATAATATAATGTAACAAGCCCTTCAACTTGAATTATATTTGATCTAAAAGAGGAGTTCGATTGGTCCGCAACCCTCTTTGATGATAGATTTTAGTCTTAGTTGCCTTGCTGATAAATCAGTATCGGTGAAGTGTTAGCTAAGTTTCTTTCAACCTGTCTTAATTGTCAGCTTTAGTTGGGCAATTTTCTAGATTGGGTGCCTTCCTACAATCTACCGGAGACCTTCCTATACCCTATACTCACTGGGGTTCGCATCAGGGCTATTAGAGATTTTACATTTTGGCATGCCAACCTAAGGTCCTTACCATGGCATGGGTGCACTAAGGTCCTATCACTTTTGGAAGAGTTTATTTTCATTCAAAAGGTAGTATAGGAGTCGATACATTTTATAAGCACAACATTTGAATACACACTCAGTGGAGTCAGTTACTTGAATAAAACCTAGACATTGCAAATCTATGTAGTAATGTATTAGTATAGTATATAATTTATCAATTGTGCAAAAGACCCCAGTTCTAGTGATAAAGACAATCTTCCCATTACAAACCAAAGGCTTTACCAAAATGCCCAAAAATCACTATTGATTTTTTTATTATTGCAGACATTTCTGGTTAGTTTATTGACTAAATTTCACAAACAGGCACAATTCTAAAAAAATCGTACTTGGAAATACAAATTAAGGTGCTATGGAAGTTAACAGGAAATGACAAAACTAAAAATGATTGTGTCATTTAGAGCAATATATTAGACACATTTTCTGAAAAAATCAAGAGATTCTGTTCATTGACCTTTCCTGAGCACCTACTTTTAGCTATTTTTCAGTCACATTTTCGAGAAAGAGTCGAAGGCAAATATACAAAGCCGGCTTTCAAAGCCGGCTTTTAAAGCCGGCTTCTAAAGTACATCAGAAGCCGGCTTCTGGCGTCACCAAGAAGCCGGCTTTTAAAAACCGGCTTCGAATGACTTACAGAAGCCGGCTTCTGCAGTTACCAAGAAGCCAGTTTTAAAAGCCAGATTCTCTCTCTCAATCATTTTGTTGTGCATTATGCATCTTATTCTCGTATAATTAGCATGGAAATGAGAAAAAATGAAAATAAGTAAAATTGTAACATATTGCAAGATTTTTTGCAAAAAGTAATTTCAAACCAAAACTATGGGGTAAATTTAATTCTAAGTAAAAATATCGATGAATTAAATCATGTTCGTTAACCTCTTGAATCCCAGGCTCTAAAATCGGTTGAAACCAGAGATTTTTTCATTTTTGCGACCTTTTTACATTGTACTACATACCTATACAATTTCAGATGCTCAATTTAATAAAATTAGATGGCAGGGATCATTTCTACACATTTCAAAACAATTTTTGTGTAAATTGGATGAAAATTGTTCAAATAAGAGCAATTTTAGTGAAAAATTTTGTGACGGATTTTCTCGTCACTCTGGGTTTCAAGGTCATTTCTGAGATGACGAGAAATCTCGTCACTCCAGGTAGTCAAGAGGTTAAATAAGAGTAGATTATGCATTGCATTTCTGTTTGATAAAAACGCATCGCTCATTTTACAAAACTGGCTCCAACTTGGAGCCAGTTTGCAAATCAGCTCGCTCCATCTTACACAAGCTATGTAGGGGCAATCTAGCAACTGGGAATCACGGGATACTGTTTTATGATAATTGTTATGTGCATTATGCATCTTATTCTCGTATAATTTGCATGAAAATGAGAAAAAACTGTAAAATACGTAAAATTATTACATATTTCAAGATTTTTTGGAAAAAGTCATAAACTATGACAGTAAATTGAATTCTAAGCACAGATATCGATGAATAAGATCACTTTCATTAAATCAGAATAGATTATGCATTGCATTTCCGTTTAATAAAAACGCACCGCTCATTTTACAAAACTGGCTCCAACTTGGAGCCAGTTTACAAATCAGCTCGCTCCATCTTACACAAGCTATGTAGGGACAATCTAGCAACTGGGAATCACGGGATACTGTCTCACGATCATTTCTATGTGCATTATGCATCTTATTCTCGTATAATTTGCATGAAAATGAGAAAAAACTGAAAAATACGTAAAATTGTAACTTATTTCAAGATTTTTTGCAAAAAAGTCATTTCAAGCCAAAACCATGAGAGAAAATTTATTTCTAAGTAAAAATATCGAGGAATTAGATCATGTTCACTCATTCAGAATACATTATGCATTGCATTTCCGTTTAATAAAAACGCCCGCTCATTTTTCAAAACTGGCTCCAACTTGGAGCCAGTTTACAAATTAGCTCGCTCCATCTTACACAAGCTATGTAGGGACAATCTAGCAACTGGGAATCACGGGATACTGTCTCACGATCATTTCTATGTGCATTATGCATCTTATTCTCGTATAATTAGCATGAAAATAAGAAAAAACTGAAAAATACGTAAAATTGTAACTTATTTCAAGATTTTTTGCAAAAAGTCATTTCAAGCCAAAACCATGAGAGAAAATTCATTTCTAAGTAAAAATATCGATGAATTAGATCACGTTCACTAAATCAGAATAGATTATGCATTGCATTTCCGTTTAATAAAAACGCCCCGCTCATTTTTCAAAACTGGCTCCAAATTGGAGCCAGTTTTCAAATCAGCTCGCTCCATCTTACACAAGCTATGTAGGGACAATCTAGCAACTGGGAATCACGGGATACTGTCTCACGATCATTTCTATGTGCATTATGCATCTTATTCTCGTATAATTTGCATGAAATTGAGAAAAAACTGAAAAATACGTAAAATTGTAACTTATTTCAAGATTTTTTGGAAAAAGTCATTTCAAGCCAAAACTATGAGAGAAAATTCATTTCTAAGTAAAAATATCGATGAATTAGATCACGTTCACTAAATCAGAACAGATTATGCATTGCATTTCCGTTAAATAAAAACACATCGCTCATTTTTCAAAACTGGCTCCAACTTGGAGCCAGTTTACAAATCAGCTCGCTCAATCTTACACAAGCTATGTAGGGACAATCTAGCAACTGGAAATCACGGGATACTGTCTCACGATTATTTTATGTGAATTATGCATCTTATTCTCGTATAATTGGCCTGAAAATGAGAAAAACTGAAAAATACGTTAAATTGTAACTTATTTCAAGATTTTTTGCAAAAAGTCATTTCAGGCCAAAACTATGAGAGAAAATTCATTTCTAAGTAAAATTATCGATGAATTAGATCACGTTCACTAAATCAGAATAGATTATGCATTGCATTTCCGTTAAATAAAAACACATCGCTCATTTTTCAAAACTGGCTCCAACTTGAAGCCAGTTTACAAATCAGCTCGCTCAATCTTACACAAGCTATGTAGGGACAATCTAGCAACTGGAAATCACGGGATACTGTCTCACGATTATTTTTATGTGAATTATGCATCTTATAATCGTATAATTGGCCTGAAAATGAGAAAAACTGAAAAATACGTTAAATTGTAACTTATTTCAAGATTTTTTGCAAAAAGTCATTTCAGGCCAAAACTATGAGAGAAAATTCATTTCTAAGTAAAAATATCGATGAATTAGATCACGTTCACTAAATCAGAATAGATTATGCATTGCATTTCCGTTTAATAAAAACGCACCGCTCATTTTTCAAAACTGGCTCCAACTTGGAGCCAGTTTACAAATCAGCTCGCTCCATCTTACACAAGCTATGTAGGGACAATCTAGCAACTGGGAATCACGGGATACTGTCTCACGATTATTTTTATGTGAATTATGCATCTTATTCTCGTATAATTTGCATGAAAATGAGAAAAAACTGAAAAATACATAAAATTGTTATATATTTAAAGATTTTTTGCAAAAAGTCATTTCAAGCCAAAACTATGAGAGAAGAATCAATTCTAAGTAAAAATATCGATGAATTAGATCATGTTCACCAAATCAGAACAGATTATGCATTGCATTTCCGTTTAATAAAAACGCACCGCGATTTTATTACAGTAACAGAAGTACGATTCATAAGCTATAAGTATATTTTAAATTGATCTTATTCAATGATATTTTTGCTAAGAATGGAATTTACACTTTTAGTCTTATGATTTTGGCATGAAATGACTTTTTGTAAAAAATCCTGAAATCTAAACGATTAAAGTGGATTTTTCAGGTTTTTTCACATTTTAACAAAAAAATATAAGAGAATAAGCTACATAAAGCATATCAAACTGATCGTGAGACAGTATCCCTTGATTCCCAGTTGCTAGATTGCCTCTACATAGATTGTGTAAGATGGAGCGAGCTGATTTGTAAACTGGCTCCAAGTTGGAGCCAGTTTTGAAAAATGAGCGGTGCGTTTTTATTTAACGGAAATGCAATGACGTGTCGCAAAAAGCTCGCGCACGAATTGTTACACATTTTGTGGCGTAATCCAGATGATCCTCGCTTTTAACATGATAGAATGTGACGTTTTTGAGAAAAATGTACACACATGAAAATCCTTTCGTCCTCCACATTTACCTCTATATCTCAAAACATTTTAGACGAATAACTCTGATATCAAATATATATTGTTAATGGGCTAGGAGAATCATAAAACACGAATCAATTGATATTTTAGGTGAAATAAATATACGTGTTGCTGTGCTTGAAAATAGGCGAATGGCGTAAATTAGCCCTATTTTAATGAATTTTGAAAACCTTTCGTCCTCCACTTTTCCACATACAACAGAAAACACATACTTTTGTGAACAAAATCAACTATTCATTAATAAACTAGAGTTTAGGAGCAAAATAATCATGTATGATTTATTAAATATTGATCTCGTATTTTTTGTTTAATGTACACCTGAAAAGTTGAAGGTACCAAAAAATGAGCAAAAAAGGTCGCTGTCAACAGATTCTATTTTTCAGACTCTATGACGTCACAATATGGGACGCTTACTAAAATTCATCCTTTGAAATAAAACTTCCATCTACCTTTATCAAGACGAAAAATAAGTATAATAGTCATATATATTGTTTGAGTTATGAGCGTTTAAAGACGAAAAATAATTCAAAATGTAACGTGTCAACAGGAGATATTTGCCAGATGTTTTGGTTAAAAACTCTTTTTTAAAAACGAACGCGCAAAAAATGTGAACGGAGTGTAGTTGATCTAAAATCTTCATCGAAACAGCTTTAAAATGATATATAACTTTAATTAGAATATTATCTTATAATCCGGGGAATCAAAGTTACATTAACGCTATACCCTTAAAAAACAAATGCGCCACCTTTTTGCGACACGTCAATGCATAATCTGTTCTGATTTAGTGAACGTGATCTAATTCATCGATATTTTTACTTAGAAATAAATTTTCTCTCATAGTTTTGGTTTGAAATGACTTTTTCCAAAAAATCTTGAAATAAGTTACAATTTTACGTATTTTTCAGTTTTTTCTCTTTTTCAGGCCAATTATACGAGAATAAGATGCATAATGCACATAGAAATGATCGTGAGACAGTATCTCGTGATTCCCAGTTGCTAGATTGTCCCTACATAGCTTGTGTAAGATGGAGCGAGCTGATTTGTAAACTGGATCCAAGTTGGAGCGAGTTTTGAAAAATGATCGGTGCGTTTTTATTAAACGGAAATGCAATGCATAATCTATTCTGATTTAGTGAACATGATCTAATTCATCGATATTTTTACTTAGACTTCAATTTTCTCTTATAGTTTTGAGTTGAAATGACTTTTTGCAAAAAATCTTGAATTATGTTATAATTTTACATATTTTTCAGTTTTTCCTTATTTTCATGCAGATTATACGAGAATAAGATGCATAAGCCACATCAAAATGATCGGGAGACAGTATCTCGTGATTCCCAGTGGCTAGATTGTCCGTTATTAGTTTGTGTTTAATGGTGCGAGCTGATTTGAAAACTGGCTCCAATTTGGAGCCAGTTTTGAAAAATGAGCTGTGCGTTTTTATTAAACAGAAATACAATGCATACAATTTTTGGAATTGATGAACGTGATCAAATTCATCGATATCCATGCTTAGAATTCAATTTACCCTTATAGTTTTGCAAAAATATGACAATATAAACTATATTCAAAAGCCATCTTTTGCAGTACGTCAGTAAGTAAGAAGCCAGTTTTAAAAGCCGGCTTCTTGGTGACTCCAGAAGCCGGCTTCTGTTGTCCTTCAGAAGCCGGTTTTTTAAAGCCGGCTTCTTGTTGACTGTAGAAGCCGGCTTCTGTAGTACGTAAGAAGCCAGTTTGTAAAAGCCGGCTTTTTGGTGACTCCAGAAGCCGGCTTCTCTAGTACATTAAAAGTCAGTTTGTAAAGCGGTTTTGCCTTCGAGTACTTCTGACATTTTCAGAGGGCTCAAAAGGTTATTGCATCATGTTTATGGTCATTCTGACCATTTTCCTTGTTCCCGGTCATGTAAATGGTATGTGGAACTAGTTAAACTGACTGGAGGTCTTAACAGAACTCTGTTATCTTGGTTCAAAAAAATTTCAAAATCCAGCATGGTTTTGACATTTTTTGTTTTGTCATTTCTGTTAACTTCCATAGCACCTTAAATTACAAATTAAAATGTGTTGGTTCATGAATGCATGAAACACATTTATGAATATGTTCATACAAACTGGAGAAAGTATATAATCTGTGTTGTCCATTTTCAATGAACACATTTTTTGTACTTTCTCCTGCATGTATGAACAAATATTTTGTGTCCATTCTCCAACATGCATAAGCAAATGATTTGTACTTTCTCCATTGTACATGAACCAAAACGTTGTTCATTCTCTTCCGTGTTTTCAATATTTTGTTAATTAATCAATGTGTCAGAACGAATAAAATGTACCTAAACCAGTGAGTATGAACGAATTTTATGTACTATAATATCTATGATGTGTATGAAGAGACATTACGCTCTTTCTCCAGTATGGACAGGTATATGAACCAACACGCCTGTGTATATACTTTCTCCAGTATGTATGAACAAATATCATGTACTCCATTGTTTATGAACACACATGTTGTATTAACAAATACTATTTACTTTCTCCAGTGTGTATGAACGTAGAGAGTATTGGTTAAATAACTAGTGAAAGTACATGATATTTGGTAATACACATAGTTAAAATTTATTGTTTCATATATACACTGGAAAAATATAAATAGTAGTTCATACACACATACACAGAAAATAAATAAAACAATATAATATTGGTTTTAAGGCACATGGGAAATTAACCTAGTTTCGATTCATACATACTGGAGAAAGTATGTACAGAGGAGTGTCACTCAGAAAATGTGACTCAAAAACAGTTAAAAGTTGGACTTTTAGAAAGGTCACCAGACAGAATCTATTGCATTTTTCAGAAAGTGTGCCAAATATATTATTTGAAATTATAGAAGCTTTGACAATTTGAATTCATTCCTAGAAATAGAAAAAATGAGAAAACTGCTTTAGAAAGCAATCCATTCTCTTTTTATGATCCCAATTTTTGTTTCAGACAACTTTTCAAAATTTCAAAGCTCCTATGACATGTATGATTTAGAGTAATATATTGGGCACATTTTCTGAGAAGTCATTCACATGATGTTTAGGGCCATTCATTCATACAAACAAGAGAGAGTATGAGAATATTGATTAATCCAATCTGAGTAATATGATAGAAAGTTGGTTCTTCAAAAAGAGAGGTTTACTTAGATTTTGAATATCAATATAGATTTGGATCAAGTGTTATAAAGAATCTGATCTTCTTAACTTACTTAACTTTAAGCATGCAGATAAATATTCAATGGATTTACATAAAATGCAGAGTTCCTGGGACAATGGCATTTATTTTTCATGATCGTGAAAATACTTTGCACCCTCCCCCCCCCCCCAAGTTAGGAAGAAGCCAGAGCTTTCATTCTGGTACATATCGCATCTAGAAACATGTCTGTGTCTATCATGTAAGAAGAGAGGGTCAAGGTATTCCATGATGGAGCATTTTGGAAACCCTTCTTAGAAATTGCTATGCTGAAAATGGGCTATTGGTATACACTGTGTACAAGTAATGCAGATTGCTCCGATTTTCACTACGGCGCCCTGCCGATTGAGTATTTTGTTCAAAATTGAATACAATATTTAACAAACGGAGTAAATGTGACCCAGGCATCAGTGTAGTATGAATGTATTTTGTTAGAATGCCAGTACTAAGTTTGCAAACATGCATGTCAACCATGGCCAATTAGAAAAGTGCACCCCTCCTATATGATAATATAAACCCTTCCTACACCTTGGTTTAGCTTTGGATCACTATGCTATCACTATGTGGCAGAAATGTATTCTGATTGGATATAAATGATCACATGACCTTAGTTCACCTTCGTTCACCAAGGTATCAGGAGATGGCATGCCAAAATGTAAAATCTCTATTAGCTTGGCGATCATCAGACCGTATCAGTTCAGGAACATTTTGCAAATTATGCCTATTTCTCATGGCACACCACATGTTTAAGAGAGACGCTGGTGACATATTTCATTCAAGTAAAAGTGTATAATTTTTGATCGATGGCTAGATAAAAAACCCCAAGTTTTATTTGGCATGCAAATTATGATTTTCTATCAAAAATTAAAAAAGTTATAGCATTTTGAAAAAAAAGTTGCGTTTTTTTGGCCCACCCTGTATGTTCAAGAAAATCATTGATTTCGCTTAACATGTATGGGCATTGAGCACCTAGGAAGTGTTGAGAACCTGTGGAGGACCTTGTGTCCAGATGACCTGGTGTCCGGAGTACCTGGTGTCCTAGGGTGTATGGTCCCACGGACCATATATTCAGGGAGACTATATTTGCTCTGACACCGGGAACGATGTACGAAAGCTACCTTAAAAGGCTAATGACCCCCCTCATAATTGATCAAATACAATTAATCAATCGACTTACGTTTGAAGGGTTGAAAACTCCATTAACTGCTTTGACAAGACAAATGTAGATGAATATCGGACTTTGAAGACCAAACGAGATCTTGGCACTAGGCTGTTCCTGCATCTGTATGCATTTCAAGTTTAACGGTTTGGTGGTTTTACTGGAATTTTGATGACAAAATTTATTGAAAAAATCAAAATGGCTACCAAGTAATCTACCTAGCATCCCCTAAACCGAATCAGATCTTGACACTAGTCTATCTGCTCTTGTCTCTGTAAAAATTCAATTTGAATAGGTATGCGGTTATACTGGAACCTTTGAATTTTGACAACATTTGGTTTCATGTGGCACCCGCCCATCAGCACACAACATCGACAATATAGCACTTATAAAAGTGAGATAAAAACTATTAAAGCAACTACATTTCCATTCTTATTTTCAATTTTTAAGAGTATTTTGACATTGCATTTTTATTATGTATTCACTATTTCTCAGGGGACTCCCCTCATCTCCGATTATGTCCTAACTTAAGACAAGCAAGATGGATTTTAAGTCCTTTGAATTATTCACTATTCGGTTCCTTGAAACGTTTAATTGCCCAAAAGAGGTCCTGTATATAAACGATTCTTATTTTTTATAGCACAAAGTCATGATGCTATTTCAATTCGATTCGAATTAGCAGGATCGGATTGATTGATATATATGCTGTATATACATGACATTGCTCTGCACATGGTATAACAATAAAATAGTTTTTTGGGTAGAGGTATAAATAGTAAAAATACACACGGTGAACAATATCGCACCCTTGAACAGAAATGGCCGTCTTAACATTTATCCAGAATGTCGAAAAACTAATCAGTTCTAAACTTTCATAGGTAGAAACATCCCTGAGAATTTCAAATGAATCCTTCAAACTGTTTGGCTGGAAACCTGTAGACAAGCCTTGACAGACAAGATTTTAGGACGGAAAATCCAAAATGGCCACCTTAACATTTACCCAGAATGCTGAAAAAATAATCAGTTTTAAACTTTCATAGGTAGAAACATCCCTGAGAATTTCAAATGAATCCTTCAAACTGTTTGGCTGGAAACCTGTAGACAAGCCTTGACAGACAAGATTTTAGGACGGAAAATCCAAAATGGCCACCTTAACATTTACCCAGAATGCTGAAAAAATAATCAGTTTTAAACTTTCATAGGTAGAAACATCCCTGAGAATTTCAAATGAATCCCTCAAACGGTTTGGCTGGAAACCTGTAGACAAGCCTTGACAGACAAGATTTAGGACGAAAAATCCAAATTGGCCGCCTTAACATTTACCCAGATTGCCGAAAAACTAATCAGTTCTCAACTTTCCTAGGTAGAAACAACCCTGAGAATTTCAAATAAATCCCTCAAACGATTTGGCTGGAAACCTGTAGACAAGCCTTGACAGACAAGATTTTAGGACGGAAAATCCAAAATGGCCGCCTTAACATTTACCCAGAATGCCGAAAAACTAATCAGTTCTAAACTTTCATAGGTAGAAACATCCCTGAGAATTTCAAATGAATCCATCAAACGCTTCGGCTGGAAACCTGTAGACAAGCCTTGACAAACAAGATTTTAGGACGGAAAATCCAAAATGGCCGCCTTAACATTTACCCAGAATGCCGAAAAACTAATCACTTCTAAACTTTCATAGGTAGAAACATCCCTGAGAATTTCAAATGAATCCCTTAAACGGTTTGGCTGGAAAACTGTAGACAAGATTATTCGGGACGTCCGCCCGCCCGCCCGGCAAACTGATTACAATATAGCACGCATTAGGTGAATCGCAAATTAGTGGCATTATATCTATTTGATGATTCTTGGAACGAAATTGATGTATTTTGATGTATTTTAAAATACAAAAATATTAAATTGCATTTTGGCATTGTGTTTCAGTCCAATTAACCCTATGAAAGAAATGAGAGTTAGAAGATGACCAACAATTTCAACAGCACGAAGCTATCTATCAAAGGCACACTTTTCCATTATCGTATATATCCTAGTGCCAACACACTCTGACGATTGAACAATAAATATGTGGAACAGTCATTGATTGTTGTATGAACAACGTAGTAACTACACAACTGCACAATGACAATGACTTTACAATAACAATGGCTGTATATTATTGTATAAAATATAAATTTACTGGAAAGCAATGTATTGTACAAAACTATGAGTTTATTGTAAAAATCATATAAGTCATTGAATGATTTGAAGTGCAATACAGGATATATTTCTGCTCGAGAAATTCGGTATTGGTGGTACAAGAGGAAGTCGAGTGCCAATACAGAATATCGATGTGTAGAACTATAAGTGTATTGTATGAGACATAATCATTCTGAAATGCAATTTATTGTACAAATCTATGTGTATATTGTATTAATCATTAACATTATTGTACTACAACAATGTAGAGCTATGAGTGTATTGTATGAAACATAATCATTCTGCAATGCAAATTATTGTACAAAACTATATGTTTATTGTATCGATCATTAACATTATTGTACTACAACAATGTAGAGCTATACGTATATTGTATGAAACATAATCATTCTGAAATGCAATTTATTGTACAAAACTATGCGTTTATTGTACTGAACAACAATGTAGTGTGCAGAACTATAAGTGTATTGTATGAGACATAATCATTCTGAAATGTAATTTATTGTACAAAACTATGCATTTATTGTACTGAACAACAATGTAATGTGCAGAACTATAAGTGCATTGTATGAATCATAATCATTCTGAAATGCAATGCATAGTACAAAACTATGAATTTATTTCTGTGTAGATTCATCACTCATCATTCATCATTCATCACTTGGTGTTTCTATGTGTAGTTTATTGTCATAGTTTGTTGTCATAGTTTATTGTCATTGTTAATTATTGTTTTGTTTATTGTTACCTGGGTATTGTATTGTTCAATTATTAGTTGGATGATTAGCGAAACGTCGAAAATAAAACATATTACTCTAAAGTAAATGAACTTAGTTATTATGAATTTATTGTTTTATTTATTAACATTATTGTACTACAACAATGTGATATGCAGAACTATAAGTGTATTGTATGCAACATAATCATTTTGAAATGCAATGTACAGAACATTGAATTTATTGTATTAATCATTACTATTATTGTACTGAACAACAGTATATTGTGCAGAATTATAAGTCCGTTGTATTGAATATCACAATCATATATTTCATACATGGCATCATTGGGAATAACTTGTTACTTGCGACAAATTGTCCTTCTAAAATTACTTGAATTTAGGACCTGTATAATAGCATGCGTTCACAACAAGTCCGCCCGACTAATTTTGCAT
The DNA here is from genome assembly GCA_903813345.2 of Owenia fusiformis. Lineage (NCBI taxonomy): Eukaryota > Metazoa > Annelida > Polychaeta > Sabellida > Oweniidae > Owenia > Owenia fusiformis. The sequence goes on along the minus strand of CAIIXF020000011.1, from coordinate 1,047,319 downwards.
ACTGTAAAACTTCATCTTGGTCGCATACATTTTCTCCTAGAGCTTTGTATATCATATATGGCATTGCCTGCCTTATATAGAGCACCAGAACATTGTCAAGTTCTATAGTCCTATTTGTATCTCCTGAAAGCACAAATATATGTCGTAATGAGTTTGACGTTTGACCCATAACAAAAGTTTTCTTTTAATTTCACCATTTTGGGTAGTACCAATTAAGAACATTTTTGTTATGGATCAAGTAACCTACCCGATGAACTTCGTCATCATGTATTTTAATATTATTCTGGTGATAAACATGTATTTTGTAAAGAAATGTATATTGATGCGCACTCTGGGTTATGCCACACATATAACAGGCCCATAGTCAGGCAGGTGGAGGGGGTGTGGTTGTGTTCTATAAAATTATTTTATTATACATACATCAAGATTATGCTAACTAAGATTTTCTACATCTAAAAAGTCACTAGACTTTGTGTGATTATGAGTCAAAGAAATCATTCTTGAGTTTCAAATTGACTTCTGTGGTAACTTGAAACCATCTTCTAATGTATTCCACTTACCTTTTATTGTTTCTCCAAATATATTCTTTGAGGATCGGATTTTAAGGGTGTTAATCAGGGCAATTCTGTGCCATTTTAATCAAAAATATTGTTGCTACCTAGAAACGAGCAATTGTGATCTTGTTGTTACCTAGGAACAAGCAACTGTGATGTCACGTCACACTCATATTAATTCTGGAATTCCATGGAAACCATTTTGGAAATTTCAAAAAAGTTCCCACATGCTAAATGCTGCTTACAAATTGGAAACTATTGCAGAATCAACAAAAGGTTTGTGAAATAATTAGGATAAGGTTTCAAAATTATGCACATGACAATATACAGGGTGTTAAAAAAGTAACAGGACTGGTGCTGGTATTTTGTTAAATATACACCAATCGTCTTGAAAATTTTACATAATGTACTTTCATGTATTGTCACTAAAACTGCATAGTTTCAAAAAATATTATGAAATTCGAGTAGAGTTATGGTTGCTATGGTAACATGACATCACAATACCCGGGGCAACATTCCACCCAGAAAATGTCAGACTTTAAGCATTTTGAAGAACCCATATAAAAGTTGAAATGCAACAATTCAGCTGGTGAAAATTAGATTTGCTTTACATCAGTTGATATTCCTATGTATCCTCACTTTGCAAAGTAGGCTCCTCTTTGATCAGTATAAGAATAGCACTCTGGATCCATGATTCAAACACATAAGTGAACCAATCTGAGGACATGTCACGCAGGGTCCATTGGACAACTAGGAGCAGGTCATTCTCATCTTTAAAGGTCTAATACGGCGCTGATTAGGATTCCATTCTCCATATAAGTAAAAATTAGATATTGCATGATCATAAGAGTATGGTGCATGGTTTAGACATCAACACCTGACTACTCAATGCAGGCAGGGACTTTTAATTGCCAAACAATTGAGTGACTTTTTAGATGTCGAAAATCTTAGTGCACAAACACAACGTTTTAACCTATATAGAATTCAATATTTAAATGTATGAATTTACAATACTGAAAATAGTGAAAAAATGATGCCCTGGTAGCCACCACAAGATAATGAATTCTGCCTCGCTATTCAAAGTTGCCTCATCTGTATTTTGCCTCCTCTGTAATTTGCCTCACCTGTATTTTGTCTCTTCTGTATTTTGCCTAACCTGTAATTTGCCTCATCTGTAATATGCCTAACCTGTAATTTGCCTCATCTGTAATATGCCTCACCTGTATTTTACCTCATCTGTTTTATTGCCTTACCTGTATTTTGCCTCCTCTGTACTTTGCCTCCCTGTATTTTGCCTATTCTGTAATTTGCCTCATCTGTAATTTGCCTCACCTGTATTTTACCTCATCTGTTTTTTGCCTCACCTGTATTTTACCTCATCTGTATTTTGCCTCATCTGTATTTGCCTCTTCTGTATTTTGCCTCCTCTGTATTTTGCCTTACCTGTGTTTTGCCTCTTCTGTATTTTGCCTCCTCTGCATTTTGCCTCATCTGTTTTTTGCCTCACCTGTGTTTTACTTCCTCTGTATTTTGCCTTACCTGTGTTTTGCCTCTTCTGTATTTTGCCTCATTTGTATTTTGCCTCACCTGTATTTTTCCTCACTTGTATTTCGCCTCATCTATTTCAATTTGCCTAACCTATTTATTCTAACTAGCTCTGCTTATTTAAATTTGGCTTATTATCAGAACTTTTGGCCAGTTGAATTGAATTTGATTTTTCAAGATTACAGTTATGAATTCATATGGGGCTATTGTATGAGTCGCATAACATTATTTAAGGAAAAAAGACCAAGATTTTATGATTTATGGTGTCATATATGACAAAATTTTTATTTTGTTCATTGTTTAAAGACTGAAATCGCTTAGCAATTGAGGTCTTTGGAAATGGCCCGAATGAAATTTGAGGTCATCTATTTGACATAAATCGTTAAATTAAAATTTTAGCGGTCATACACATTCCAAAATAGACCAGTAAATCAATTGTTCTAGCTGTTGTGATGTCACGTATCATTTTAGAATACAGATTATAAAATTCAAAATAAAAATGTTTTGTTACAATTGTGATGTAAAGCAGTTACCCCATGTGATAAACTGTGACACTATGAATTATAATATTCAAACATTGAAAAAACAGAAAGAAAAAACTGACTTCTCAGATTTTGAGGGGGGATTTGAATTAAAAACTTTTTGATATATCGATGTCATCATCAGTCATTTTCTAGGACCTTGGGGCAGTTTACTTTCGGCATAATGTAGTTCTTATGCTATTCAAACATTGAAAAAAAACAGAAAGAAACAACTATTTACTCAGATTTTGAGGGGGGGTGAACTATGTGTACATTTATCAGTTAATAATAAGAGAATATTGAATTCGTTGGTGAACATTCTGGCACTAGGAACAGTAGATATAGATGAATTGCTATATAGCTGAATGTAGCTTAAAAGATGTCAGCACTTGTTTATTATTTATTTTGATGGGCCAGACTGTCATAGTCTTCAATGTTTCAAATTCGAATCAAAAGTATAAACTTAGTCACTTTATTTAATGATTTATGAAAATATGTTGTTTGAATCTGTTTAAAACTCGTTTGGCATACATTTTAGAAAAGTTGAAAAATGATGGAAATGATTGAAATAACAAAACTGTTTAAATCAAAGTTATCATCATAGAAAACTTTTCACAGAAATCAAATATGCCATTAAAAAGAAGGGAAACAAAGATATTAAAGGTTTCATATGCAAATCTCCTAAAATTACACGAAAAATGAGAACAAGTGACATTTCAAAATCCGCATTAATTTTACAAGGGTTTCTCTGGATACAAAATATATGAGCAATGGGGATGGAAGCACATACTTTTGTCGGTAGCAGCAAATCCGGAGTATTTGTTGACATCCAGTTTAGGCGTGCATTCTGGCACTGGGAACCACAGGTAGCTCTCTGGGCACAGGAGATATGATCCAGCATACTTTCCCTGAAAACACGTAGATAAAAAAATTTGGAATGTAAAACATTTTGATATATCAGTGTCATCATCAGTCATTGTCTAGGACCTTGGGGCAGTTTACTAATATGGACCTAAATCAATGAAAACGACAACTCTAAAACAGACCCATCATTATATCAGCCTGACAAATGACTCAATCTGACCCAGGATTCTCAAGCTGAACCATGATTCTTAATCTGACCCATAATTTGCAATTTGACAAATGAATCTAATTACCACCCTGACTTATGATTCTACACTTGACCAAGGATTCAATCTGAACCATGGTTCTCAATCTGACCTATGATTCTTACCCTGACCCATAATTCTCAACCTGACCCATGATTCTCAATTTGACCTATGATTCTCAACCTGACCCATGATTCTTAATCTGATCCCTGATTTTTAATTTGCAATTTGACTAATGAATCTATTTACCACCCCATCTATGTACCACTCTATTTACCATTCATTATTCTACACTTGATCAAGGATTCAATCTAACCTATGATCCCCAATCTGACTATCGATTCTCAATCTGACACATGATTCTCAACCTGACCCATAATTCTTAATTTGACCCATAATTTGCAATTTGACTAACACTCCGTTTACCATTCATTATTCTACACTTGATCAAGGATACAATCTGACCTATGATTCTCAATCTGACCCATGATTCTTAATCTGATCCATAATTTCCAAATTGACTAATCAATTTCACTAATGCATCTATTTACCACCCTATCTTTTTACCACTCTATTTACCATTCATTATTCTAAACTTGACCATGGATTCAATTAGACCCATGATTCTCAATCTAACCAATGAGTCTCAATCTGGCCCATTGTTCTCAACCTGACCATTGATTCTTAATCTGACCCATAATTTGCAATTTGACTAATGAATCTATTTACCACCCTATCTTTTTACCACTCTATTCACCATTCATTATTCTAAACGTGACCATTGATTCAATTAGACCCATACTTCTCAATCTGACCCATAATTCTTAATCTGACTCATGATTCTCAATCCCACCCATGATTTGCAATCTGACTTTTGAATCTAATTGCCACCCAGACTCATGATTCTCCACCTGACCCATGATTCTAAATCCGACCCATGATTTTCAACCTGACCCATGAATCTTAATCTGACCCATTATTTGCAACTTGAGTTATGAATCTAATTATCAGCCTGACTCATAATTATGAACCTGACCCATGATTCTCAACCTGATGACCCATGATTCTCAACCTGACCCATGATTCTCTGTATGACCTGTGATTCTCAACCTGACCAATGATTCTTACTCTGACCCATAATTCCAACTCTGTCCCATGGTTCTCAATCTGACCCATGATTCTTAACATGACCCATAATTCTCAATCTGACCCATGATTCTTAACTTGATCCATGATTCTCAATCTGGCTATGATTCTCAATCCGACCCATAATTTTTAACTTGATCCATGATTCTCAATCTGATCCAAGATTCTTAACTTGATCCATGATTCTCAATCTGACCCAGTATTCTTAACTTGATCCGTAATTCTTAATCTGCCCCATTATTCTTAACTTGATCCATAATTCTCAATCTGACCCATAATTCTTAATCTGACCCATGATTCTCAATCTGACCCATGATTCTTAACCTCACCCATGATTCTCAATCTGACCCATGATTCTCAATCTGACCCATTATTCTTAACTTGATCCATAATTCTCAATCTGACCCATAATTCTTAATCTGACCCATGATTCTCAATCTGACCCATGATTCTTAATCTGGCCCATGATTCTCAATCTGACCCATGATTCTTAACCTGACCCATGATTCTCAATCTGACCCATGATTATTAAGTTGATCCATGATTCTCAATCTGGCTATGATTCTCAATCCGACCCAAGATTCTTAACTTGATCCATGATTCTCAATCTGACCCATTATTCTTAACTTGATCCATAATTCTCAATCTGACCCATAATTCTTAATCTGACCCATGATTCTCAATCTGACCCATGATTCTTAATCTGACCCATGATTCTCAATCTGACCCATGATTCTTAACCTGACCCATGATTCTCAATCTGACCCATGATTATTAAGTTGATCCATGATTCTCAATCTGGCTATGATTCTCAATCCGACCCAAGATTCTTAACTTGACCCATGATTCTCAATCTGACCCAAGATTCTTACTTGATCCATGATTCTCAATCTGACCCATTATTCTTAACTTGATCCATGATTCTCAATCTGACCAATGATTCTCAACCTCAAACATAATAAGAAGATAAACTATAATTCAAAGTAAATTTATACAACCAGGCCTTTTGTGGATACATCATGAATACAGGGTGCCCAAAAAAACAGGACCGTAAGAAAGTTGAATAACTTGGTCAATTTTGCATATTTTGCCTTGAAATTTCAAAATTATTTAGGTTATTTAATGTGAATTTTGTTGTGAAAGTTTGATAATAATCTACTTATTGAGTCACAAACTACAGCTCCTTACAAATCATGCCCAAAATGTGCACCTCTCCTCTCTTTGCACAATTCAATCCGGTGAACAAAGTTGTTGATGATCCTCCTACACAAATTGTCTTTCTGAATGGACAAGTTTGTTCCAAGAACAATTGCAACTAGGGCTTACATCCTCCTGATGAAGTGTTACAGCATCCATTGCATTCTGAACAATGCACTGCCTGGGTGGCAATGAGGAAACATGGAATCATCAGTCCTTTTTGGTTCAAATGTGAGGGTGGACGTGCTATCAGCATGAACAAGGACCAGTAAGTTCTCACTAAGTTTTGGAGGTCACTAAGCACCAGAAGGGACATCTAATAAGGAGATAAGCAGTGGTTTCAACAAGGCAATACCACCCCAACACTGCAAATGATATGCTGAAATGGTTTAGGCAATGCTTAGGTTGTCAGCTCATCAGTTGCAGAACGCAAACCATATGGGCAGCTCATTCGCCAGATCTAAATCCCCCAATTTTTTATCATTGAGGATTCCTCAAAGCCAATGTGTATACTGACAGGCCCCTAACAATTTTAAGAGTGCAATAACTACCTCAATATTTACCATCCAAATTAATGTGCATAGGTCAGGGTCATTAACAAATTTATTCGCGGGATTCGTTTGTGCATAGAGAGGAGAAGTGCCCACTTTGAGCATGTTTTGTAAAGTACCGTAGTTTTTGACACAAAAACAGATTATCATCAAACTTTCAGAACAAAATTTAAATTGAATGAACTAAATAATTCTAAAATTTCAAGGCAAAATCTGTAAAATTGACCTAGTTATTCAACTTTCTTACGGTCCTGTTTTTTGGACACCCTGTACTAGACATTTGAAAACATTTGAGGATCCACATTGAGCTGTACATACCGCTGATTCGCTACTACATATACCATAGCCCCATGCCTAAGCCATGTTACCACCACCGACCAAGCTCACAGTATCATGGGGTTTGGTTAGTACCTGTGTGGTAATAGCACAGTAACATGATTCGCTATTACATATACCATAGCCCCATGTCTAAGCCATGTTACCACCGACCGAGCTCACAGTATCATGGGGTTTGGTTAGTACCTGTTTGGTAATAGCACAGTAACATGTAGCCTTGCCCAAGTCGGTCTCTTTTACTATCTGATTTCTATTATGACCGCCTTGTACCAAAGAGAAAGCCACGTGCTTTACCGACTCAATGTTTATGTTGGTAAAATTTGACCAATCAACGACGGCCCTGCAGCGTTAGCTCATTATTATGCGCGGTCAAAAACAAGTACACTTTTCGTCGGGACTTTTCACGAACAAATCTTGCATGAATTCATCATGAAAATACAAATATTTTATCAGATAAATATGAATCAGAGTTAAGTGGATGTCAGACATCGATCGGTAACCGGAGGTTAGAAGATTTCAACAATAAACGTTGAAAGGATCGCTGAATTCAAATGAACATGTAGGCTGAGATTCAATTACTGATCGACGACTACATGACCCGCTACATTGGACTAGGTCTTGCATTTTCATCGCGAGATCAGTTTTAAATCTATTGCATGATCTAATTTATATTAATGACTCTTACATTCCCTGTGTACATTTAATTACATAATATATTGTAACTCTAAAGAAACGATCGATCAGATCATTGAATTTCAAGTCGTAGGCGGGAAGATTGTTTTGCTGTGCAGCTCAACCTGATAACGTTTTGATTGGTCAATCAGCCTGAAGTCACACGTCGTGTCCAAGCGTATATCTGTTAATCAATAAGGTTTCGCGATACCCCTGATAGCGTAGGTATTATGGAAATCTCGAAACCGTTGAATATCTCAGCATAATAGCAGCGGAGATGTATTGGATTGTACAAGGCGGTAATAATTCAAGATCATATAAGTAAAAAATACCGACTTGGGCAAGGCTAAGTGACATGATTCGCTACAACATATACCATAGCCCGCAGCCTAAGCCACGTTACCACTGACCAAGCTCAAGGTATCATGGGGTTTGGTTAGTACCTGTGTGGTAATAGCACAGTAACATGATTTACTCCTACATATACCGTAGCCCCATGCCTAAGCCATGTTACCACCGACCAAGCTCACGGTATCACGAGGTTTGGTTAGTACTTGTGTGGTAATAGCACAGTGTAACATGTACTTTGTAAACCAGCTTTGCCTAATATCGACGGGGAAGATAAAGGTGTTGATATAATTATTGGCCATACTTACACTTACACAACTTTGCCTGGCAGGTGAATATGTTATATTCTTGATATATGTGAGCCAGGCCACAGGAAAAGGGGTCTTATCACAGATTTTTTCAATATTCTGATTTTTTGTTTATCTTATAAAGCACAAAGAGACCTTTCAAATGAGCCATGGATTATGTCTTAACAATATATAGACCAAAAAGTCGGATTTGAATTTAGCACGTTTTCCTCTTAATCTTGGGCAAATTTTTGGCTCTGTAGCACAATTCTAACTTTTGTGATAAGACCGGTTTTCCTATGACCAGGCTCATATATACATTATAACAGATTCTTCGGTATCGTTTTTCCTCTTATTATTTTATTTTAAAGTTATCACGTTTGAAGCCATGTAGTCATTTTAGTTTTTTTGAAGAATGAAATGTCATCTTTGTTTAAACTATAAACACAAATAGCATATCCAAAGCTCCATAAACGCATTTCAAATTATTGAAATTGCTATAAAAACGCCCCATAAAGTTTAACATTATCAATATTCTGTGAAATCATAAAAAAAACTTAAAAGTAGATTTTGAAACCTAAGAATCAATCAAACAACTACAATTTGCGTGTAGAAAGTACATCTTCCTAATTGTGTAGGACTGCCATGTTTTATTCTTCATGTAATTTCAAGCCTATGTCAAATTGATTCTGTATGACAGGTTGAAAACGAAAATTGCCCCACGAACAAAAATATGGCAGTGTCAAAATCAAAGAAGAAAGGTGCTTCAAGTGTTTTTAAAAATACCTGTAGTTGCATATTACCTGGGTGTTAAAAACAATCACTATAACCTTAGATCATGAATACTCGAGAAATAGTATTGATCTTCACAACCAGAAAATATTATGCCAACCAGGATTAATGATGACATCTTCATTACATTAGTTAAATCATGATATAAAAAAAATGTTGTAAACGGAAAACATAATTTATATCCATATGTAATTTTTTCTTTTGTAGGATCATGTAACACGGGAATAGCGATCCCTTGGAATGGTGGAGTCCATGCATATGTCCCCCTGATAAGCAGGGGGAAAATTGTGAGGAAGGTAACGGTCGTTCTTCTTGATCTGAATCCAATTTTTTCGACTTCCTTGTTTGTTGAATATTAAAAGTAATATTGCTTTTGCAGAATTCAGTAGTGTCCCGAAATATGCATGCACAAATATTAAGTGTTATAAAACATCACGGTTGTAATTCTACCATAAGCTCGACATAAAATCGTAAACGATTTTTTTTATAAAATGATAAAACACTCGTTCAGATTATCCTAAAAGCTGTGATTATCGAACCTTAAAAATGTCAAAATGATGAGGTAGCTCATTTTTCGTTTTTGACAAAATCTAGTAATAAAAACAGAAAACGCCGCAATTAATATCTTAATTACCTTCCAAAAAGCGCAGCATTCATTTAACAGATCTGATAGAATACTCTACATATCAAAATTTGTCTTGTTAAAGAAAAATTGATGATAATTGATCAATTAATTGTCAAAGATTAATGGACTTTACGTCCAATTAATTTCCATATCGTAACAATTGCATTTAGCTGGTATTGAGAAATCAGATGTTGACGATTTTGGACTTCATTAACTTTTAAGTAGTATTTTAAAAAAAACTTGTTTTTGTTTGGGTAATAATGTGTATATGTAGGCTTTGTAGACCAAAAATCACTCACAAACAATAAATAAAACACATCTTTTTTATGGTTCCTAGTTTTTGAAATATCAAAAAAACTAAAAACTGAGAATTTTCATCCACTATTTTGTTATTGTCTCATATACCATTATGCTGCTCTGCTGGATTTCACTCATGTTCAAGTTTGACATAAGTCTATGACGTAAGGGTATAACAGACTCGGTCTTGGTCAACAGTAGTTTCTCGCTTTGCAGTCTTGGTTAACAATTTTACTAGGTTGGCCAATGTTTTCATCATTTTGAACTTACAACACTGTCGTACTGGATATCTCGATTCATTGAAATGGACCTCAGAAATGAATTCCTCGACATGAAAATTGGGGAAAATTGTTTACTCATCTAAAAACCTGCGAAAATTGAGTTATATCTAGACAATAGCCCAATGTACACTACACACTGAATTCCAAGACGTTTTGGCTAAAACGTTTTAGAAAAAAATTGCCGAGTTTATATTACCATTTTAAAGACCTCTTACGAAAAATGATTGAGTTCACACCTGTTTTCTAAGACGTTTAAGAGAGGTGTAGGCCTACATGAAAAATAGAAATATACAAGTTCAGTAATGGCTAAAGGACGGTTTAGTCACCATGGCTATTCCATTCGCAAAAACATATCCTAAAGACAGCATTGTTGAAACCACCAAAGAGAGTAACGAGCATATATTAGGAATATAAAAGAGCGTCAGGCGAAATTGGGATGGATGGTTCTTCTTCTTGGTATTTGTTTTTTCTTGTTTTTTTCGTTCAACGCACAACATAAAAGGGGGCTAAGAGCTCTTTGCTAAAACCGATAAAGGACAAGGTGCAATTATTGGAAAATATCCCTATGGTTAAAATAAATCATTCGTAGGTGTAACATGAAGAATAAAATGTCATATAATACTTTGGAAAATATTAAAGTGCTCGGACACACAAAAGCTGAGATAGGGATTATTTCGTTCAGTAAGGTTGTATTGACTTACATGGGGCTGTGCACCATTGACTTAACATGAGGATATCAGCAGATCCCAATAGAGGCCATTGGTTTCCATTGATTATCACAGAAATACCAAAAATACACTATGACCTGAATCGATTGCAAACTTAACTAGACATGTAAATTGAACAAGTTCAATTTAAGACTCCAGATTTCAAACTTTTTTTAAGCTGAGTCATCCAAAAAACTGTAAGCTGAGTCATCCAGAATAAGCTGAGTCAGCTAGAATATAGACATTTAGACGATGTTATCTTCGACTCCATTGGCTTAACATGGGGATATCATCATATCGACTTTTCGAGACTTCAAACCGCTATAACTATCTAATCAGAAGTTGGATCTAAATTTGGTTTAAAGACTCTGATTCCTGAGAAAATTCTTCCCTTAATTCATAACTCATACGTTAGATTTGGAGAACTTTTTATTTTGACCTACTTTTCAGACACCATATCTCAAAAGTGGGTCAAAATACTTTCTGACGGCAGAAGGCTAACACTATAAGCACACTCTTTGCTACCTGTATACAAAATTTCGAAGCAAATCATTAAAGTGTAATGTCAGAATCGCAAAAATAAGGAAAAACTATAAATTTGACCTAGATTTTGACCTAGGCATTTTGGTGTCCAAACTTTGAAGCTATGTAGCTTTTGAGGTCCCCTTCTTTTATAAGCATTCATTATGTTAAGCTGTACTCAGTCTATATCTTGTATTTTACACTTCGAAAAAGTCTTTTTCCCATTGACTTAACATAGGCACCAAATTTAGCGATTTTTGAGCTTTCAAAATGCCATTTCTTCCGAACCGGAAGTCCGATCCAAATTTGGTTTGCAGATTCGGATTCCTGAGATCATTCTACACTTATTTCATAACTCACATGTTGAATTTGGAGAACTTTTTGTTCTGACCTACTTTCCGGACGCCATATCTCAAAATCGGTAAGAGTAATCAAAATTCTGATGTCATATCTTTGTTTCGCCTTTTTCTAAGCTACACGATGAAAAAAAGATGAAGGAGGTACGAAGAATATTGACGAAGATATGATGAAGAATGTTGAAAATGTAAGATTTGACCTAGTTCTTGACCTTTGACCTAGATAAAAATTTGACCTAATTTCCCAGAAAGTCGGATACAGTCTTAAGTTAACCATGTAAGTTGGATAAAGTAAGCTGTTGTAGTTGACGAGAAATTTGGTGAGGAGGAAGAAAAAAGAAAGAATAATAAAGAAAACAGGCAAAAACAATAGACTCCAGATTTTCAATCTGGAGTCTAATAATTTCACAATACGACACAAATGGTTTATCTCATCAAATGTGCAAATATGAAGTTTGCAATCGATTCAGGTCATACTTAAAATTAAAAGATTGTACATTTTTCATCATTTTTTCCCCTACAAAATGGCTATAGAAAAATGCTCCAAAAACAACTTTTACACTTATCAAATATCATACAAGTTTGTAAAACCAAAGATTATACTATTATATTTCATTATGTAGTAACATATTTGGATAAGATGCAGGGATGCGTAGATTGTAAATGGATTTTGATAGACACAAAAATACTTCCTGGTTTGAAATCTATGCCTCTACACTTCATGATTGAATTATGACACTAATGAGTGGCCTATACATCAATACAGAGCTGAATATAGGTCAACAAGATACTAGTGTGCATATAAATGTAATAATTGAAGCAGAATACTCATTTTGAAAATCAGATGAATTATTTTTTTCCCCATGGACAGATCCCAATGGAGGGTGTATAAGGTCCTTTACACTTGCTTTGTAAAACGTTTTAACGGTGAGACATCTTGGCTATGCCGAGGGTCCTAAAACGTTTTAGCTAAGTACTCTAAGCCAAGAGCTCTTGGGAAAATCTGGATTTACATAATATTTGTAAAACGTTTTAACGCTAAAACGTTTTACCAAATACGTCTTAGGGCTCTAGTGTAAATACAACAAATAGCAACGCCAAGGCGTTGCAAATAATAAAAAAACGGCCCTGGCTGTCTTCTTTACAAAATTGCTACAATTTTAGTAAGAGAAAACTTCATAAAACAACTTTTAAATTGCTGCTTTCTAGCAAAATTGTCAATTAACAGTGAACTATGTTTATAAGTAGTCAATTATTAAATATGAACAAAATCGCTACATTACTTTTTGAGTTATAGTTGAAAAAATGCAAAAAAGCACACATAAAATGGTGGCCATTTTCTAAATGGCCATGTACTAGCCAAAGTGTCCTAAAACAGTGTAACATGCTTAGAAGTCATCATATATAAACAAAACCACTCTATTTCATTTCGTGTTTACATGTTAACCCCCATATTTGTTTGAACGACTATTTTTTAAGCGGGGAACAAAATAAATCCCAATAAAGTAAATAAATCTGTATCTTGATTCTATTCCCTATTAAGTCCGCAATGTTATATTTCCATTACATTGGGTCAAAATTTGATGTCAAAATTGATGAATTTTATGAAATTTAACAAAAATGGCAGATGGTTGGTTATATATTTACATTCCCACAACTTTCAAAATGTTGCAAGTCCACGATGTGATTGTGGATTTAGAACTCAGGGGACAACCTCAAAACCATTCCTTTGACACCTCTTAGCGCTTTTCCCTTTTCACATTTCATTTCAAAAGTAACCATATGATGTGCAATTAAAACATGCATATGAGTTCAAACTAATTCTAGCTCAAACTTAGTTGTTTACACTTCTGCAATACTCGTATTGTCTCTACATGGACATAAACGACACCATGACTTTGCAATATATTAATTTTTCATATATTAATATTTGCTGCAGAGCCGACTGTACGGGGAACTGGGGAATGCAATACAGTGAAGGAATCTTATGAACAGCATCTGGGTGCCGGGCGAAATTCTGCGTGAACGTTACTGAAGAAAGTGAACAAGAAGAAGAGGGTGAAGGTATGATCAAAATGTTACTATAATTCACAAGAATGTAAAGATGATCATAATGCCTCGGAACTGATGCAAAATATCTGATGATAATGATTGATTTGAATGTAGAAAACCTATACCATAGGTTTCTCGGCTAGACAATTACATGGAATTGTTCTGCATCTTTATTCGATTTTCGCACTTTTGTATTTGATTACCACCATTCGATATTCCACTCTACTAAAATAATTCAAAACGCGTAACGTTAATTTGTTTGTTTTTACACATTTATATTTGATTTTTGTACCTTTATATTCGGTAAATGCACTTGTATATGCGGTTTGTGTTATTCAATTTGGTGAAATGTCACATATTTAAGTCCATGTACACACGGGACAAGACGGTTGACACATATAATTTAGGACACGCATCAAATACAAATACACTTTAGAACCAAACAATGTTCATTTATCATAGAGTACAAAATAGCACGGACATATAGTGACTTATCCCACATAATTAATGACATGTACTTTCGCATAAAATCATCTTCGGTAAGTCAAGTCACCTACCCCACATAAATGAAACCATTCGGTAAGTCACGTGACCAATGACGTAGAAATTATTTCAAAATGGATGAAACAAGCGAGGGAAAAGAATTTGAACAAGATTCATATTCACCAGAGAGGAAATTGAGAAGATATAAGATCATTGCAACAGGCATGCGGCTTCAAGCGATCTTTTTCTTAATAGAAGATACGTGTTCGCAATTGGAGAATCACACCAGAGCTCTTAGAATATATAGATGGTGCAAGTCACGTGACTGAAACTACGTGACTTACCCTTCCTCAAAACAGTGAGCATCGGTTTATTTAAAATCATTCGGTAAGTCACGTGACTTCCCCACAAATGAATATGTTTACAGCAAATGAATATGTTTACCTAATTCGAATGATACTTGGTATCGCACATATTTAAAATACTTATCAAGTTTATATTCAATCGGGTCGAATACAGTTTTGAAGCATCTTACATATTTGTTGTGTAAAACAGTCAAGTATATGTGAGATAGTAGGCTTCATTTGTTGTAACTGGTTTTGTTTATGTTCGGTTTAACTTACTCCGTGGGGTAAAAACCAAAGATATCAATGCTGTCTGAAACATGGTTAACTCAACACAATGAGAGGCTTTTTTCACTAAATGGATATAATACTGTATTTAATTCGAGAAAACAGTCTAGAGGTGGGGGAGTTTGCCTCCATATTGCTAAACAGTACAAATTTGAGGAAAGATCGGATCTCAAACTTAATTCTGATAAATGTGAATCAGTGTCCATTGAAATAAAACAAGATGAAGGAAAAAATATTATTGTAACTGCTATTTACAAGCCTCCCAATGCTAACTTAAATGATTTTAATAATCTATTTAATATATTTCTAGAAAAAGTGGCTTCTGAGAACAAAATTTCATATATCCTTGGCGATTTTAATGTCGATCTTTTTAAAGCAAATGACCATGATCAAACAAATGATTTCTTGTGTAATTTATACACAAACAATTATATGCCGTTGATTTATAGGCCCTCAAGAATAACCAGAAACTGTGCTACTTTAATTGATAACATCTTTACCAATGCTCATAATATTGCTCAATCTGGTATCATTTTGTATGATATTTCAGATCATTTTCCCATTTATGCTGTTAATAATCATGAGAAGCCCAAAGTTAAAAAACTAAAGATCCAGTACAGACTAATTAATGATGAAACATGTACAAGACTCCAATCAGAGATCTCAAAGATTAATTGGCATGCTATTTATCAATCTCAGTGTGTAAATAATGCTTATAATTCTTTTATTGAAACGTTTACCGAAGCTTATAATAGGTGTCTACCAGTAAAATCAAAAATAGTCAGCACTTTCAATGATAATGAAAAACCCTGGATTACTCTTGGAATTATTATATCAGCTAGAGACAAAAGTAAGCTTTATATTAAATACAAAAAGAATCCAACACTGGAAAACAAAGCCATGTATAAAAGGTATAAAAATAAATTAACTCATGTAATTCGAAATGCTGAAAAAGCTTATTACAAAAATAAATTTGAAGCAAATAAAGACAACATAAAAAAATCCTGGAACATAATTAACACCATCTTAAAAAAAAAGTCTGGACAATCAAAAATAAATAATACATTTAACCTTAATAATCGACAAACTACAGATGGCGCTGAAATAGCTGAAAACTTTAACAATTTCTTTAGCTCTATTGGTAATAAACCTGCAAATAAGATTCATAGTAATACTGATCCAATGGTTAATTTAAGAAAAATTAATTCAAATGATAAATCACTCTTTTTAACTCCTGTAACAGAAACTGATGTTAAGAATCAACTTAAATCTTTGAAACCTTCCGCTGCTTCAATAGACGATATTAAGTCCTCAGTTGTCAAATTACTAAAAGAATCATTATCAGCCCCACTTACACAGATCTTTAACCTGTCAATCTCTACTGGAACATTTCCTGATGCATTGAAAATTGCTAGAGTCATTCCCATATTTAAAAAAGGTTTAAAAGAAATTTTTAATAACTACAGACCCATTTCTATCTTAAGTGTATTTTCTAAAATGTTGGAAAAAATTGTTCATGATAAGGTTACCGTATTTCTTGAAAAATATGAAATTTTATACTTACACCAATATGGCTTTAGGAAAAAACACTCAACATACATGGCCCTTTTAAATTTCATTGAAAATATTAGAAAGTCTTTAGATTCAGGGAAAACTAGTCTTGGTATTTATATTGATTTAACCAAAGCCTTTGACACTGTTGATCATAAAATATTATTACAAAAACTTGAATTCTATGGCATTCGTGGAGTAGCTCTTTCTTGGTTCACAAGTTATCTTGAAAATAGAAGAATCATCACAGAATTTACAAAGAAGAATGTTTCACTCGACCAATTTACAGAGACTGATGTGAAATATAGATCAATTGAAAATACAGTTGAATATGGAGTACCTCAAGGGTCAGTAATAGGCCCCCTCTTATTTATAATCTTCATTAACGACATATATCTAGTCTCAAATAAACTATCCTTTGTTTTATATGCTGACGACACAAATATTGCGCTTACTGACAAAAATATTGAAAATCTAGTCATTGAAATGAATGAAGAATTACAAAATGTCTCAAATTGGATGAAGGCAAATAAACCAACTCTTAATGTTGACAAAACCAAGTTTATGATATTTAGCAATAAAAGAGATCTGAACAACAAGAATATTATCCTTAAGATTGACAACCAGCCAATTGAAGAGGTGAAAGAAATTAACTTCCTTGGTGTTATCATTGATTCGAAGTTACACTGGTCTCCTCAAATTAACGCTATATGTACAAAAATCTCTAATTTGATTGGTATAGTATACAGGACTAGACATCGACTGACTTTGAATGCCATGACTACAATTTATTATTCAATGATTTATTCTTACCTAAGCTATGGAAATATATTATGGGGAAATGCCATAAAAACACTCATTCAGAAATTATATATATTGCAAAAGAAATTCTTAAGAGTCATTACGTATTCTGATAGCTTTGCCCCTTCAGGTCCACTATTTCAGAAGCTAAAAATCTTAAACGTATTTGATATACATTCCCATCAAACAGCTAGCTTTGTACAAAAAACACTTTCTGAATCGCCTGATTTCCCTTTTAAAAAATTCAACCATCTTTTCTCATTAAGATCAACAATTCACTCACATGACACAAAATCAAAAAATGATTTGATTGTTCAACCATTTAGAACAGAATATGGAAGGAAATCAATTGGGACAAGTGGCCCATCAATTTATAACTCTTTATCTTCTGATTTGAGAAACTCAGTTCAACGAAAGTTTAAGTCCAATTTGTTAAGTCGTTATTAGTTATTTTGAACCATACTTCCACTATGTTACATCAAGATAAAAAAAGTAGATCTATGCTTTGTAATTTATGTACACTACAATAACTGTTCTAACATTACATGCTTTGTGAATAACACATTATATTTTTTTCAAAACATGGAATCCATACACCCCCCGGGGTGTCCTTTTCATATCACTTGTAAATTTATATTGTATGAAAACTAGAATTGAATAATAAATTGAATTGAATTGAATATCTACAGTTTGTATCAAAAACGCAACAAACTGTTATCTATGAAAAGCACAAATCTAGTGATTACAGCATGAATTGCATTCAATGTACCATCAAGCCACTTATCTCCTCTTTCCGATGGTATGTCATTCATTGACATTGGGTCATGGTTTGGCGAAAAATTATTCTTTTCGCAAATTGGCCAAACTTAACTTCGTGATGGATTGTTGCGTTTTGTGATTCGCCCTGTATTTTATGGATAAGACCAATCAGATAACAGGGTTTTTGGACCTTTTTGCATATAAAGTTTGTGCTATCCTGTGGAATAGAGTCTCTTTTAAGGAATCCTTCGAAATTCGGACACAAATATTGAAGTATGATGCAGAAAGTGGTAAAACTTACAAAATGACCTAGATTTTGATCTTGCTTAAGAGCTTGAAAATCGGAGTGAAAATAATGACTTTTGAGTTTCACTTTAAAACGCCATCAACGGAAGTTTGGGTTTCAATTCTGATTGCAGATCCGGAATCCTGAAAAAAAATTCTATTATCTATTATTGTGACAGCTCATTTGTTGAATTTAGAGAACTTCGTTTTTAAACCTACTTTCCAGACGCAATATATGATAATCTGTATAAGAGTAATCAAAAATGACACAGCTCCAGAGTCAATGAATAGCGTTGTTTTAAAATATTACAATTGAACGTAAATCGAAACATAATAAAGAATTACGGAGAAATTTGGAAAAATTACGGTTTGACCTACTTCTTGACCGTTGACCTAGATAGAAACTTGACCCAATTTCCCATAATTCTTTGCACAGCCATAAAGTCACTATATTAGCAGCAGGTTTATGGTAGTGTAATGAGACCTTTATAAGGGGGTATTGATGGAATTGAAAGTAGTCTAGCAAAACAAAGACAGGATAGAGGGCATTTACAAGGATTTCAAATTACGTCAAATCAACACGTTTGGAGGCATAAAATATATATTTACAACATTTAACAACAAGGATACATGCATACAGTAATATTAAAACAATATAAAACTAGATAAAATAGTTCTTGAGCTATAACGGGATCCGACCCCGGAGCCCCAGAGGGCTGAGCCACGCCCTAACTTCGGCTATCGTACTAATCTAACATTATCAACTACTTGCCTTCAAACTACTTCTAGTGATAAAGACAAAGGTGCACCTCGTTGTACTATACCTAATGTGCTTCCGTATATCACTCTACAGAGTGTCTCAAAAAATGCTACACTTACAAAAAGTTCAATATCTTTTAATAATTTTGACTTTTCCCCCAAAAATATACTTTGGATACCAAAAGACAAATCTTTCTCGAATAATTTGACACCATTAGATTCAAAATCTGTCCTTGATTGGCTCCACAGGACACCTTTTAGTGTCACATAGTAAAATCTGACTTGCGCCAACTTCTAAGTGATTGGAGGGACCAAATGACAAAGGAAGAACTGTTTCTTGAACATTTAACTTTCTTCTGAGCAGAAGCTTGACCTTTAATTGAGTCATTCTGTAATTTTCCTATTTGTCTTACATATGGTCATTGGGTCTATCCACATAAACATGTGGTCCCCTCAACATGTTGAATGTGAAAGCAAATCTGAGGATCTGAGGTACCCTTGCCTATGCGAACATGCATTGTAATATCACACTGATTCCATTAATTATGTTTGTAGAAGTTCATTTAGGTCAGTTTGTGATGCTGTAAAGCGCTTTCAGAGGCCCCTCAAAAAATCAAGGGTGTAAAGTGTGATGACCCTGGGGGCCAATCAATTGGGTAATTCAATGCTACTTTCTGATTTCCAAAGAGTTCTACCAAATGATCTCCCACAGGCCTTTGCACCATCCTTTTGCCATCATTCATAACAAAATTGAACCTTTGACAATGAAATATTGTATTTCTATCCAGGAAAGAAACAACTGGATCATTGATCATATCAAGATATCACTGTCCACAGCATTCACACCAAAAAAGAATTGATCACCACATGTCCAACCACTGAGAAGTTGGCGCAAATCAGATTTCACATGCGTGTATAAAATCTGTCCTGTGCAGCTAATCATGGACGGATTTTGAATCTGATGGTGTGGATTTATTCGAGAAAGGCTGGTCATTTGGTATCTAAGTATATTTTAGGGGGAAAATCAAAATCATGAAAGATATTGAACTTTTTGTAAGTGTAACATTTTTTTGAGACACACTGTAGTATCAAACATCCAAGACTCAACTTGCCGTTATCCAAACTCCAAACATCTCACAACAAGCCAAATTCACATATTCTACCTCGTGTACTGTGTACGAACGGACTGGACCTGCTAAGAACCGTTTGGGATCTATTAACAAACTTCATCGAACGTACTCGAACGGGTAGGTCCTCTAGAACTAAGACAATGCTCAAAATGTTTTCGTGGTCGTCACGTTCTACAATTAGAACGAGTGACAACGTACTAACGACGAGCTGGACGTACTACGAACGGAACCGTCGTACTTCAATCCTACGAGGGACGTTTTAACAACGAGTTGAATTGTCTGAGGACGTGTTGAGAACGAGGTAGAACTAATTGCAAACGGGTTTAAACTGATTGAGAACGTATTTAACACTGCTTATGAACGATTTAGCAAAAATATAGCTATCACACCAAACAAGTTGCCACTGCGTTCTTCAAAACTGTGTGCGAACGGAATGAACGTAGCTGCAACTTTCTAAGGTCTATTTATGATCGTTCTCAGACGGGAATGCGATTTTAGAATTTTGAATCGATTCAAAATTCGATGGCGACCATAACGTTCTGTAAACAGGTCATGTTGACCTTCTAGACTAAGGGACGCGTTCTACTACGTTGCACACCGACGTGGTGCGACCTGAACGAACTGCGAACGAGAGGGACGTATTGAAGACTGTTTAAGAACGAAGAAGCTAATTATTTCAGACATATTTCCCGACCACAGCCAGATTGAGCCCGTTTTACGACGTTTTCGTAGGACTGGCAAGAACGGGTAAGAACGAGTTTGGTGTGATAGGGGGGTTAGCACGTTGGTTTCTCAAATCTGTACCTTGACTTTCTGAGCTGAAACTACTCATCTAGGAACTGTAAGTACTTTACTATGGCTATTTTATAGCTTTGTTATTTCTCTCATAGATATTTTGATTGTATAGTTTTTTTGTGTTCAATAAAACTTTCAAATGATTCTTTCCATGACTATTTTTATTTTCTTTCATATGTTTTCTTTCAGTATTTCCCCAGTCGAGGACGCGGAAGAAGAAATTGTTGGAACCCCCGAGAGCCTTACAGACGAAGTGATGACTTGGAACGCACATCCACTACCCCTTTCCAACATAACCACATCCCTTCTAAGAACCGGCTAAGGAGTCCTCCCCCTAGGAAAACACCAATTTACAATAGTAAGTATTTCTTATAGCTAATATGAACTATACCTGAGGATATTTTACAATTATACTGTATTTATAAGTATGTAATTTTTGTTGTGTGTGTATTTACAGGACTTGGAAAGCCTACACGTTCAGATTCTCATCGTACTCCCAAGGCCAGGGAAAATACAGCCACGAGGAGAAATTGGACCCCGCCTTCCCCCTTAGAATTCAACTTCGGTGGTTATGATTCCCCACAACAGTCGGTCTCACCAGTGTCGGAGACTCCGAGACTCCAAACCACAGACAAGACACCATCACATTCGTTGCCAGGTACAATGGCTACTACAAGTGATACTAGTAACTTCCAATCTGACTGTTTTGTACCGGTGGCAATTCGACAAGAATCCATTTCTTCGATAACTGAGAATGGTATAACTAAATCTAGAAAATCTGTTAAAACATCATTTTTTCTTCCCAAAGAAAATTGAAAATTGTAATTTATCTATGAGAATATAGGACAAGAGTTACTTCACCCTAATTAATCTTTTGTTTATTAACATGGGGTAAAAGCTTTAAAGACACTTTAATCAAGATTAAAGTGTTTGATAGAATCAGAAAGTCTGGTTTGAAAATGAAACCAAAGAAATGTACACTAGTGTCGGAGACTCCGAGACTCCAAACCACAGACAAGACACCATCACATTCCTTGCCAGGTACAATGGCTACTACAAGTGATAGTAGTAACTTTCAATCTGACTGTTTTGTACCGGTGGCAATTCGACAAGAATCCATTTCTTCGATAACTGAGAATGGTATAACTAAATCTAGAAAATCTGTTAAAACATCATTTTTTCTTCCCAAAGAAAATTGAAAATTGTAATTTATCTAGGAGAATATAGGACAAGAGTTACTTCACCCTAATTAATCTTTTGTTTATTAACATGGGGTAAAAGCTTTGAAGACACTTTAATCAAGATTAAAGAAGTGTTTGATAGAATCAGAAAGTCTGGTTTGAAAATGAAACCAAAGAAATGTACATTGTTTCAGTTCTCTGTGATTTTGCTTGGCCATAAAGTGTCACGCGAAGGTGTAGAAACTGATAGTGAGAAAGTTGAACAAATTGTCAACTGGAAACAACCAAAGTGTCAGAAAGAAGTTCGAGCATTTGTTGGTTTCGTTGGGTATTATAGGAAATTTGTAAAAGGCTTTTCCAACATAGCCCGTCCTTAGCTTTGTGAAAAACAGAAAGCATTTACCTGGTCATTAGAATGCCAGAAAGCATTTCAAACATTAAAAAATGCTATTGTCTCTGCACCAATACTAGCCTACCCCAGTGAAAAAGGAACCTATGTTCTCGACTGTGATGCCTCAAGTTTCGGCGTAGGCGGAATTTTATCACAAATTGTTGATGGTGTAGAACGACCAATTTCTTTTGGAAGCAAAACGATGAATAAATCTGAAAGAAATTATTGCGTGACAAGGAAAGAACTATTAGCGATAGTGACTTTTGTCAAAAGATTCAGGCCGTATCTTTATGGTCAAAAGTTTATTATTCGAACAGACCACCGAGCCTTGAAATGGTTATTGAATTTTAAAGAACCAGATGGCCAAATAGCTCGATGGCTTGAAATGTTTAGTGCATATGATATGGAAATCCAACATCGCCCTGGAGCTTCTCATGCAAATGCAGATGGTTTATCTCGGATGCAATGCCCACAATGTGGAATGACAAACGAAGATGTTAAAGAAGTAAATGCTATCCATGGAGAACAGTCTGAGAATGAAAAACCTAGTGCTTTGGGACCATGGACTTCTGAAGAAATACGAGCATTGCAGATGAGAGACCCTGAAATATCACGTGTATTCAAATCTGTCGAATCAGGAAAAATAATTGCATTCAATGACATCACGGATCAAGGAAAACCACTCAAACATTTAGTATCTGATTGGGATCGCCTTAAAGTGAAAGATGGTATTCTATACAGGAAGTGGGAATCCGATACAGATAATCAAATCAGATGGCAGTCGATAGTCCCAAAACAGTTGAGGAAGAATGTAATGAGACCTTTATAAGGGGGTATTGATGGAACTGAAAGTAGTCTAGCAAAACAAAGACCGGATAGAGGGCATTTACAAGGATTTCAAATTACGTCAAATCAACACGTTTGGAGGCATAAAATATCTATTTACAACATTTAACAACAAGGATACATGCATACAGTAATATTAAAACGCCCTAACTACGGTTATCGTACTAATCTTACATTATCAACTACTTGCCTTCAAACTACTACTAGTGATAAAGACAAAGGTGTACCTCGTTGTACTATACCTAATGTGCTTCCGTATATCACTCTAGTATCAAACATCCAAGACTCAACTTGCCATTATCCAAACTCCAAACATCTCACAACAAGCCAAATTCACATAGTCTACCTCGTGTCCTGCCCTCTGGTCAACTGGTGATCTCAACTTTGTTCAACTCATACTTGAAAGTTAGGTGTGCCAAAACCCGTTTGACCAATGAAAACTATCCATATACTACTTGACCAATGAGAACACTTTAGAAACTAGTTAGCTTAGACCAATGATAACTCTCTATTTCCAAATAAGAAAGACTATTGAGCCTCAGTTTTAAGCGACGTTTATTGATCCAATTGAATCTCTTGTTTCACAACTGGTTTTCCTAATAGTGTTCGATTTTCACTACACTAGACATTTTACATGCTATTATGAATATGGCGTTCTATTTACACAACGTTTTAAACACAACCATAAAACGTTTTAACATAAAATAACACGAACACAAACCTTATTAATCGACCGTTTCAGTAGCTATTCTAGTTTGGTGTGGAAAAACAATAATTTCGAAATAAATCAGGCAAAGGCAATAAGACTCTGGAGTCTTAATAATAAAGAAAAGAGGCAAAAACAGTAGACTCTAGATATTTATTTTTATTTATCTTAATGAATACTGACAAAAAATTGTCGATTTTAGCTTATAATTACAAAGAATATGAATGTTTCTAAACATCCAGATCAATTTGCAAGCTCTTGTCTGGCCAGGCACAATCAAGTGAGGTCTCTACATATTGACACACCAGCAATGGCCTACAGCACGTTAGCTGCTTCAACGTCCCAGGCCTGGGCGGATGATATTGCATCTAGACTAGTCATATAAATCTGACCCTCGTATGATGTTATTTGTTGTTATTTTTTCTGATTTGGATATTTATTTTTTCTTATTTTCTTGCATACAAGGGTCATACACACTCCGCGCATCTAAATTGCGGGAAATGCTTTCCTGGCCTGTCTACCCAACCAAATTCACACAAATGATAAATAAATGTCTTTGCTTCAACTATAAAGTATTTAATCTTACCTTAGACACGTAAAACGCTTGGTAATTGAAGACATATAAGCATGCCGCTTGAATTTTAAAATTTTTTCATTTTGCCATGCCAAGGTCACTTCCGGGTTAATCTGAGTCTAGATGTAAAACTATATCAAACGAAATCATAAGTACTTGTTACACGAAGATTCAGTTGAAAGGGAAGCAGTGTCGTTAAGAAGGGAAGTTATTTGGAAAAGTTATTGTTTCAAAATGAGAAAAGTAATAAGTATAAGAGAACGGCTTTGGAATCGATCTCTGTGTAATAAATAATTATGATTCCGTTTCGATACATGTTTTACATTTAGACTACCGGAAACAGCATTCAGCAACATGGCGGGCGATAATGAAAATATAATTCAATTGATCATATTTCGTCAATTATCAAGCGTTTTACATGTCTAAGGTAAGATTTAACACTTTAATGTTGGAACTAAATAATTACTCGATAATTTGTGTGACTTTGGTTAGTATGGTAACTATGGTTACCGAGACAGGCCAGAAAAGCGTTTACCGCAATTTGTTCCATATTATATCTACGACGGTGTATGCAAAGAAAATGATAAAAAATAAATATCCAAATAAGAACAAGAAATATCGAAGAACAGCATACAACGGTCGGATTTATATGACTACATCTAGACAAGCATTTGAACATAGTAATTCAGCAAACCAAACTTTCAGACAAGTGGGGAGAATTTGTATCTAACTGCCACAACTGGTACTCCTGCAGATTTCCCTGATTTGTGTGCAAAAGGAATACAACGTTGGTATGTGAAGATATGTAAGTCAAATATAATTGATCTAGACTGATTCAAGTAGTGGTTACTTCAATTTATTTTGCTCAATCCTTTCCTCAATAAACGTGCATCACTTAGAAATCATGTTATATCATCTCATTATTAGATAACATGTAAACACTAGCAGAGTTTACATTCACTCTCTGCGTTCCTACACTTCACTGAATTATTTTTTTTATAAATATTTACTTTTGATCATTGATCTGCAATATACCCTTTGCGTCACATTGTATTAAATTGTCTTTAAAATAATCTCATGAGTGGAATAATTAACTTAACTAAACTTTGGCTTCATGTATTTCTTTATTTGCTTCAGGTTTGACGAGATTTCCTACTACAATTATGGTTATCCACAATTCACCAGTCAAACTAGTCATTTTACTCAGGTAAGCAACATTCCTAGTTATTATTCTTTAAGTCATGTCGATAGAATTTTACTCAGGTTAGTAATAGAGATATCACATAAACCATGGTTGTTCAGGATTCAGCAGTAAAACTGATCATTTTACTCAGGTAAGCAACATTCCTAGTCATTACTTTTTAAGGCGTGTTGATAGAATTTTACCCAGGTT
Organism: Owenia fusiformis; assembly: GCA_903813345.2. Taxonomy (NCBI): domain Eukaryota; kingdom Metazoa; phylum Annelida; class Polychaeta; order Sabellida; family Oweniidae; genus Owenia; species Owenia fusiformis. Next base: position 1,021,135 of record CAIIXF020000011.1, on the reverse strand, counting down.
AGTTAATATACAGATAATTAACTATAATTGTGGTAGGAAGCATATAGGCTAGCAACATTACAAATATTCCTTAAAGTGTATAGTCAATAAATCATTTGTGATTTTAAGAATCAGTTTTGCATTTAAGTTGTAATTTATCATTAACATGCATCACTTATTATATTCTCTCCATTCAGATGGAATAATGAACCAATATTTTAAAGGGAAGACTCGAGACATACTATTATGTACATTACCCTTTGCATTCATTTGACTTCACTTCTTAAAAGAGAGCTTCGTCTTCACTAGACTCTGCACGCAGGGTAAATGTACATCTGATTTGATTGACTTTCCACTGCAGGTTGTATGGGCGGCCTCTATAGAGGTTGGATGTGGTAGTTCACGATACACATACTTTGAAGGCCAGTTTACGGCACAGGTCAACCCTCTAATCGGTTGATAAACAACTGCCTCTACTACTGCGATATCCACAACATCTACACTAACAATTCCAACAACACAAGGTCCACCTCCGATTTAGCAACATTATGAGTATTCCTTATAGTCTATTAACGCGTGTATATATCTAACCAATTATGATTGTACCCACATTCTGTACAAAAAAACAATCGGTTTTGCTCTAAAGGCAGCTTAGTTGAAGTTTATCATTCATTTAACATGCATCAATTATTATATTCTCATAATTCAGATTTAATGATAAATAAATGGCCTTAATGGAAAACTAGACATACAATATGATGTTCCGATTTATTGACAAATGTCCACTATAGGTAATATGGGCGGCCTCTATAGAGATTGGATGTGGTAGTTCACAATACACGGACATGAGTGGATTTATTAATACATTGATTGTCTTCTAGTATATCCCAACAGGGAACTTTGCAGGAAAGTTTGCAAAACAAGTTAATTAAGCAGGAACAGTCTGCGAAAATAATGTTATCTATGACCATTCATATCAAACAGAATTTAAAGTTACCCGCAAATAATATATCCATTGCATGAATAGGTAATTTTCTTTCGGCACACGTATGAGTAAAAATATAATTATAGTTGTCTTACTGTTTTATGAAAAATGTCATTCTTCTCCACGTCGGACCAATATTTCGATCACACACCGTGATATGTTGTCTGCTAGCCCCCCTGAAACTTGATTCTGACATATACGACAACACATTGAAAAAAAATCAGAATATAGCCCCTGAATGATTCAAAGAATGCAGATTGGTATACTTTGAGGTATCATCAAGGGTTCTTACGAAAATTCATGACCGTAAATGGGACAAAAATGAGTAGAGAGGGGACTACACAATTTCAGCTAGAAAATTCAATTTAAACTGCAAAATTTAATTTTTCGAAAGAAAAACCAATAAATCGCTTCATGAATGTGGTAAAATTTTAAAGTCGTTTGTGATATTTTTGAGGAAACAGCGGGAGCCATTCAATATTGAAGCGACCCCATGCCAAGGACAGTAGTGAAACGACACAAATCAGTCCCAGTATGGTTACCTGGCAACTGAAGAGACAAAGGGAAATCATGCCATTTACTGTGACCCAAAAAAGGTGTTTGTTAACTCTGTTGTAATTTTTGTTTTATAAACAAAAACCGTGAAATGAAGAGCAAAAAAGGTACTCAATAGTCTTGATATAAATCCAAATGTCTGCTTTTTGCATAACACTAAGCAGCAAGGGGGGGGGGGGTTCATAGAACACCTACCCTCACTGATTTTTTTTTTACTTCTATGATTTCAATAATGTTGGTATTGTTATGAACCTATACATATCGATTTAAAATATCAATTTTCTTTCAAAACACAATTTTTTGGTGCCAAAAATGCTAAGTTTCGTAAAATAATTCTCCGTTATCTTTCAAATGAAACTAAAATTAGGGCAAACACTTTCCTAAAATTGAACTTATGTTCTCTCAAAGATAGCAGGTATCGCGAAATCCCATTGACATCAATGTAACGCGAAATTGAATAATCAACATTTTCAAATTCAACTTGTTTTCAGCATTCATAGTTCAAGATGTACAACGAATGCCGATCAGTGATTTAGTGATAAAATAAATAAATACCTGACTTGGTATTATTTCAATTTTTGCTCCAGGATTTTGTCTAGCCACCGCCTATGACATAAACATCAAATTAGTGAAATTGAAAAATTGGGAGGTGGGGAAAATAAAAAAATTATACGTCTAAAATTTAGAAGAAGCTATCATCATGATTCTGCTAGTGCTCATAAACATTCGGGAATAAGAAAACAAAGGTATTCGTAAAATAGTTTTTGAAAAAAAAACGTTTCTCACTCAAATTCGTGAAGAGAACACGTTTCGCGAATACTTGGCGATTAAGTATTTTTTACCTTTATGAAATCATAAGATAGTCAATATGGTGTCACTCCTGTAAATGGCACTTCCGGGTAGCACTTCCGGGTAGGACAGTGTTTTTTAATACTTTAAAAACGAAGCCATGCCAACTTCAATGGTGTGTATAGTAGTAGGTTTAAGTGTATGCAATGTGGCCATTTGAGGTATATGTCTGTAAAGCTGAGGCCAAGTACTTTCTAAATGTGCCATTTTAAGAAAAAAATCGCAAGAATATAGTCCCGTAAACTGGAACTTCTTTACTCGTTAATTTTCATCGGTGAAGTAGGGATTTTACCTAAAAATGAGTCCCTATGTTGGCGTAGTGATATTTAAAAATCGAGACGCAAACCCTATGTTAAATATAGTGTCAAGATGAAGGTTATGTATAGGGGAACGCAGAAATATAGTCATTGTAATTCGTTCGAAAATGGCGAAATGTACCCCAGAACTTGAATTTTGTGATTTTTTTCAATATTTTTCAATGATTTACCGTAGTGACACCATATAGGCTCGATTTTCCGGTTTTCAGTTTTACCCCCCCCCCCCCGCCCATTAGGGTTAAAATAACGTAGTCACGGCAGACTCTATGTATTAATATCTAGGCACTAGTGCCATAGGGAAAGTGTCAAAAGTTGACAAACTTTAAGTGTTTGCCAGTCAAAATTAAAACAAACCCCATATATCCCAAAACCACGTTCTTACGTAAAAAGAAACGATGTCTAATACCCTCTTTCCCCAATCATTCAAAACCTAATATCACAATCAAAGACTAGAACACAAAGGGAGATTTCATTCATACTGAAGTCAAAACAAAACATATTGAAAAAAATTAGAATACTAGTACTCATAATATCAAAAATGATTCTAGATACGAGTACTAATACCATAGTAAGAATCAAGTCTTAAATGATGTTTGATTGACAAAATCCAGTCTCAAAGGCCATAGGCGTCCATTACTTAGAACTAAGTTTCGATTTGCTAAATTCCTTTTTCCAGTCAGAGCTGTCAGACGTTTATACATTTCATTGGACAGATGAATGAAGGAGACATCTATAATTAATGAAATATCTCATGGTTAACCTATATCGATTCATCCATCAGAGTCACGTCGGAATAGCCTGACAACTGTAAAGACTGTAAAGCCAGATACCGTTGTCACAAATGGCGGACATAACCGTCAATTCAACTCTAATCACATGGTCCTCATTTCATGGAATTTTATCGTCGCTAATTCTGTGCATGCATTAAGCTCTTGTGATGATGTATCATATGAAATCCCAATTTCGATCCAATTGGGTCGTGAATCGCCGCGTCTTCGATATCGTCAATGACTGACAACGGAATCTGAATTTGAAATAATTTACAAAGACAACGGCATATGGTAATACGGTGACGTTGTCCCGTATCTCATTTTATTCTGTTAAAATCAAAGACTTTATTTCGATGGTAGAACATTAGTAGCTGTACAATGAGTATAAAGACACTTTGATTGATTGTTGTTCCAACACAGTGTCCAAATGAATTTAGCTTAGGTGCTCTACTAAACATATAGTTCATGAAAATCTAATTGAAGCGACGGTTATATCCGCCATTTGTGACAACGGTATCTTACTTTACCGTTGTCAGGCTATTCCGGTGTGAGTGTATCAAATCTCTGTTTCTCTTTTGTTGCTATACTCCTTATGCTCTTTACCCTACTATCACACCAAACTAGTTCTCACTACGTTTTCGAAAACGGGCTTCAACTGTGTACGAACGGACTGGATGTACTTAGAACCATTTGGGGTCTATTTACAAACTTCATCGAACGTACTCGAATGGGTAGGTCCTCTAGAACTTAGAACATGCTCAAAATGTTTTCTTGGTCGTCACGTTCTACAATTAGAACGAGTGACAACCTACTAACGACGAGCTGGACGTACTACGAACGGAACCGTCGTACTTCAATCCTACTTGGGACGTTTTTACAACGTGTTGAACTGTCTGAGGACGTATTGAGAACAAGGTTGAACTAATTGCAAACGAATTAAAACTGATTAAGAACGTATTTATCAACGAGTTAGCAAAAATATAGCTATCACACCAAGCAAGTTGCCACTGCGTTCTTCAAAACTGGTTTTAAACTGTGTGCGAACGGACTGAACGTAGCTACAACGTTCTACGGTCTGTTTACGAACTTCATGGACTTCCCAGGACGGGGAATGTGATTTTAAATTTTGAATCGATTCAAAATTCGATGGCGACCATACCGTTCTGTAATCAGGTCAAGATGACCTTTTAGACTAAGGTACGCGTTATACGACGTTGCAGACCGACGTGGTGCGACCTAAACGAAATGCGAATAAGATTGACGTACTGTATTGAAGACTGTTTATGAACGAAGTAGCTAATTATTTTAGACATATTTCCCGACCACAGCCAGATTGAGCCCGTTTTACGACATTTCCGTAGGACTGGCAATAACGGGTAAGAACTAGTTAGATTTGATAGGGGGTTAGATAGATAGGTATACCAACTTGATAATAATGTCACTCATTCAAGACATGACGTCACTTGACTTGATCATGTATTGACTCATGTCATGTCAACGCCCAACAATTAATTGACAAGGAGATTATAATTATTTTTTCTCATATGACTAACAAAGATACAACCATATTTACTCCATGCAAGATATCGAAGTTCTCGTATGAATTAACCTATGAAAGATCGTCCATTCTTGATGAGCTTTGATAAGTTTTCATAATTCTTCTTTATCAAGTCGAAGATGATTACAAAAACTGCATTGCCCCGATTTCAATTCACAATTGGCCTTTTATACCGGATACACTAGATCTAATGCATCAGCTTCCCACTATACATTTCCAGATATAAGAAGCGCCTGTTGCATTAATTTCCGCAATAATTCCAAATTAGTCCAGTGACGTTGAGCGACGTCACGAACGTATTGATTTTCCGTCGCCTACGCTGTTTTGTTCCGATCATTCCCCGATAACAACCGACTGAATGTTCATATAAGTATCTACCAAACGTAATAAGCGCAGTTATCTAACTATCTTAAGGTCGGAAAAAAAGACTCAATTCGTAGACTACAATCGTTACCTAGCAACATATCAAAATGAAAATTAGTCACACTTGTAATTTGTTCTTGACGTAATCCAGCCGGAAGGAGTATCTATCCACTACACACAGTATGCATTCTACATTTCATAAGGAGTAATTAGGGTTGTACAGAGCCTCAAAAAGGAATACTTGCTGGAAATTTCCTCGATCTTGATACGTCCATATCCCGTAAGGAATAAAAAGAAGACACTATTTAATATAGGTATAGCATCATTAGTTCGTTCTACTCTGGACCAAGGATATACATATACAGCATAGTTTGTATTCTCTCGCTCTTTTAACTCGGACATCTGGTATGTATAGCTCCCTTGCTTATTTCAATTATTTCTCGTTTATTAATTATCTTTGTGAATTCTCTTTCAAAGACAGCAATCATTGAAATATTCCTGGATGTTTGAGTAATATTACTTGCTTGTTAGTTTTACAATGATTTCTCATAACTGCTAATGATAATGCGAACGGTGACAATGATTCCTCGTAATAAAATCAGCGGTGGCAATGATTCATCATTATTAGGCCGGCGGTGACAATGATTCCTCATTATAAGGCCAGTGTTGACAATGATTCTTCATAATAAGGCCAACGGTGACAATGATTCCTCATTATTAGGCCACCGGTGACAATGATTCCTCATTGCTAGGCCAGCGGTGACAATGATTCTTCAAAATAAGGCCAGCGGGTGGCAATGATTTATCATTATTAGGCCAGCGGTGACAATGATTTTTCATTATAAGGCAAGCGTCGACTTTGATTGCTCGTGATTAGACCATATGTTTACAATTCTTAAATAATGATAATAACTGACAATCCGTTGTATCACCAAGCTTCATTGAAAATTGATTCTTGGAAATCTAGGTATTGAAAAACAGGTTTTTGTATCGATTTGCTTGAGAATAATATGTGAACTGCACAACTGTTACTTTTTACTGAACATTATCATTTCCGGATCCACCGGGCTCTTTACCATATGGTATAGTAGTGTTTATTAAGTGCTTCACGTAATAACGATATTGTGTAGTATAATTTAAAATGTCTAAGAATCAGAGAAACTTGGTCGCTACTGTACCTTTGAGACTTTTAGCAAGGAGACGTAAACCAACGAAAAAATATTATTTTTAAGTCCGCATCTTTTGATGTGACAATAATCACGTCATCAATTAGCAGATTTCTGAATGGTCAATCGTTAAAACACTTACCGTTGAGATAGTTATTACGCAACAGTTTGAAATCATTCTTTGATTCAAGGGATACGAATGAGTTTATCGAATCATCTTTCTAATTGCGGGTCTGCTAATTATAAATAGAGATATTTTACAATAGACACGTTCTTATTTAAACTTAAATGAAATGTATAAAATCGTGGCGTTTTAGAGCGGATATTGTAAAGTTTACTTTTTTTCATTATAAGTTAAAGAATTACTCTCTGGTATTTCTGAATTAGATGTTGTACGTGTTGTGGATTAACGTATAGTTGATGCGTTAATAGGCGAACTTGCGAATTTCTTGATCAAGAAAGAGCCTGTCTTGTAATGAGATATAGCTATAGCTATCACTTCTAGCTATCACTTATACCATGTTGATCACACCGTCTGATATAATAATCAAAGCCATTTTTCATCGGCTCGTTCATAAGTACAATCGATTGTATATTCAGCATAACTTCTTATAAGCCTGGTCGACTTAAGCTGACTTAAGGCTTTACATGATAAATAAGGCGCTGGGGAGGACGACATCGATACAGTAACGTAAGTAAGACTGTGGATATATGCGTGGGCAATGCAATCACTCATCCTGATATAACATCCCCGCGAATACAAGAATCAATGCTAATCCCGTTCTTCCGGAAAATTCCAGTATGTAACACTTCCCCCTCAGTATAGTGATTCCGCCCTCGCATTGAGATATTAATGAAAGAAATTATAATCCGTGCGTGAGAAATAAGATGTTGATTGGTTTGACAGGATAATATACTGAAAAGAGGATTAAATATCGTAATGACTCGCAATGATGTCCTATCAGTGGAACTTGTTTACTGTTGTATCTTCATTGACGCAGACAAATGTTTCCGCCATTTTAGCCATTTGCTCGGTTATTCTAGATGTCTATTATTAGATACAGCGGTCGTTCCACTGGCTCAACTAGTTTTTATCTATTATATTGCACGAGATGAGAAAGGGGCAAATTAAAATGAATGTAACCGACGTCAGGCTGACCTACCGAGTCGTGTATTACATTATTTGACGTCGTGGTTCATACCATATGGACGCAATATTCTTATTTATCCACGTCTCCCATATCATTCAAGGTATGAGTTCTTAAAAAGAGTTTTATGCCCACCTTCCCTTCCATTTGTTTATACGGTGACTTACATGTACACTACCCTCCATAAGTTTGGCAAACAGAAGTCGTATTTTATAAAGATCATTAATTAAACCCAGATTATGTTTGGCGATTTTAAAATATGCATTACGTGTCCCAGCTACTATTTATTCATTCATTGACGGGTTTTTATATGCTTTTTAATAAAAACGTCAGGTTGTCAAACTTATGGTGGGGAGTGTACTGTAATTATATGGTAACCTTATGCTATATAAAATTGGGACGAGGCGCTCAAACTGTTCCAGCTGCTGGTCGTGCCAATAACATCAGAGAAACTATTATGCCTGGGTCACATCTGCTCCGATCCATCGGCCGGCGGCCGGCCGATTGAGTGTTTTGCTCAATATTGTATTCAATTTTGAACAAAATGCTCAATCGGCCGGGAACCGTGGTGAAAATCGGAGCAAATGTGACCAAGGCATTACTATTTGGTAAAAATTTGAAGCACATGAACCTCGAACTCGGCGACCTTTAGGTTACGACAGTCGCCAAGCCATACTCATATGTGTCAAGCGATGCGAACCATATTCACGCTCGACCTGGCCGACAGCCCCTGCGAACAAGCCAACAAGAATGATATAATGTTCAATCGTCTCCCGTTTGATAACAGTAGATCATTATAACACAATCACTGCGCCATTTCCTCGAATTAGGTGTATTAATTAGAGACGTATCAACCGTAATGAAAAATTGGAAGAATCGTTCGGAAATCCGGTTCATTCCCTGCCGTGGGTATTAACTTGAATTTAACCTACTAATAATAACGTGTAGTAATGGAGTTACTTCCCAGAGGAATGCAATCTGACATCATAAGTAAAAATGATTATATATTGCGCTGAAGCTATGATGATTGCAACTAAAGAAAGGCAATTAATCTGGGCTGTCGTCTTCTTTAGAATTCCAAGCAATATATTTTTCTTGTAGCTGCAAAGAATACAGAGGTATCGTATATGAGATATATGTAATTCCGGATATTAGATTATCCAATGACAACTCATATTGATTGTTAATATTATATTGCCAAAGGTGGACAATATGAAGACCAAGACCAGATTGCGACCATGTTTGAAAACACACTAACAAGTGACGTAACGGAACCCTAAAGGAAATGGCGTAACGGAACCCTCATAGCGCCCCTTAAAATATGCGTTCTTGACACTCATTATTCTTTATCATGATGGATTGTCTAACTTGATTGTTCAGCCCCACATTGGATCATTTAGTCTAGGGATGATTGATTACATTCCTTGTTCGTTGATAATGTGAAAAAGCACAAACAGAACGGGAAAAATCCATATTCCCGCATCCTGAGCATTTTGCCGCGTTTCTTACTTCAAACGCATTGATGACTTCAATAAAACTAATTAATATCCTACGGCCTTGTGATATATGATTGTGATTTTGGTTCCTGAAAGATAGTTGGGATGGGGGGTTGTAGATTTTTCATTGATCAGACTTTGGGATATTTCGGCATTTTTTCGCATGATTTTTAGTCAAAAAGCTCCCCCTCCCTTGGTAACATCACCCCCCCCCCCCCCCTTAGTAAAAGCTGGTTATGGGCAAGCACTACCGCCGCATTTGGGACAACTGTTGCATCGATCGATCGTGTTGCGTGAGACAGAAAAACTAAGAAGACAAATAACACTACACGACGTAGTCTTAGTAATTTGATAGCATGTGTTACAATGGTTTCAAATCGATCCAAAAATTTGAAGTGTCTATGTTCTTTTAAATTGAACCATTGTAAAATTGAACGCCCACTATCAAATTCGAGAGAAAATGTTTATCTTAGAAAAAATATTTTTGAATAATAACCTACCATTTTACATGTATTTGTATATTTGCAATGTCAAGAAAAATATTGTAAATATAAAAAGATAAGTAAAAATATTCTTACAAATAATAACTTGACAGTTTTTGACACACTTTTGATAGGTCGTCATGCCAAAAAAATGAAAACTGAATAAAACATCATTAAGTCTAAATTTGCCTTCAAATGCTTACTCAGACATGAAATCTAGTGTACTTGGGAGTATCATGGACCATTGCTATTAATAAAAGTGTAGTGATAAACATCTTTCTAAAACTAGTTGTATGTATAAAATCAGTTGCCGCAATGATGGAGTAGTGGTTAGAGCACATCATTATTTTTAGACCTAACCAGGCAGAGCGGGTTCAAATCCCAGCAGAGTCAAATGCTTTTTCTTCATTTTTAAACTCATTATATATTTTCTTGATCTCTGTGCATGTTTATTACTTGCTTATCGTATTAATTACTTTCAAGGTTTTAAAATAAAGAAAAAAATATTCCATGTCTCTTTAACATGTTTAAGACAATTAAGAAAAGATAAAGCGCTTTGATTAGTTACGTCGACTGTCCGTTTCATGTCTGAAATCCCAAGACAAATTGAATATGAGTAAACATCCATAAAACACCGCATATTGACGTCATTCGTGTCCCATCGATAGTACCTGAATAATTATAAGATAAAAATAGCTTGCTGACTGAACTACTGGCGATTTATGTATTTATATTGGATTCGCAAGACCGAAGTATGTTATTTATTAGATTTGAGCAAAGAGGCATAATTAAACAGTGTCTGTTTTTTATATCTATAGTATATCTAACATCCGAGGATTTCTTAACGTATACCAAATAGTGGAGAGTCGAGACAAGTTCAAAGTAACGATTAAAGTACATAACCGTAGCCAAGAGCCAGGTGAGGCAAGCGAGGCGAATGCCTCACCAACATTTTACTGAAAATTAAAATCCATTTAATTTGTACTAAAACAGTGAATATGATGTCAAACAGCATTGCTTAAAGCCTCGCCTTTTGTCCTCACCTATTTCCTCACCTATTTCGCCTCGTCTTTTATGACTTGCCTCGCCTATTTCTAGAATTGCCTCGCCTTTTTTCCTCACCTATTTCTAGAAATTGCCTCGTATTTTGTAACTTGCCTCGCCTATTTCTAGAAATTGCCTCACCTTTTGTAACTTGCCTCGCCTATATCTAGAAATTGCCTCGCCTTTTGTAACTTGCCTCGCCTATTTCTAGAATTGTCTCGCCTTAAATAACTTGCCTCGTCAATTTCTTGAAATTGCCTCGCCTTTTGTAACTTGCCTCACCTAATTCTAGAAATTAGCTGGCCTTTTGCTCATATATTTTCACTGCATAACCTCCGCATCCCATCATAATTGAAATAAATAAATCATTAACGGATATAGTTATATATCATTATAAAGAAGTTCATTGATATCTTAGAAAACATGTACTTCTTGGTCAAATAAACCATACAAAACTAATAAAATATTTATGAAAATATGTAACATACAACAATAGGCATGCATATCATCACACTCCCCTACATAAGTTTAGCAAATCGAGGTGAACCTTTAGATCACCTATCAACGCCTATTTAGGTTTGGTGATTAAAAAGAATCATCAAATATATATCTTCCGAACATATTACGCATCCAAAAGCTTTGTATGGTATCTAAAAATCCGCAAAATTCTCGTCACCATACTTATGGAGCGGTGTATAAAATAATTTTAATTCTTATAACATAATTTACGTTATGATAAAGAATTATCAACAGAATAGCTTATCATTTTCAAAGCTGGTACCGCTGGATCCGTAAGTGAACGTAAGCATAGTATAGATTGTATGTAGATTATTCATTAGACGCTGAAGCAATTCGTTTATTATTTTGAACAGGGTTGAAAACGAAATGACGTCTATGGATATAACATGCACTTCAAATCGAATTAGATACTTCATATTTCGAATCAAAGAACGGGATAATAAAGTCCGTATCCCGTGATAATTAAGACCATATTAAATGAAATGGTGTTTTATATGTTAACTATCTTCAATCATAAACATAGTTACGCATATTTTACCCAGTGAAAAAGGCTCACAGGTGTAAAATGGTAGGTCCTATTAATGTATTGTCCTACTCTCCATTGATTTATATGGTAACCTCTTTCCCTTATTATCGTATGCACAATCGAGGCCAGTAAGGGCTTTTGAAAAGGGGAACCATAATCCCTAGGTGACCATAATTTCTTTCACACAGGGCGTTTATTTCACAAATGTCATTTGACCAATTTGATCCAAAACCATATTAGAGTTTGATTTTTATTGGCACGGCATAAGCTGTACGCCTCCAAAATGCCCATGGGCGATTGATTGGATTAACATAAGGGTGACCCAGAATCCAAAAACAACCGAGGTGAATTCAAACAGGCGAGGCAAATTCCAATAGGCGCGGCAAAGCTTTCAGAGCCAAAGAGGCTGGTATCTGAGAAATGTTAACGGTCTCTGCACCTTTTCTGTAAATTGTTGGCCTCATGGCTAGCTAAGCAGAACCTATCCTATATTCCCCTCAATAAATTTAGAAACTGGAACTTTTCATTTGATGACATGTCAACGAATGGCAATGTCTGAATATTAATTAACGCCTATGCAGAATTTTAATAGTGATCAAAAAGAGGGCATCTAGTTGTCAAGCTTATAAAGGGGAGTGTATGTATTGAAATAGATAAGGCAAAATGAAAAACATCATTTAGTAGGTACTCTATTCGGAACCTGAGAAAGATGGGTTGGCTATATAATGAGGCCTGAAGTGTGGCTCGATTCGCGTCATATCCCCCATTTCATGAATTAGAGCTCAGAGTATTAAATATCCTATCCAATCTTGCACATATATCCTTTTGATTTGACATTTACACTCCCCTCCATAAGTTTTAAACCTGAAGATTACGTTTGGATTACTTATCAATGCGCCTGGTTATGTTTGGTCATTTAAAAGTCATTTAATTTGTCATTTTCCGAGCTAATTAAATAAAGATTCGAACATTTACAGGTTTTGACACTGCTATCTTATGACAACTTCCGCAGTTCCAAATCTTATAAAGGGAGTGTGAATTTGTTTGCTTCTACAAATATATCATAAGAATTCAAAATGAATTTTAAAAGAAAACAACGCCAATTTATATTTAGTTTTTTGTTTTAAAGATGAGTCTTTTGGCTCTCGATTCGACTCATAATTAATTATTTATCCTTAACTAATGATTGTTAATTAAAGACAAATATGAGCAATATCTTACTTTTATTGAAAAGTGATATTTAAAATTACTGTCATTATGGAAAAGACGTCGTAACTGAACATTAAAGTTATATTTTGTTAGAAATACAATCCGTTTAGTAATTACGCCTAATTTAGTAGCGGAAACTGTCACTTTCAAAGCATCGATAATATGATTGTAAAAGAGCTAACCTAAAAATATAAAACTACTTCAAATGAGTTATCGTAACATAAAGGACCTAATTAATCGTCGTGTTTTAATAGTAGGCTTGATTCAACAGTATAATGGCGTTTGGTTATGATGTTCGAGGACAAACTCTTAATGAGTAACGAGGGGGAAGTGTGATGACGTTTAAGTTAACACGGCGTAGATTTGTATCATTGATACTCTAAGGAAATGAAAAAGATCCACCGCCAACTCTGTTTTAATTGCATGACCTCACTAGTAAATTATCGGAATACTCGTTCAAATAACCATGAAAAAAGTATTTCACTTTGTGCATGTATATCTCCAAATAATGAGTCGATGTAATTGGAGACAATTAAAGATTTGACCTGCCCCAAATTTAATAGGTCTATATTCGCATATAAAACACTAACAACATAGAATGAGAGTTAAATTGTTTCATATTTGTATTTATAAATAATCTGAAACTGATTGATTTATAGAAATATTTATATATTTATAGAAATAAATGTGAAGTACATGTATGTAAAAAAAACTGTTTTACATTCAAAGATGGCATGTACATGTAAAGTTGTAAACACAGTGTGGAAAATCGAAAATGCCTAATTTTAATTTACGGTTCAGCTGAAGACTGAATTGTATCAATGTGCAAATAAATGCACACTGAATTAAAAGATGGCGAAAGTGAACCACTAAATTAAACTTGTTGATCGCTTGCAGTAACAGGTTGATTCCAGATGGGGGGGGGGCAATATTTAGTTTAGACCTAAATGCGCCATTGACTTACTCCCGTCGAGAGCTACTTAGATTCAAAATCTAACATGGTAGCTCTCGACGTGAGTAACCATTGACCATATCATGACTTCTGGTTAAACTACAATCATGGCTCCTTCTAATAGTTTCTGTTGCTGTTTCCTACATATCTCGATAGCCTAGGCATTATGCCTACAAAACACCACATTTCCCCCTGTCAGTTCTCCATTCTCATTGTTACATATAACATGAGCCCATGATATAACATGGTCGACCTTTTTATATAGTGCAAGGTGAAAACAACTTGATCAGTCATAATGCTTTGACACCAGAAAAGGGGATACTATTTCTGTTGATTTCTCGGAAATGATGCTGATACTTTCGTTTCCATAGTGACCAAGAAATTCTCTCTCTTCATCTTTGACCCTGCGTCGGAGGTCAAATAAGCGATTTAACATAATATAGTCCGTATTTTTATACGATATATAACAGTTTGTTATTGTTAAAAGAGCTTATACAGGCTACCGTTGTGTATTGCGCATTAAACCCCGGTTAATCCTTGCCGTTAATCTTCCATTCATAGAGTGATTTTATGATCAATATCCTTTACTCGCGTAATAATATTAGCGGATGAATTAAGTGTAATGCGGCTGCTCAATCGATAAGGACACACAGAAAGTTCAATTTTGCAATCTTGCAGACTTGAGAACGAAAAGAGACAGTCTGTTAGCATATTTAGTGAGTTAATTCTATTTTGTTTCTATATTTTACAGTTGACAAGGCGTCGAACATCAGTGGAGAGTGAAGCGGTCATGGCCTCCACGGAAAATGAAAAGAAATTCAACCGCTATCAACTTTTATGTCATGAACAGGTTGAGAGACTTGAAAAAGTTATGGGATCTGTGTTCCCTGTACATGGAAGGAACCACTACCCAACTTTGGATATAAAACTGAAGGATTTGGTTCGTGTAGTGTCAAATAAGCTCAAGGGAGATGGAGTTAAAATCCGAGATATCCGAATAAATGGAGGCGCAGCAAGTTATATCGTTTCCAATGATGACGTCCACTCATACAATGATTTAGATTTGATTTTCGGAGTTGATTTGGTCAGTTCCAATGATTTACAGAAAATCAAAAATGCGGCACTTGATTCGCTGCTTGACTTCCTTCCAAAGGGCGTGAATAAGGATAAAATGAGTCGACCAGCTCTGGCGAGCGCCTATGTACAGAAACTGGTGAAAGTTACCCAATCAAAAGACAGATGGAGTCTCATTTCCCTGTCAAACAATAAGGGAAGAAATATTGAACTGAAGTTTGTGGACACAATGAAGCGACAATTCGAATTTAGCGTCGATTCCTTCCAAGTCATTTTGGATAGCCTTCTAACATTTTATACGATATCCGAGACCTCATCTACTCCCATGAGCCAACATTTCTACCCGACTGTTGTCGCGGAAAGTGTGTATGGAAATTTCAGCGAAGCTTTAGACCACCTTCATAATAAACTAATCGCAACTCGCAATCCCGAGGAAATACGTGGCGGCGGTTTGCTAAAATACTGTAATCTCCAAGTGAGAGGATATACACATGCAAAAAATGTGGATTGCAAAGCTCTGGAGCGATATATGTGCTCACGATTCTTTATCGATTTCACAGACATACGGACTCAGCAGAGTAAACTGGAAAATTATCTCGCGAATCATTTTGCGGGAGACGACCAACTTAAATATGACTATCTAGTGTTATTATACAACGTGGTGAACGCTAGCACCATATGCTTAATGAATCACGAACGACAGCAAACTTTAAACCTGATCCAGGAATTAGCCAATCAGGTATGCCGAATTCAAGAATGGGAGGATAAAAAACAGGCGATGAAAAAACAGGCGCAGTTAGATCAATTCGACGGCAATAGCTTCCAACCGTTTCAGGATCAGCAAAACTTGATTATAGATCAGGTCTATTACGGTTCGCCAGCCTGGGCCCAATCATATTGCCAACCGCAGGCACAGTTTTATAATAGTCAGATAAACCAGTATTATTATCCTCACCCGTGTCCGGATTGTTCGCCTACACCCCATTCTCCACCTCAATATTAACCTACCAGTAGAGACAGTGTAAATAGCAACAGACCTATAACAGTTTACATGCCTCTCTACTGTAAGTGATACAAATATTGCAGAGCTCATTTAATATGTGTATACATTGCAGTTTTGTTCTGTAACAGAATGTCCCTAAACAAACAGATTTATATAATTTTGGGAATGATAAGCCCCTCGTGTATACATGTTCAATGAGCTCTGCTTAAGCTTATAACTTTGTGTGTATAGAAAAAAAACATATATTTTTGCAGAAAAATTTACAAAACATGCAATATTGCGATCTATTTTATAAGTTGAAGGGCCTTCCTCCAGCTGGTGCCCTAGATACCAGTTGTAGAAGTCCATCAAAATCTCCCGTTCAAAAAAATTCAATTTCGGGTCATATATAAGTCACATTTTTCATTTAACAATTTGGCAACATTTGTAATATTTTTTCAGAATTTCGTAAGATTATCCCCAGTTTGATCTGTGGTTTTATGAATTCCTAAAAAATTCTCGCCAATACTTAATTTTTCTCTATTGCTTTATGACCCAGGTTGAATTTTTTTGAGAGAGGACTTCTGAAAGTAGATGTACTTTACCCCCATCTTCAGATAGCTTAACTCTCAGTTATGATAAATAGTTCCAAAGTTCAGAAAATGGGGTAAAGATCGCAGTATTGTCTTGTAAAAGTTCTTTCTCCTTTTTCTTTAGTTCGTAAATGCAAAATGGGTGAAGGCTAAAAAAGTAACAAAAAAATTATTAAATTTCAAATTTTATTTTTCTGAAAAAAATAGTTATTATATTATATTATATATACATATATATTCTATATTATTTTTTTGTTTATTTAAAATGTCATTTCTGACAAAATTAAAGGCAACATCGTGCAGTATTTTGAAAAAGTTTGATTTGCTGTCAATAAGGCAGAAAACAAATGTATGTTTATCTCTAGTTCGTCACTTGTCACTTGAACTTTACAATAGATAACTGTAAACATATATATTCACATATAAATTGACAATGCGCCAGTGTTTCATTGTGTAAAGGTACGATTTATTTCATATTGTTGAGTTTGGCCTAGGAACAAATTGGCCTCAAGCTTTTACCACTTGACAGCTAAGGCATGATGAATGGTTGCATATGTCAGCATGTCAAATGTGTTTTTTACAATTACTTGTTGTTAACATTGAAATTTCTAAAGCTAAACAAATAGTTAAACAACACAGAATGTCAAATGCACAATTTTTGAGCTCTTAAAGTTTCCTTCTGAACTATATCTTTTATAAATTTACTTCATTTCAAGAATTGATTGATTTCGTAAATTCAACTGGCATTTTAGCATCTTGCTAGTCTAAACAATTCTTTCTATTCCTACCTAGAAATGTAAAATCAGTGTAATCAAGTATCCAAGCACTTTTAAATATGCTGGAAAGACAAATTGTTTTCAAGGTCATCGCAACATAGAAAATCATTTTCAAAGTTTTCCCCAGGCATTTCAATGTCAAAATTGTAATTACTCTCTTTTGAGTTAATTATATTTGATAACTCGGCCGTTAATGATTTCCTTTGTGGGAAGAACATATATCATCAAGAATATCTCAAAATCAACTAAACAGATTGTTTAAAAGTCATCTAGGTGCTTTTGAATTAAAAAAAATCTCTGGCATTAGCTAAAGTTCTGAAGCTGTGAATATTGATTTCACATGAACTGTATAAAAGCCAACAAGTTAAACTCTTAAAAAAACATCCCTTGTAAGGAAGTACTGGATCCATTAGGAAATCTGAAAAGTAAAAAGTATATACTTCAAAGGAGGCAATAATTTATTTGATAAACATGAGTTTTGAAACATGAACTTTGAAATATGTGACAAAATCATCATTTTTCAATTGTATTTTTCATTAGAATACTAGTAAGTCTGCACATACTATGTGTAAAACCTGTCTTAGTGAACACCTCTCTCTCGTGAACACCTGTGTTTAGTGAACACCACTTCAAGACACATTTTACTCTTGTATAAAATTTCCTCTGTGGTAAACACCTACTTACAGTGAACACTTTAATGGTTCCATAAGTGTTCACTATACCTGTTTTACTGTCTACTGAACACATGTTTGTAAAACTATTTTAACTGTTCTCCTGGAGCCTTTCATTTTATAATGATAGGTGTGGTGTCATGTTTTTGATGTCAAGTTTGTTGTTTGCAAATATTTAAGTGTTAATATGGTTTATCATGATGGCTCTTAGCAGGCAAATGTCTTTACTGATACCCTGTTTTTCATTCAAAATGTCACATCGTCCTCTCGCTACCTTATATGATTCTAAAGCTTTTTACTTTTTATGTCATTTATTGAGAAAAAGGTTAAGCATTACATTTAGAGTACAGCGTTTGTTTACACTTCAGTACACCTTTAGCATTTCAACAGAGAAACCATTAGTCTAATTTCAATTCCGTGATATTCTTTATTAGTTTTAATATGGATGAGATCTGAGCAAAAGTTGTTTTTGTTGTTCAGACACACAGGCCATCTCTGCCAAGTTGAACCCAGAATGTGGATGAAGCTATCTTTTAAGAGGCAAGATCAAATCAATGCTACGGTAGGAAAGAATAATAGACTCACTGATAAGTGGCTGTGGTCTCTAAATTGAGCTTCTATGGCCTTTTATGGGGTAGTGTGTGAAACAAATAATAGCTATTTTAGCCTGATTTGAAAATAGGCCAAGTCAAATCGTTTGCTCTAATTAAGAGTGTAGAGGCAACCTTGAACTCTGAAAAAGGGTATTTCTGACCATATTTATAAAGAAACATCAATTTAACATAAAAACAACAAATAAAAACTCAAAAGGACCATTCATAATTTTGAAAGTTCATAATTTTCAAATGTATGATTTGTAAATGAACTGTTGATCTTTTTGTTGATTTGTGATATTATATTTCTCTTAAACGTGTTTAAGGGCTTGAGATAGAGTTAAAGTTCAGGCTATTCATATTAAAGGAATATAATATGTCTTAAATGTTGACTCAAAATTGTTTGAAGTTCACCCTCTAAATTAAACGCAGATTAGATGAGAGAAGTGAAAATCATAAAATCAGATGGAATATGGAGAAAAAAGCACAAAATAATTATAATTGTGTCTGAAAATCTTGAATTTCTAAATGTTCAGAAGAAATACATTTTCATTTGGAAGATCATTTTTCAGTCTGACTTATCTGGGTTTTTTCAACCTTAACCTTAAAGCACAATTTGTTAACTAAGGCCCAAACTTTAGACTTAAAGATATGTAAGTACTCAGTATGTTACTAGTGAACTGGCGGATCCAGGGGGCGGTTCATGCCCCCCCCCCTCCTCTTTTGTGGGCCCCAAAAATGTTGTAGGGCCTCAAAAAATGGGCCTTATTTGGCCAAATTATCAATCAAATTTTTTTCCTGACTCAAGTGTCTCATTTCTCTTAATTTGCCTTAGATATCATACATTTCTTCATTACAAAGATAGGTTTATAAGAAAAGAGCTTTCCTGATGTATGATATCATTAGCACCCAAGTATGAGTTAGTCATCACATTTAATAGATGCTATGAGAAATTTGGCAATTTCAAGGGATTCCCTTGGTGAACTGTTCATTTTTAGATCTTTTCGAAAGACATGTTTGAAATGTTTATTTTTCATTGATATTCAGGCTTGTGTGAATTTATCACCTCCAATCCCTGGTCCCCTCCCAGAAAATCGTACCATGAATGAAGGTACAGAGTTTGCACCCAGTTGAAGTCCATTTACGCCCATTTGATAATTTGCAAAAGTTTGATGTTTGGAACATTATTCATGGAAAATCGGTAAAACTAGACTTTTGCACACAGAGTACATAAAATTCATGAGTTTTAAAACACCTCAAAGATAAATAATGAGATCAGGAATTCTAGAAGTGCAACATAACCATGATGGGATTACACTTAAAAATTTACTTGGGTCATGTCCATTCCATTAAATTCCTCTCCAAATTGAGAAAAAAAACTAAATTTTCTAGTATTTCTAAACAGTTTTAACCATCAGCTACATGTCAGTTAAACTTTCCTTGCCGATTCCATTCTTTTCCACTCTATTTTGGACTTTTAACATGACATTCAAAACATTTTTCTCACAGTCAGTTAAGAAAACCTATAGGTTAACACGACCTTGCTGTCTTCGAACTATGCATGGTTGGGATGAACAAATTCTAAAATAGTGAACTCTGTTGTATAGTTATGTAAGATGTTGAACATATGGTGTGTTTCCCACCCTTCCTTGTGTTAATGTACATGTATATGAGGATAAAAATATCTGTTGCTTAGTGATAAAATGCTGGGAATCTTGTACTCAATTATCAACCCCCTTTTCTTCAGGGCATACATTGGAAAATAAGTCACTTGAAAATCAATGAAAAACATATGTTAAGTAAACATTTATCAATTGTTGTGAATTAGTAAGGTAAGAAATCTTTGTCTGGGTTTTCTGAATGTCTGTACTGTAGCCTACTTATCCAACGTTTTCTTTCTTCAGTTAAATTGTTTTGTGGATTTTACCCTCCAGTGGGATCAAAAATTAACAAAATTCTGATCAAAGTTGGTCAAAAGACTCATATTTTGCATAATTTGCTCAATCTAGAATCCCCGCTGGGTGCAAATTGGTTTTGGGGTGGGTGCAAGCCTATTTTCAATATCATAAAGTGGATGCAACTTCTGCTGCTTCCCCAGCGGGTCTCAATATGGGTGTCTAATGCACAAATTAATATGTTGACCATATTAAGCATTGTTGACCATATGTCTTGAGCATTGTAGACCATATTAAGCATTGTTGACCATATGTCTTGAGCATTGTAGACCATATGAAGCATTGTTGACCATATGTCTTGAGCATTGTAGACCATATGTCTTGAGCATTGTAGACCATATGACTTGAGCATTGTAGACCATATGACTTGAGCATTGTAGACCATATTCAGCATAGTTGCACATGGTTAAACTTTGTTGCATGCTGTTGATCAAATTTGAGAATTTCACAAACTGTTATGTTTAGCAAATGGATGTTAAATGAACAGAAAATCTGCCATTTGACAATTAAACATTTGTTACGGTAACCTCACAAAGTTAGCTTGCCTGGAAAATAAGACATATTTTTTATTATTTTATGAATTTAACGCTTCAGGATTACATGTGTTACATCATGCAGTTCTAATTTCGAAATAGCTTGACTTCATTTTATTTCAAATATTTGTTTCACATTCAAACTCATAAAATGCCATTTAAGATGCATTTGAGGTCATAAAGATTGTATTATTATTAAAACTTTAAAATCAGCCGTGACAGTCAGTTTAGTTATAAAGCTTAGATGGATTCAGGGTAGATAAGTCTTAATGAAGGATACATAAAAATATTTCCCTGAGAATAACATGAATGACCCTTTGCTGATTTGATAAGATATTTCTTAATAATCTTGATTGTTTTGTGATTTTGTGTATTATCACTCTTAAAGCTGTATTGACGTACATATCTATAACATATTTCTACTCCTTTACTCAGAAACATCTGCCTCTTAATAGATTTTCACTGTTAGTGCTAAAAGTTCAGATGAAATGTATCCAAATCCCCCTCCCCCTTCTGGCTATTCCCCCTTTTTCCTTCATCCTCGATGTTAAATTTTCCAGATTTTTAAGAGTTCCAGAAAAGCTCGGTTTTGACGAAATGAAAGCTCTCTGCATTGTTATGTTATTTTTGTATTACGAGGTCACATAAATGTTTTATGCTGAAGAAAATATTGATTGATTATCAGAACAGGGCAATGCTCTTAATTGTATTCTGGCCATGTACGTCATGCAATGGTAAATATTCGTGATACGTAATTGTAAATATCCGTGATAATCTTACTTTCAGCCAGGTCTTATATGGACATAAGCTAATTGCCACGTGAATTCATCTTTGGGGGGTGAGGTCTGAATTTACCTTTTATTTAGATTTCATTGTGTTCCTTAAAAGAGAGCTTCATCTGAAAAAGTAAGAAGTGGTTTGTGTATAGGTCTAAATCATATGTGAGGCAAAAATTATTTTTTCAGGCTAAGGCTGTAGCTCTATATTTATTTACCCTTTTCGATACAGTGAAACTTGCATAATTATAGCTCAAAATGATTGTTCAATAGGCAAGTGTTAACAAAGCTTCAATTTTGATTAACCGAATGCTGGATAACTGAACTTTGAGGTGTTCTACTGATTGATGTGTTTCACTTATTGAGGTGTTCCACTTACAGATGTGTTCCACTTTACAGGTTTTACTGTAGTTTTTATTTCGTTTGAATTTAAAATGAATTTAAAATAGTATTAATATTATATAGAGCTTCTTCGCTTCTCTAGTAGTTATCGCTATTAGGCTAAAATGTAGTCTCTCGATCCTACTATAAAATGTATATTTCCAATCCGGCTGAAATTTATTCTATCAATTCATTGTACGTTACCAACTGGATTGAGATGAATATTTAACCTAGTTGTCGCTAATAGTATTCTAGTCCAATCTAGCGCAATCCAGATTTGCATTATTTCCTTAGGAAGCTAAGTGTTTACATTATGATGAGCAACTCTTGAGGATGATCTTCTATTTTGCTGTTAAAACATGTTTTTACTAACGTTTTGACTTGCCAAACCTGGTGAGTTTAGATGTTTTTATAAACTTTCATACTTCTTGATTCAAAGGTCAACTTTACTATAAACTCATGGGCCTCATTGAATTATTGTTAAACAGGTCATGTTGACCTGAGTCAGCTTCAGAAAAATGTTTTTTAAGAATACCAATTCAATTCAGTTTGTGGTCCAGTAATTCTTCATTATCACTTCAAATTCTCAGACTTTTCTCCCCAACTGATTTTCGGCAGAATTCTATAATTTTCCAGCCATTTTTAAGGAAAATCTGAAATACCCTGACATTTTCAGTTCATTAAGTAAACATATGAAATACTAAAATCAGATCTGTTCATAACCAAGATGACTTGAAACAATCTACGAATTTGATCCCGATATTACAATGAAAAAATTAAAAATATTTAAGCCTACTTTGTTATGATTCATGTTATAGAGCTTTATTGGGTGAAATAACCATGAATATTGTTTTGTTTTAACAATTAATATTCTGCCAATATTTTCTGGCATGTTTGAATTGTGCTTATAATTGATGTTAAACAAACTGATTTTGCATACTCTTATTCTAATAACCCGATCGATCCAACTTTAAAATCGGTGGAAACTATCTATAATGAACAGCTACTGAATAAATGTACAGTAGATTGAAAAGACAATTGAAGCATTTCGGTTGTTTTCTAATTTCAGAAAATGAGACCGTTGCTATAGTTACCATGACATTATGTTGTTAAGTTCTGACATGATTACATATGAAATTATCACATATGAAATTATCACATATGAAATTATCACATATGCAACCATTCACAAGTGATTAAAACATACAACTTATCTAAAAGCAAACTTACATTTACCATTATTTCGTATCAAGTCACTGGACCCCCTCCCCAAAATTCCTGAGGGTTATGCTTTTAGGAAATATTAAATGAGGGCATACTGCCACTTGATAGCAGAACTCTTCCCCCCCCCCTCCTTCATACAAAAGAAGGAGGGTAACTAGAATGCTGGTTTGAATTAGTTCATCTATCCTCTCATTCTCTCTTTAAATCCAAGTCAAGTGAGAAATTCGACAAGAAAGGGGGGGGAGTCTGACTCTGCAGTCTTACATCAAATAGCTACGTATGATAACAGTAATGGATAAATGTATAGGGGGGTCCAGCGACATGATGTAATATTTCTTGCAAGAGTTTTCAGGTGATGTTATAAAGAACTTATGCCAATAAGATGTAAATGTATTTGAATCAGAGAAACATGTTTTAAAATGACAGAGACGAACTAAGTGTGATATTTGCAAAGTTATTAGATTACGCAATATGATTGCTATATAGAAATAAATTAATTAATCCAAACATGATGTACAGTACAAAGGAAACAGACACTGCAGTTACGGTATAGAATTTTGAAAAAATGTGTCTAAAAAGTTCTAAATATTTAACTCAAAAGCTCTAAATATTAGACACTAACGTTCTAAATATTAGACACTAACGTTCTAAATATTAGACACTAACGTTCTAAATATTAGACACAAACGTTCTAAATATTAGACACTAACGTTCTAAATATTAGACACTAAAGTTCTAAATATTAGACACTAAAGTTCTAAATATTAGACACTAACGTTCTAAATATTAGACACTAAAGTTCTAGATATTGCACACAACAATCAGTGGGGCAGATAGTCTAAAAATTCATGAGTACTTAATATGGGAAAATTAAAAAGGAACAAATATTTATCAACCCTTGCCAAGTAGTGTTTCACTGTGTTCACCTCTACCCTAGAGTGACATGATTGTTTGTCACATTTGATTTGAGATCTAATGTGACGATATCTTGTCACATAATTTTTCGGCTTTTTCTCTGACTTTGACAATTTTATTCCAATCCAAATTTTGTTTTTAAATGTGTAGAAATTAAGAATCGGTCTGCTGTTAACAAAATTGTGTACCAAATTGAGCATAAGATGTTTTATATAATATATGTATCAAGTTAAAAAGTTAAATGGCAAAAATTGGCAAAAACATAATAAATCCTGTGGTTTCCAACATTGGCCGATATTTTTAATTTTATATAACATTTTAAAGGATCTACAAGGTTTATATAACATTTCAAGGGCCATCATTTTAATGGATATAAACAGGGCTTAGAAGGCGAAATACAAGGGCTGGACTCTTATTATTGAACCTGTTCAAGTACTCATGCTTTTTAGACTACCTAGGCACGATTATTGTGTACCATATGTTTAACAAGGCGCAATTGTCATGCACCATATATTTAACAAGGCGCAATTGTCATGCATCATATGTAACATGCATAAACATGACATAGTAAATATAAAAGAAATGTCAACTTAATATGTTCAATTTTAAAACAGCACTGGTCGACTATGATGAAGTCGTGACTTTTAATGTACCAACACATGTAACTGTCACTACTAACATCATGTATTGAGTAAATTAGGCATTGAAAAACATCATGTACTACTTTTATAGGTATTCCCTTTTTATGTGAAATTATCTGAAATCAAATCGATCAAAATAGACTTTTGGTGATTTATAAAGCTCTAAATGTTAACCTTGTAGTTGTTGAATATAAACTCAATGGTTTCGAATACAGTTAACATTTGTGTATTATTCTTTATAAAATATTTACAGAATTGATACAGTAATTATAGTGTATGGCTAATTCACTCAGACATCATTGACGTGTTTTATGAAATTTATTGAAAAGCTTGATTGAAAGGAATCTATGACCATGAAAATATTTGATGTAATTTAATCTGCGAAATGTGATGTTTTCCATTTTATAGTATTGTACAATGAAGTTTGACGTCATCAGTAAAACTGATGGATTATTTTTCAAAATGTCCTTGATGTTCGTCAAAATGTCACATTTTCAGGTTTTTACTCCAGCATTATTATATTTTCCAAATATGGCCATATTTTTATGGGTATCAATATTTCTGTAAATTTAAATTTTGAGAAAACGAATAAGTCAATCTCCAAGCTGTTCATTCAGTGCCATCATGCCTCCTTAGCCCCCCCCCCTCCCCTTCTGCATTTACTGCCATCATGCCTCCTGGCCTTATCTTCCACCTTGCATTAAATTCCTTGAAAAATGTCTTCCTTATTTATGAACAGCTTCAAAATTTGCATTTCCTCGTCACCTCGTCACAATTTTGTGATATATTTCCTCTTGAAATAATAAAATCAACTAAGATTGTCAAAAAGGGCAAGAGATAATGC
Organism: Owenia fusiformis; assembly: GCA_903813345.2. Lineage (NCBI taxonomy): Eukaryota > Metazoa > Annelida > Polychaeta > Sabellida > Oweniidae > Owenia > Owenia fusiformis. The sequence continues at coordinate 995,259 of CAIIXF020000011.1, read as the reverse complement.
AAAACAGTACATAATACATGGACATGTAGTTTATTTCAATTTCACCCATGACAATTTAGTTTCTCTACAGAATGGCACTGGAAGAACTGCTGGAGATATGAACATGGGTACTGTAGATTGGGTTAATTTGGCGCTACTTAATTTGGCGATTTTGCCATTTTGGCATATTGGCGGCTATTTAATTTGGCGGATATGCAAAAAAAAATTTAATTAACTTACGCGTTGTTTGCAAATTTTATGTTAATTTTTTCTTTTGAGGACTACTGGCAATATTCACCACGTTTGTACATTTTTGTGAGATCATCCTTTACATTTTGCACCTCGATTGATGCTGCTACTATACTGCACTTTTCCTTTTTAGTTTTTCCCTGAGTATTAATAAGTGACTGACCAGTTCTGAGCCAATTTATGAGAGACATTTTTTCATATTTTTGGAAAAAACTAAACCAGAAGTGACCTAAATACACTCGACGAAATACCCTAGATAATTCCCGGGGATTCATTCTAAATTTTGGCGAAGATTTATATTGGCGAATTTTTCAATTTCGCCAAATTAAAGCGGGCGCCAAATTAACCCAATCTACAGTATTTAAATATGTTTTCATGGATGATTAGATGTCTGATGTTACAGAAAATACCATATTGACATAATTGTGAAGCATCATGTGACATTTGTGAAGCATCATGTGACATAATTGTGAAGCATCATGTGACATAATTGTGAAGCATCATGTAAAATAATAGCAATAATATAATAATGATACCAAAGATTTTTTGACTGTAGTGATTTCTTAAAAATATCATGAAGATTGCCCTGAAAATATTGTAAATTGAGGCCCTGAAATTATTTTTTAATTAACTTTAGATTTAGCCTTCCAAAAATATGACAAAACTCAATATCATCCCACGATTGTTACACGTTTGAAATTAACCAAAATTCACAAAACATGATATTTTCTAGAAACAGTCCCCAGAAATTCAACTGTTTGTATCTCAATAATAATATAGAAAAGCCTGTATACAACTGTATTGTAAAACATTTATGGGGTACGTTGTTTAAAACTTCAACTCTTCCTTTTTACTTTTAGAGCTAAAAACTCTTGAGTAGTCTTCTGAATTATCTCAAAGATGGGATTTGAAGTTTTCACATCCCAAGTATTCATTTTTTGAGTTTTTCTTATCATCTTTGTATACATTTAACTGTACACAATACAAAAACTCAAGAAATTGTTAACACTCAAGAAATTTTACAGAAACTCAAGAAATTGTTGAGTATTTAAAATCATGACATGCCTCAGGAATAAGATATAATCAAAAACTTCCAATTTTTTGAAGTGACAATTCAAACTATGTAACAAACCAATTTACAAATTTCAAACTTACATGTAATTTTCAATTTATTTTACCGTGTTAACTACCTGAGTATCAATACTGACAAAAGTGTGCAATTTACCCATGTAATTAAACCCCCTACAAAAGTATGGAAAAACCAACACCTCAATGGATAAAGTGTGAAATCCTAGTGATGTCTGAATTTGGATTTTCATCCTCCAGATTTCGATTGGTCGAAAATTTATTATTTTGAGTAACCTTGAAAATTGCCATAGTAATAGATTTCACACTTGGTTGATTAAAGGAATTAGGGTTACCAAACTTCTGGTGGGGGTGTAACTTACTGATCAATGAACCAGTGTTGTTATGTACCTTTAAAAAGCCATGTACCTTTAGAAAGCCTTGTCTAAAAGTCTATGATTGTATTTTGTACTTCAACATTCATTGTACTTCACAACAAAGAAAATATTATGTTTAAAACTGTACATTATAAGATTATTGCAGTATAAAAATAAAGACAAAAAACTAAAAACTATTTTATGTATATGTTATTTTTGTAGTTGGAGAAGCTAACCAAGGTGTGGAACTTAGCTAACTAAGGTGTGGAATTGGTACTTTAACATTTTGATAAAAAATTAGTCACCTTGCCTCAAGCCCTTTTGTTCCCAAACATGAAAAAACTCCCGCCTCAGCCCTTTTTCCAAAAGTAGAGAAAAAATTAGGGGAAAGCGCATGACTTAAGAATATTACGTATACCATTGTTTTAAGCTGAAAGTGGTGTAGATAAACCAACAATTTTCTTGAAGCCCTCGCATGCCCTCACTGACATGAAGTAGAGGGCAGAGGGCTATTTTTATCCAAATACTCTATCAGGGCATTTTTGTGTACACCTGAAATCCATACACCTTGATATGATCATGGTTTCCTTTAATTTTCAAGATGTAATTTTGAAATATTGGCCACTACATCAAACAATATACAAAACGAAACTAAAACAAGTATAACCACAAAAACAAATTCAAAAATACAACACCATTGTAAAATACAGCATGACAAAATTCACATTTATTAAGAAGGAAGTACAATTGAATCACATATAGTTGCTCACAGAGGTTTAACAAAAGCTTAAAAACCAAATGAAACCCCTGTTAAAGAAACCCTATTCATTCCCAATATTTGGATTGATTTAAGATTCTCAGATATAGTACCATATTTCTGATGTCACTACCATTATATGGTTTAGTTGCTGTGAGAAAATGAGGATATCATTACAATGGTGTTAATTATTTTGAACTCAGAATACAAATGAGTGCAAAAAGTACAAATATCAACCGAGTGCATTGCCCAGGTACTTCAAATTCCGAGGCCATGGTGTTAAAGTGTAAGACATAAAAGCTCAATGTCTCTTTCAATTTGCATTGATAAGACAGAAAACATCAAGAAGAATGGGATAATCTAATTGTGCTGAATAATGGTAATCCCAAAGCAAGTGTGATGTCACCCTAATGTCAGCTGATGTCAGCAGTTTATCAAACCCTTCAAAAAAGTTATCTCAAGTGGGTGTTATCAGTCTTTGGGACCGTGTCAAGATCCTAAAGCGCATTTTGAAATTATGAAGGAATTTACCATGTTTCTCCCTCTCTTGAGCTATTGAAATATCTATCACTTATGAATGAATTAATGTTTTTCTCGTCAATGTTTTTTTAGCTTATATACTTGGGGCTTCATTATATCCTACTAAGGGCAATTTTGGAATGATGGAGGAATTGGAGGGAGGGGGCGGAGTATTTTTGAAAATTTGAGACTCACTTTTCCGAAAAGGTCTACTTTTCAAAAAGTGTACGAGCAATTTTCAGCCCTTTCTGAGATTGTTAGAGGCTTAAATGTAATTAATTCTGTAATTTCATGTTAAATTGGTATTTGATCTTTGACTTGATCCCTAGTTCTGGACATTTTACTTTGACTCCAGCTCATGTTTTCTCAACTTGTGTAACAGAGTTACAAGTCTGTACCTGCTCAAACCAATCTCTATATCAGAACGTGAGCCAGAACATGGTCTTTTATTCTATTAGATCTGATAAGTTGGAGATAACCCTATACCAATATGTAATTAAAGAGGTGCAATTAATCATATTTATTTAAGACGGTTTTATGTCACCACCATAAGTAGTGACACTGTTTTAGTTGCAACTTTTTGTGAACAATGTTCAGCGGTTGGTGAATGGCAGTTGGCGATCAGCGTTCAGCAACAAATGGCAGGTGGTGACATTTTGCATATGTTTATGCCTTGTAATTAATCATGTAAAATATATGTCTGACAATATTTGAATATTTGTATTTATCCCATACTTTTATCCCACGATTGATGAACTATATATTACTTTTATCTCATATTCAATGGAATTCGTTCCTTTAGAGATAAGTGAACAGCACAACAAAAGTAAATTCCATGTGTAACAACCTGCAAATGGTTACAAAAGAGTAACAGTTGCTACAGAAACAAAGAGAAGAAACATTCATAAAAACAAACTCTCGATATCCTAACCTTTGAACATATTTGAATGTACAGATAGATACAACGTCTAACCAACCCCCACCATCCCGTATCCATGAATCAAAACAACAATCCAAAAACTTAAAACCACTGAACCTATCATCCATACTAAGGATTAATAATAACAATCATACTCCAAGTGCATTCTGTAACAGCCAGAACAACCAGACACAATCAAGAACAACCAGACACAATCGAGCACAACCAGACACAATCGAGCACAACCAGACACAATCCAGAACAACCAGACACAATCCAGCACAATCAAAAACAACCAAGCGCAATCAACTCTGGTAATTTAGATGAATCACGCGATTTTTCACCAGACCAGGAAACATTGTACAAAAAGTTAAAAGTACTAGTTCTGTGCATCTGGTTAAGATGCTGTGGACCCAATATTATGAAACCTGATATTGTGTTTTATCTATTAAGCATATTGTTTAAAGTTAGGTAGAAAAAACTGTACTGATTTATATTACGTTGAATTGTGTCAAGTTGTTCGTAACCTGAATGGATTAGTAACATAAGCTCTGTTAAGTTAGAGTTATTTAAGTCAATTGTTCTCTCACTATGACATCATTATTCATTTTCTTCACTTTATTGCTATATCTACTGTTATTGAAAATTGTATATCGGATGTACGTTTGGCCCTAAAAGGGCATCAGTACTAATAAAATCCTATTATATATATTATGTCCATGGCAACAACGATTTATTTGAAAATTCTTAACCTCATGAAGTTTATATTAAATGGCCAATCTTGAGAAGCACACGACCTAGGCTACCCATATATTAACATTGGGATTCAACGTGACAAGAAAACGCCGATTTTTTTCACTGAATTTATTTTTTATTGAGCTTCTTGTTGATTATGTATCCAGCAAAACTAAAAAACTGACAAAAATAAAAATGTTCTGGACACCATGATTCAACACCTGTTCTAGATTCTCGATTCTGATCAAGGAGAGTGTTCAAAATGTTTTAAATTATTCATCAAATTTGGGGGGGATCAAAAACAATGTGATATTGCAACAAAAATATATTAAACCGTACATATCAACTTAGAATTACAGTATTTCCAAGGTTTATAATCAATTTTTGCTTGTTTGAAATGTTAAAATGCCCCGTGAACTGAACTTGAATATTGCTGGCGATCAACCTTTACTATTGGAACATACTAGATATACTCAGGGACCCAAGTTCTGAGAAACAGCTAGAAAGTGAAAATGGATATTGGAAAGTATTACGCGAGATTTTTTCAGTTCTTGCTGGAAAATAAGTTACTTTTATGATGTGGGGTGATATCTAGAGTTTGAGACTTGCGAAAATAAGATATCTTCATCTTTATACCCCCCGCCCTATAATTTTAGGGGGGTCAGAAGAAAATAGACTTTAATTCATAACTTTGGAAGTATATGAGATACAAACTTAATTTTTTCACCAAAATTTATGAAATAACATCAGTAATGAAGAAAAAAATATTTTGAATGAAAAAAAGCTAATTTGCATAATTTAACCCTTAAACTGCCATAAAAACTAGTAAATGACGAAATGATGTTATATCACATTTACTGTTATTTCCTTCATATGAAGTTATAACTTATGAAATAATTCCTAAAAATGCATCTATATATGTATAATAAATGTGCAAAATATTAGAAGTGTATCTTACATAAAGACTGTGAAAATAATTCTCCCCCTATCCAGATTTTTGAGGGGAGGGGGTCAAATAAAAATGGACTTTAATTCATAATTTTAAAAGTATATGAGGTACAAACTTAATTTTTTCACCAAAGTTTAGGTAATTACATCTGTAATTCAGAAAAAAATATTTTTGATATGCAAATAAGCTAATTTAACCCTTATACAGTCATAAAAACTGTTAAATGACGATGCGATAAAATACGACATTTACTCTAATTGGCCTCTCATGAAGTTTAAACAAATAAAGTAATTCCTAAAAATGCATCTATATATGTATAACAGATGTGCAAAATATTAAAAGTGTATCTTACATAACGACGCTGACAAAAAAATTGTCCCCCTACCCAGATATTTGAGGGGGGTCAAATGGAAATAGACTTTAATTCATAACTTTGGAAGTATATGAGGTACAAACTTAATTCTTTCACCAAAATTTATGTTATAACGTCAGTAATTCGGAAAAAATATCTTCATATGAAAATAAGCTAATTTGCATAATTTAACCCTTATACAGTCATAAAAAACATTAAATGACAAAGTGATGAAATACGAAATTTACTTTAATTGACTTCTATGAAGTTATAACTTGTGAAATAATTCCTAGAAATACATTTACAACGGGTATGCACAATATAAAAAGGGTATTGTATATAATGAGTGTGAAAAAATCTCACACCCTACCCTAATATTTTAGGGCTGGGGGAAGTTAAAAGAAAATAATAAACTTTGATTCATAACTTTGAAATCGTATAAGAAAGAGCTTATACATGTATTTCTTCGCCAGAATATTGAGAAATCACATGAAGAATGAAACAAATATTACATGGAAACAATATTATACTAGTAGTAGTAGTTAATTTATTAATTAAAGTCTAACACACTAAAGATGTTACATTAAGATACATACATGAAATAAAACAATTCCTGGTTGATGTCGACCTATTAGAGACCATCGCATGTAACTATTTCACGCCTTTTGACTAACATATTTATCATACATTTTCCAAGTGTCCTTTGAACAGTTTTTTTCATTCATTATTATACAATATTTTCCTAGACTTGTATACATGTAAAAGTCAATATGGATATCAGTCATGTAGGCAAAAAGACTTAATCGTTCATTTTCAAACATATGACATTCTACTTTAAAGTGAGTTTCTGTCTCCATTGACTGTCCACATGGGCACAATCTCTGGTCTAGGGGAGTTGCGTTATTTTTGTTTATATTTCAATACAAAAACAAACTATCATTGGATGTATTACACTTGTTTGCAGCATCCAAAATGATATTAGAGCATTGCCACTAACTATGGATGCATTTTTGGTTTATAACAATTATACATTTCAATGAATGCTGACAAACCACTTTTTGAGATTCCAGAGCCAGGGAATGGATTTGGATGTCAAGTGGTTCATATTACTCTTGAGACCATTAAAATGACCAAAAACCGAAACTTGATATAACAAAAATCCCAAAGTCATTTTGCACATGCAGACGATACAAGGACAAAGCAATATGTTAAACCACTTGCTCATGTGCCACTGCAGGTACAGAATGTTTTGCTGCATGTTCATGCGGCTCAAAGGAAAGTGAGTGTGGACGGGAATGAGTGGATTAACCCAAACATATATGATGACATTTTCACTGCATCAGGTACCTACAACCTAGAATATGACACCAGTCCCCACAGTGACTCTGAATATGGTTCAATAAACTTTAGAATTGTTATGGTTACCTTTTTAAGGGTTATTCTGAAACATTGCAAGTTCAATTAAACTCAATTTATTCATACATTTAATCATTATGTGTACACATATTATTAATAATAGGTGGCACCACATGTGATGCTTAAATACCCGTACATATAGTAGTTAAATCATGAAGTATATCATTATGTTGTCAACGAATTAAACCGGAATGTAATCACAAAAGTTAGATTATAATAAATAAAGGTATGGGGGATCCATGTTGCTCGTTTCATTTGAAGCCAAGAAGGTGCCATATGCCATGGGGAAATTTTATGAATGTGTAGCTTCATTAATTATTATTTAAAGATACCAGGCTACCGCATTGACGCAAATAATCGTTAAAAGTGTGATTCTTATAAAATATTAGTTATTATTGTACCTTCCCCAAGGTTGGTATGGTCAGAATTATTATTTTAAATCTTAAGTAGTTTGGAGCAGCCCCCAGGTTGGCCCATGTACCTCCCTTGAGAGCCTACCCTTCTTACTGAAGAAACAAGAAATGATATAGTCAACTAATGATTAATAAGCTAAGAGAATATGCTTCTTCAGTTTTGATTTAAGAAAAGAAATGGAATTTGACTTTTTTATTTCTTTTGAGAGATTGTTCCATATGGAGTAACCACTAAAGGCTATTGTTTTTTGCCATAATTTTCAATTTTGCTTTAGGAAGGGTGAAGTTTGATTTGCCTCTAGTATTATATCTATGAAAATCTCCATGGGCATTGAAATAGTTGGGAAAAATAGCTTCATAATTGTTGATATCATTTTTCCATTTAAATGCTAGTATTAAGTAAGGATATATTGTCAAAGTCCTTACTTCATGTGAAGTCAATTTCAGTATAGAACCACTTTGCCTTATAATGATTCTCATGACTGTTTGAAGCTTAAATTATGCAAATTAGTTGAAATATAGTATTGTCCCCATGTAATATTCGTTTCATTATTGATGTGATTTCTCAATTTTCAGCGAAGAAATATAAGCTCTTTCTTAAATTATTTCAAAGTTATGAGTTAAAGTCTATTATTTTCTTTAACCCCCCCCCCCCGAGCCCTCAAAATTATTAAGGTAGGGTGTAAGATTCTTTTCACACTCATTATATAAAATAACCTCTTTATATTGTGCATAACTGTTGTAAATTTTTTCTCGAAGTTATAACTTCATAAGAAGTCAATTAAAGTAAATGCCATATTTTATCACTTCGTCATTTAACGGTTTTTATTACTTTATAAGGGTTAAATTATGCAAATTAGCTTATTTGCATATCAAAAAATATTTTTTCTGAATTACTGATGATATAACATAAATATTGGTGAAAAATAAAGTTTGTACCTCATATACTTCCAAAGTTATGAATTCTTATGAAGTCCATTTTCATTTTGACCCCCCCTCAAATATCTGGGTAGGGGGAGAATTTTTTTCACAGTCGTTATGTAAGATACACTTTTAATATTTTGCACATCTGTTATACAAAATGCAACTATATGAATTATTTCATAAGTTATAACTTCATGAGAGGTCGATTAAAATAAATGTCGTATTTTAACCGTTTTGTCATTTAACGGTTTTTATGACTGTATAAGGGCTAAATTATGCAAATTAGCTTATTTGCATATCAAAAATGTTTTTTCTTAGTTACTGATATTATTACATAAATTTTGGTGAACAAATAGGTTTATACCTCATGTACTTCCAAAGTTATAAATTAAAGTCCATTTTCAGTTGACCCCCCTGAAATATCTGGGTAGGGGGAGAAACTTTTTCACAATCTATATATAAGATGCACTTTTAATATTTTTCACATCTATTATACATATATAGATGCATTTTTAGGAATTATTTCATCAGGTAAAACTTCATATGAAGGTAATTACAGTAAATGTCGTATATTATAATTTTGTCATTTAATAGTTTTTATGGCGGTTTAAGGGTTAAATTATGCAAATTAGCTTATTTTTGTTCAAAATATTTTTTTCTCCATTACTGATATTATTTTGTAAATTTTGGTGAAAAAATTAAGTTTGTATCTTATATACTTCTAAAGTTATGAATTAAAGTTTATTTTCTTTTGACCCCCTCCCTTCAATTTTAGGGTAAGGGGAGAAATATTTTTCACAGTCGTTATGTAAGATACACTTTTGATATTTTGCACATCTAATATACATATATAGATGCATTTTTAGGAATTATTTCATAAGTTATAACTTCATATGAAGGCAATTACAGTAAAAGTTGTTTATTATCATTCCGTTATTTAATAGTTTTTATGGCGGTTTAAGGGTTAAATTATGCAAATTAGCTTATTTTCGTTTGATATATTTTTTTCTGCATTACTGATGTTATTCTATAAATTATGGTGAAAAAATTAAGTTTGTATCTCATTTACTTCCAAAGTTATGAATTAAAGTTTATTTTCTTCTGACCCCCCTGAAATTATAGGGTGGGGGGTATAAAGATGAGGATATCTTATTTTCGCAAGCCTCAAATTCTGGATATCACTCCACATCATAAAATAAATATATTTTGCAACAAGAAAATGGAAAAATCTCGCGTAATACTCTCCAATATTCAAAAACAAAAATATTCAGGCTGGGTCCCTGAGTAATATGATATGTGAGAATGAGAACTCATAATTTCTCTCCATACATTAATAACCAGATGAGAAATGTTCATTTCATTCAATAATGCAAATATAATACTTGATATTTGTTCTACACTCCCCTCCATAATTTTGAAAACTAAAGTTCTTTATTTGATAGCACGTTAGTCTTCAATTTCACTTTGTTCGTTAATTTACTGCAACAGTTCAGACATTTACGACTTTGATAATTTTTTTAATCGCCATCACGTGCACTCATGAGCACTCATGGGTGCTTATTTAGTACTGATTCATGATATGAGTGCTGAAAAAGAATTTTATTTGTACTATTTTATCACTCATGATATGAGTACTCATTTAGCTCTGAAAAATCAATGAAATACTGTTCACTCATCATATAAGTACTCATTTAGTACTAAAACATGCAATAAATCAGTACCCATGTCATAAGTGCTCATTTAGTACTAATATTTACTGAAATGAGTACTCAGTTAGCGTTAAAATGCCAGGAGTACTATTTTAGTACTCGGCATATCTCCCTGTGTACATAACCCAGGTGACCAAGAAGGGGACTAATCCTATCACCACACTTATTGAGGGGGGGGTGTGAATTATATTTTTCATAACGTTTACTTTCAAAGGTTTTTCATATGACAGGTTTTACTGTAGTGATATCAATGTCATTCTATAATCGGAGTGTCCTTAATACACTTGTGCAGTTTATTATGCAATATCCTTTATATGTATAGATTAAAATGAAATGACCTTCTCAATTTTGTGACCTTGAGGCAGGACTATGTATCATATGTACATACAGGATACATTGTTATTTTTAGTTTATTTTACTCAGAATATATAAAAAAAACATGGCTTTTAAGAAAATGAACCTGGATTTTGTATGATTTTTTCCATTTTTTTAAATAATCAATTTTAGTCCTGCCACTTTTGAAAATCAGGGGATCTTTGAGGAAATGGCTACAGGGCCAGAAAAAGATGACTATGGTTACACCCCCTCCCTCTTTGTATAGATTGAAATTAGGAGCAATTGAATACAGAATTTGTATAAAAAACATTTTTTTCCTGGGAACATATGTTACCAGTTGTAAAACCTAAGATAAACATTCTAATGCGGAAGAGAAGAATAGCAATGTAGAAAAACAATAAACGTTAATTCGCCAGCATGTATTTTTAATTCAATTATTTTTTAAATGGGATGGTACAAATTACAAAGTGCTTTTCCTTGTAAATGTCACTTTGTTGATATGACAAAAGTACTTGAAAATGAATCATAAATATAAAAAACATGTTCAGTGTCCTTAAAGGGAGACAGTCTGTCAGAATCCTTAAAGGGAGACAGTTTGTCCTGTCAGATTCCTAAAAGAGAGACAGTATGCCAGCATCTTTGAAGGGAGACAGTCAATCGTAATCCTTAAAGGGAGACAGTCTGTCAGAATCGTTAAAGGGAGACAGTCTGTCAGAATCCGCCAAGATACATTCCTTACTCGCCCATTGCCGTCTTGTTACGATAACTATAACCAATTATAATTTTCAATAAAATGAATGAGAAAATATGAAAAAATGTGTTTTGGTTAGGTCAATTCACACCGATTCATCATATAATTCACATATTATTTACAAGGGATGCACTCAAAAATCTTCATTAATTGAGCGTGGGTGTGAAATTATGAAACAAAAAATTAGCTTCCATTTTAATCAGATATCTGAGTTATAGATTAGGATTAAGACAAACGTTAATACAATTGTTGAAAATATAACTTTTTCCAACATTTTTCACTCTCTATTACGTCTATTTTCCTATATCAGGAGTAAACATTCAAACTTTTCTATTACTCTTCTAGCTATAAGTACATCTACAACTTATTTAATCAATAAATTAATTAATGGTTTCATAACCTAAAATTTTACACCTATGTTTATTTTGATGCTATTATTAATAAGGTGAATCAATAATTTGATAAACATGTAATTAATTTGGGAGTTTCACTGTTTTGTTGACAATTTCTAAATACTGTATTCTTATATTTATCTTTATGAAAATAGTAAATGAGTATTAAGTAAATAATTATTTTTGGATATAGTATTAAAAATAAAGCTTGTGACACCAAGTTTTTAAAGATATTTTTATCTTAACAGATTTTAATTGTTATCTCTATAGCACCTTCACTATAAGCTATCACTGTTATTTCATACAGTGCTATTAAATTCAAGAATATAGTATTTTTATTTTGTATGATTAAATAAGTTGTCTTATTTGATAGGGGTATGCTATGGGCTAAAAATGAAATAAGTCAGCAGATGGTATCATATAACAATAAATAATCTACATTCTTACAGGTATATCTAGATCGTTGGCAAGTGTACGCTGGTGTTTCTACAGGTAGCTAGTAGCCCAGTGTACACGAGTCGTTTCTAGCTAGTAGCTAGTAGTAGTCCAGTGTAGCCCACACCATTTCTACAGCCTTTACCAATATATTCCAGTTGTGATAGCTCTTTTAATTTTCCTGTTTTATTTTTCACTCAACTATTTTTTCTCTGAAATCTGAGTGTTTTCTTCTTTGGGTCACAATGACTAGGGTTCGAGTTGTTCTAGAATGGTGATTCAAAATGGCATGCATCTACATGTAGTTTCTTGGTTCAAATATGCTAGAATTCATAATGGCCTGCACTTTCTTGGTTAAAGTTAGTCTTATTGAAGGCTGCTTAGTTCTTTTTGGTTCAATATTGTTTAGTCCATTGGTTAATGGGCTTTTTAGGCATGTTTGGGTCATTTGGGCCTTATTTCTTTAACTCTAAGCTAAATAATCAGAAGAATGGGCCTTAAACGTTCAATACTCGGGGCCCAATTTTTGGTTTCAGACTCGAAATGAGCCCCCTCCCCCCTCCCCTATTAGGTTTCAGATCCACCCCTGGCCTAGTTCCTTGGCTCAAGTCTACCTAATTCCTTGGTGCAAGATTGCTTAGTTCATTGGTGCAAGATTGCTTAGTTCATTGGTGCAAGATTGCTTAGTTCATTGGTTCAAGATTGCTTAGTTCATTGGTGCAAGATTGCTTAGTTCATTGGTGCAAGATTGCTTAGTTCATTGGTTCAAGATTGCTTAGTTCATTGGTGCAAGATTGCTTAGTCCATTGGTTCAAGATTGGTTGGTTCATTGGTGCAAGATTGGTTGGTTCTTTTGTTCAAGAATGCCTAGTCCATTTGTTCAAGATTGGTTGGTTCTTTTGTTCAAGATTGCTTAGTCCATTTGTTCAAGATTACCTTGTCCATTTGTTCAAGATTGGTTGGTTCTTTTGTTCAAGAATGCCTAGTCCATTCATTGAAGATTGCTTAGTCCATTGGTTCAAGATTACCCAGTCCATTGGTTCAAGATTGATTAGTTCTTTTTTCAAGTTGACTGCTGCTATTCATTGTGACATCATACCTGCAATGACAAACAAGTCGGAATGTAAGATTACTGGGTATGTCTTCATAGAACATAATTCTAACGAGACACAAAGTGATGAATATCAAACTTGGGGGAAAGGCATCCTTGGTCCAAGGGCATTTGACTTCTTTATGAAAGCAGCGAAGGACCGACCTTGAAGGATAGGTGAAAGGTGGATACAGGGTAATTACCCAGCATGCAAAACCTATGCAGCCCTCGGAACCGCTCTCTAATCTGAAAAAATTTAACTTTTAGATGAATGATTTTCTTTTAATCTTGATGAAAATATTTTTGGCAGCGGCCCACCTCCTATCATCACAGAATTCAAGACAACACCAATAGAGTATATTTTAAGTAAGATAGAAATAACATATCCTCATAATGTCCTAGATGGCGCACATAATGTAAAATATAGTTCAAGGTCTACATAATATTTCAAGAATGATGTTTTCAGACAATCAATGAATTGAATAAAGTTTTCTAGTTATCACTGCAATAAGCAGCAAAATAAGTAAAGTGCATTAGTTAGGAGCACGATCCCACAAATAATTAAATGCAGTACTGCCATATCATAATGTGTCATCGCCATATATAATAGTACTATCAGTATTAAATAATGATATACAGTATCAGAAAATTGATTGTAAATGTCATTTGATTCAATTGTAAATCCAGACTTTTCTAAGTTACTGTTAAAGGCACATATTTGACATTTTTGACCTACAATCGAACTTCCCATGTTTTATTCACCCATGTTTCATCTAACCACCAATGTTTTATTTAGCCATACTACTCCTCCCAAACACCAAAAGATTCTCAATTTTTGAATATGTAACGAAGTATTTGTACATGATTTGGAGTAAACTCCTACAAATAGCCAAAAGGTAAAAAAGGAGGCCCGATAAGTTCAGGGCCCAGAAATGTTTTGTTTCACTACCCCCCCCCCCCCACTCTGCCTCTGAATCATTGGATCGTTCACTGCTATTTGAATTACTATGTTGACAGATGAACAGAACACAGACAGTTAAATACTTCCTTTTATCAAAGTTTAGCTTCATTGTTCAGATAATTAGGATGGCGCAGTCTGTATACACGACATTATTACATTCATCATTTGATATTCAAAGCCGTCTGGTTATCGCATGTTCTACAGATAACATTTTTATCCACAAGTTACATGGCACCTGTTTTCAAGACAAAAGATTCTTAAGTTTTATTTAAAATTTATTGACACAACTTAGTAACATATTACATTAATACATATATGGCATCGTCATGCTATGAAGAGAAAATGAATGTACAGTTTATACAATTTAAAAATGACATTAAAAGCACAGAAAATATCATGTTGTTATAAATATCACACATAAGTATTTTAATGAACCATTGGATAAAAAGAACTGTAGTATTTTAAAGACAGCATTTTATCCATGAGTTAACATAGTCCTTATTTTCTAGACAAAGAATTGTAAACGGTACAACAAATATCAGATTATACCAAGTATTACACATAAGTATTTTCATAACTGCACAGAACAAATGGGTTAAGAGAGTATGTGTAAACAAAATTATAAGTCAAGGTTTGAATAAGTATATTAATAAACTGAAGGACCAAATCCATATGTTCAAGTTCAAGTTCTAGCATTTGGAACGCCCTTTACAGTAGTCCGCACTACGGCCCTGTGCCCTCGCTTGTACCCCCTCCGCCCTCTATCCTATCAAGGAATGAAGAAGATGGGGTGTACAGGGCCTCTCTTAATAAGGTAATTTAAGGTAATAGGTAATTTTAGATACCATGTACTCTCATAATACAGAAAAATACATGTGGGGGGGGGTTAATAAGATCTCTCACTTTTAAAGAAATGAGTAGGAAGGGGGGGGGGTCGTGCAACCCTTACATGGTTATAAGAACCCATAACACGGATAAATACATATTTATATTTAAAAGGTGATTTTTAGATTTACAAACACATTTTCCAACAGAAGGCATTATCAGAATAATACAATACTAGTATATTAATCTTGTATTTTGAATTCATGATTTTGCCTAGAAAAGGTTCTGAAATCTATGTCATGTTACCAACACATTTTGTCATATTGAAATTTTATCATAAAAAGTTATCCGAAAATATTTCATTGTTCTGTACCAGGTTCTCACTAAATGAATACGAAACTGTCAATGAAATGTACTTTTTAACCAAATCCTGTTCATTTAAGAAATCCCATGAATATCATTGCTGATCATTTCCAAAGCAGATTAGGGGAGCGTTTGTTTAAAATTGTACATAGGATTAGAAACGTAAGTGTCAGCATAGCCCTCGAGATTGAGTATTAAAAGTGAATGGGTCAAATATTTACTTTCATTTTATATTTAAATGCTTCTATACATTGAAACCTTTATACAGGAAACGTCTTTTAAATTGAACTTATACGGAAACTCCTTTTTAAAGTAAACATATTCATATGGGAACACATTTTTAAATTAAACATATTTATATGGGAACATATTTTAAAGTAAACATATTCATATTGGAACATATTTAAAAGTAAATATATTCATATGGGAACAAATCTTTAGAGGTAAACTTATATCCATATGGGAACATTTTTTTTGAAATGAAAAAATCAAATAGGAACAACAATTAGATATCTTTACATGTCAACATCTTTCACAAAGTTAAAATATTTAAATAAGAACAACTGATGCAAACACCTCAAAATGTTAGCACCTCAAAATGTGAACACTTTTCAGCACTTGAAGGATGTCTCTCATATGCTTTTCTGAACGTCTAAATGGGAACACCTAGTAATATGAACACTGTGTCATTTTAAAAAGTTTACTATGCAAAGCATGAGTACGTTGGGTAATCTTCATCAGTATATAACACCATTGAATAAATTTCGTAGCTTGTAACTTCTGTCTACTTCTGGAATCAACTGAGACAAAGTTCTACAATATTCAGTACATAACCCAAACACATATACAGTAAAACCTATCTTATGCGAACCCCTCTGGGACTGACCAAAAGTGTTCACATAAGCAGGTGTTCACATTTCGAGGTTTTCTTAATAAGTGAGTCTATCGGAGATAGCAGATTAGGACTGAGAAAAAGTGTTCAGATTGGAAGATGTTCGAATTAGAGACTGAGGTGTTTGGATATACGGGTTTCACTGTATCAATACTACTACATGTATTTTTTATGTAACACTGATAAAAAACACTACAGATAATCACAACCGTGTATGACCATACTGTAGTTTTATATTACAGAGCAACTGAATATTCTGAATTATCACACTGTCATTGACTTTTTACCACACCGTTGACGTATCAGAATACCGCAGACTTACCAAAATACCACAAACTTACCAAATACCACAAACTTACCGAAATACCACAAACTTACCCAAATACCACAAACATAATACCATACCACTGATTTATCACTGACTTACCTTTGACCTATATTTCAATTCAACATTCCATTGAATTTCACCATCATATCAAGCCACTGAGTGAATAACTAAGATGTACAATTGATGCTGCTTTTTTTATCTCTATGGCAGTTTGTCATCCCAAAATGGGCCCAAAATGACTTGAACAGAAGGGAAGGCATGGTAGCACTAAACAAATTGCTCAAAGATATCTGTTGATTTCCATGCCAGTAAGAGCAGACTTATATCATAGTATACTTCAAATATTGCATGATTATCATTATTAGACAATTATAGTTATTCATACATATGTGAAACAAATGGTAATAATTTCCGGTCTGAAATGACAAAACCTATACAAAAACATCACCCAAGTTATGCCTATTTTGTTTCATTTCTCTATGAAACTTGAATGAACTGTTTGACTTTTTGACATTTCTCTACAATTTCGAGTGTTGACAACATCCCTATTTACTTTATTCCTTGCTAATTCCACCCATTTGTTTACAATTTCAATATCAAAACATAGCCGTCATTGACATATTCTTGGTAAGGAAAGTTTTAATGAGACAGTAAGTCATTACTGCCAATGCGGAGAAGCTTCAGGCAAATCTCAGTCCTGTATTGTAAAAAGGGATTCACTTATGTTAATGTACAAACTCGAGGCAGTTTTTACATTTGCATATTTATCCATTCATTTGTAATCATTAGAAATATACATGCATGTATTTTTTATAGGATTGTCTGAAACTCGGATATTTTTTTATAAAACACAAAAATTGTTCATTTCTTGGAAATAATGTTTGACTTTTGTTGAATTTCCCGCTATTTTTATCTAATAAATGTCAAGATTTTCATTATGTAATTCGCTACAATACACATTTTATTAACAATATAAATTATGATTTTTTTAAATGTCATACATAACTACTCGTCACATTAGCTTAAATGTTCCATAATATGTTTTTATGCATGCTCAAATCTATAAGATTGTAGTTTCAAACATTTTCACTTGTGTATTTCATATTTACTTAATGAATTTCTTTTTGGACGTACGTTAAATGTGCTGCTGTTCAAAAAGTTTTTTCCCTAATGAATGAATAAAATAAATAATGAAATAAATAAATATCAAATCTGTATCCAGGATTGATCAGAGTGACATTTCATTTAGATAAATACCAGCTCGGAAAAAATTGACTATTGTTAACCCTTTGAGAGACAGAATTTTTACAATATGCCTATACCTAAAGTGGACTAAAATTAAGGCTAGACCTAAATTGAACCTGGCAATAGGTATGCTCTTTGTGCTCGAATTAGGTTTTCAAATTTATGAAGCACATCGGCTTACCAAGGGTACGTCCCTGTAGCAGATCTTGTTTTATTTTACTTATCAACCAAACCGAACCTCCAATATTGTGCATATTAATGTAGCAAAATGGCAATAAAATTAAAACTAATCGGGCACAAAAGAGTTAAAACACAATAAAAGAAAACATGTTGGTGGTTTAAACGAAGAAGGAATTATTCCATAAATATTTTTTATGAGATGATTTTATCTTGATATATGAAGAATAACAAAGAATTTTTAGAAATAAATCTAACAGGAATGCCTCAATTATCTCATGAATCATCTCTTAGATAATTAATGGTTCTATCTTATGAAATATGACTTTTGAATTATTTTACTTTTATTTCAGTTAAATGGGCCTCTAGAAGGTAAAGACGTTGCATCTTATCAATTGGATCTCTAATATTTTACTCACATAATTGTACATTTTGTTGTTTTCATTTCAATTTCTGACTATCATCTATCATTTAAATCAACTCATTTCCAAGGTCAGAAGGTTATTTTTAGGAAATTAAATACAATTCTAGATAGACAATTATTCCTTAAATGTTTTCTGAATAAATCACGAAAAAACAACAAAAGCGGGAGATACATTTATAACTCTAGCTGCTTTGGAGCAATATTTTGTCCTACAATGAAGGTCAATCACAGATCAATAAATATAGATGAACAGCATGGCACGTTTTATTCAGTTTAGCATTTATTTAGCAGATTTCAATTGTTATTCTAACGAATTATTTTTTTTTCAATTATTTTTGCAGACATGTCTAAAACAATAAACACGACACTCTTTTATTTTTATTAACAACTTGTTTTATTTTCTAGGGATAATTACATTGGAATTTTATAAGAAGAAAGCCCAGACTATATATTCCAAGCAAGGCGTGCCCTTTGCAGTGCAATTAGCCTATATTGCAAACAAGGCTACTGTATACTCCCAGCGAGATTAGCCTATATTCCCAGCTAGTCTAACTTTTATTCCAAGCAAGGCTAGCCTATATCCCCTGCAAGAAGACTAGCATATATTCCCAGAAAGACTAGCTTATATTCTCAACAAGACTAGCCTCCAAACAAGACTAGACTATATTCTAGCAAGACTAACCTTATTCCTAGCAAGACTAACCTTTATTCCAAGCAAGGCTAGCCTATATCCCCTGCAAGAAGACTAGCATATATTCCCAGAAAGACTAGCCTATATTCTCAACAAGACTAGCCTCCAAACAAGACTAGACTATATTCTAGCAAGACTAACCTGTATTCCTAGCAAGACTAACCTTTATTCCAAGCAAGGCTAGCCTATATCCCCTGCAAGAAGACTAGCATATTTTCCCAGAAAGACTAGCCTATATTCTCAACAAGACTAGCCTCCAAACAAGACTAGACTATATTCTAGCAAGACTAACATTTATTCCTAGCAAGACTAACCTTTATTCCAAGCAAGGCTAGCCTATATCCCCAGCAAGAAGACTAGCATATATTCCCAGAAAGACTAGCCTATATTCTCAACAAGACTAGCCTCCAAACAAGACTAGACTATATTCTAGCAAGACTAACCTTTATTCCTAGCAAGACTAACCTTTATTCCAAGCAAGGCTAGCGCCTATATCCCCTGCAAGAAGACTAGCATATATTCCCAGAAAGACTAGCCTATATTCTCAACAAGACTAGCCTCCAAACAAGACTAGACTATATTCTAGCAAGATTAACCTTTATTCCTAGCAAGACTAACCTTTATTCCAAGCAAGGCTAGCCTATATCCCCTGCAAGAAGACTAGCATATATTCCCAGAAAGACTAGCCTATATTTTCAACAAGACTAGCCTCCAAACAAGACTAGACTATATTCTAGCAAGACTAACCTTTATTCCTAGCAAGACTAACCTTTATTCCAAGCAAGACAAGCCTTTATTCCAAACAAGACTAGCGTTTATTCCAAACAAGACTAGCCTATATTCCCAGAAAGACTAGCCTATATTCTCAGCAAGACTAGCCTATATTCCAAAACAAGACTAGCCTATATTCTTAGCAAGACTAGCCTTTATTCCAAACAAGACTAGCCTATATTATTAGCAAGACCAGCCTTTATTCCGAACAAGACTAGCCTTTATTCCAAACAAGACTAGCCTATATTCCAAATAAGACTAGCCTATATTACTAGCAAGACTAGCCTTTATTCCAAACAAGACTAGCCTTTATTCCAAACAAGACTAGCTTATATTCCAAATAAGACTAGCCTATATTACTAGCAAGACTAGCCTATATTACTAGCAAGACTAGCCTTTATTCCAAACAAGACTAGCCTAAATTCCTAGCAAGACTACCCTATATTCGAAATAAGACTAGCCTATATTTCCAGCAAGACTAGATTATATTGTTTTTATTTTTACATAATACACAAATAAGGAGTTCAGGATTGGGAATTCGAATCAATTACAATCAACAGAGAAAAATACTATCACATATAATGATTAAAACGCAAACAGATTAAAATATTATATGCTTATCAGAACAACATTGCTCATTAGTCAAGATTTATTGTCCAGGTGGACAAACGTATGATGTTTGAATTGTTTGATATCAATTATACTTTATTTATACAAACATAACACTGTAGTATAGTCTGAATGTATTGATTCTGTCTATATGATCTGACTGGGTTTGTTTATCCTCAATTCACAATTTCTAAGTTTGTAGATGAGTTACATGCTTCTTTAATCAAAATATTTCTTCCATCAACATGCTTCTACAATCAACATGCTTCTTTAATAAACATATGCTTCTTTAATCAACATGTTTATTCAATCAACATGCTTCTTCAATCAACATGCTTCTTTAATCAACATGTTTATTCAATCAACATGCTTCTTTAATCAACATGTTTATTCAATCAACATGCTTCTTCAATCAACATGCTTCTTTAATCAACATGTTTATTCAATCAACATGCTTCTTCAATCAACATGCTTCTTTAATCAACATGTTTATTCAATCAACATGCTTCTTTAATCAACATGTTTATTCAATCAACATGCTTCTTCAATCAACATGCTTCTTCAATCAATATGCTGCTTCATTCAAAATACTTTATCAATCATTTAATCAACATGATTTTTAATCGAAATACTTTTTCAATCAACAGACTTCTCCAATCAACACGTTTCTACAATCAACATGTTTCTACAATCAACATGCTTCTGTTATCAACACACTTCTTAATGACCATGCTTCTGTACAATCTTCTTCATTATACCTCAACCAACATGCTTCTTCACTTAGGTGGTTTCCAAGTACAACCAGGTCAAGATTGAGCACCACACCATGGGCAGAGATTGTGTACAGACTGAATGACGCTTTACGGATCATTGTTGAAATAGTTCTTTGAGAAATCACCCTTTAGAAGCTTGTAAATATCAAATCATGACGATATTTGGTATGAGTGGATTATGTTGGCTGCTAAATTTTTCATTTGTCATTAAAGTGGCAAAGACTGCACTGTCTAATTTATTTTAAACATTTAACAATGGTGGGGTATATGCTCCGTATCATAAGTAGAGTTTCTTTTTTGAGCCACCCCCTCCACCCAAAAAATTGGGCTTTCACATTTAATTGCCTCAATTTCTTTAATCCTCAATTTCTTTAATCCTCAATTTCTTTAATC
The DNA here is from genome assembly GCA_903813345.2 of Owenia fusiformis. Taxonomy (NCBI): domain Eukaryota; kingdom Metazoa; phylum Annelida; class Polychaeta; order Sabellida; family Oweniidae; genus Owenia; species Owenia fusiformis. The sequence goes on along the minus strand of CAIIXF020000011.1, from coordinate 973,440 downwards.
TTCAATTTCTTTAATCCTCAATTTCTTTAATCATGGGAAATGTTTCATTTATGTAAGGGGGTTTCATTATTCAATACTAATACTAATGGTTCTTTTAGTTCACTGATTTTTTCAACAATCGGATGACGTTAAAATTGTAATGAAATCTTAAGCGTGTATAACATCCTTTCAATCACTTCACCCCAAGGGGGCAAGCAATTAAGGGGGGGGGGCAGGGGCAGGGCAAGTGGAGAGATGCTATGTGAATCTCACAGCTGGGATAACGACCTTAGATCAACCTCAAGGTCATATTATTCTTATCTAAACAAGTTATTATACACCTGACACATCCTCTTAACAACCTGAATCTATTAAATGATCTGAACCTCATATTCAAGTTTAGGACCTTAGATCAACCTCAAGGTCAACACGTTATAATTCTTATATAAATAATTTAGTTTATAATTTGCCACAAGAATATTTATTCATTCATTTGTTTGTTTGTTTATTTGGTTTTTAAGTCAGTTGTTATTTGGTTTGATTGTTTAGTGAATTGTTTTTTCATATTGATTTATTAGATTTTTCATTTTTGTGGTTATTCACTTGGTCCTTTATATTCATTTGTTTATTTATAGGATTATTTGAATAATGATTGACTACACGAATCGCAATTGAAGGGAGATATTTGGAAAGTTATTTTTCAAAATGTAAACAAAGTTTTGATGTTTCTGGGTGGGGTTTATTTGATTGAAAAAACTGAAAAAAATATTTTGGTGGAACCTACGTCATTTTCTCAAATGCCAAAAATGTCACAAACATTGTATAATATTCGAATTAAAAATGGAGAAAAAATGGTGGAATCGGCAAGGAATAAATTTAACAGGCATATAGTCAACACTCTAAATTGTAGAGAAATGCCGGAAAACCAGAAATTCCATTCACATTTTAGAGAGAAATTGAAAGAAATAAGCACGAGCAGACGGCTAATTTTAGATAAACGTGAATACAGTATGTGGATTTATCAATGTTAAATAGTGTCAACACACCAACAGTAATCATATTTAAACTTATCCTTGGTCATGCACCTAATTGATATTTTCTATTTATTTATAAAATGTTCATATTTGTTATGAACTAATAACGCTGAATTGGTTTGCACTGAGTTTGTCCGATAATGATAAAATCCAAAAGTACAGAGTTTGAATTACATGCAGTTGTTTAATTGGATATGATGTTCTCTTCTTTATCCAAGGCAAGGGTTTGTTTTCTAGAATATAATAAGTAATTGAGCCATGCCACAGAAAAAGGGGTCTTGTCACAGATTTTTCAATATTTTGTTTTTTGTTTATCTTAAAAAGCACAAAAAGACCTTTCAAATGAGCCATGACTTATGAGTAAACGATTTTTCCTTGCATATATAGACCAAAAAGTCGGATTTTAATTTAGCACATTTTCCTCTTAATCTTGGGCACATTTTTGGCTCTGTAGCACAATTTTAATTTTTGTGATAAGACCGGTTTTCCTATGGCCAGGCTCAATTGTTATTGTGGGATTCACACCCTGTTCTATTCCTTGAAATACATAAAGGATACAGATAAAGAGAGACCCATCATGATAGACCATGACATTTCATTTCTTCTCGGCCTTGAGTTGATGTTTCAAATGAAACAGAAAGATGCTATGAGTATCAGAATGAGAGAGACGCTGCATCAGAATGAGTATCCGTCGGGGTATCCATGCACTTATAAACAGTGTTATTAGGCTACTTATTTTGATAAGATACTTGTATGGAGTAAACCCCAAACTGTCAAGCTGTGAAGGTGCAGGCAAAACGGAAGTCAAATCTCATTAATCCCAAATGAATATTACAATAATATACAGTAACAATAATGGAAGAATTGAAGTAAAATCTTGAAATCCTCCACTATCTCAACATTTTCTTCGAAAGGAGGATATTGCCCTTTGCATTGAGAACGAGATAATCCTTGCTAAATGCTATCTAAAGGTAAGATAATTTTAAGGCCCCTTGCATAAAATATGGCTATGATTCAAACAGATCAATCGTATACACAAAGGGCAACAATTTGAAAGCAAAAGCACACAGAAAACTAATATCAATGAGATAAATGACAAAATTCTATTTTAAAATTTTTTCTTCATTTTTGAAGACAAAAACTTGATCGTTTTTATATACCAGTAACTATGAAGATGTTAAGCTGTTAAATAATGCATGCATTTTTATAACTTCTGAAGATGCTATTTTATTATAAACTGTTTGAAACCTTCCTTGGTAACAAGTACTTTATATATGGGAAATTCATGAATAATACATATAAATATGGTACTTGAATTGTTAGTTGTTTACACTGTTGACACCTCTGTTAAACAAATGAACCAAAATTTGGATCCAAAAAATGACAACTTTACACAATTTCTTCCAAATATTTGATTGAACTGTCTGATTTTCTTGCATTTCTTTAAAATTTAGAGTATTTGCTTCATGTCTGTTTACTTCATTCCTTGCTAATTCCTCGCCTTTGTACGATATTTTCTGTTTTAAAACATCACTCTGCTATATTTTATTAAGCAGTACAGCCCAGACAATGTTAGAAACATGAAATATTAAATGACTATGAAATCAAAGTTATTACAATCTATAAACCTTGTAAGAAGGCAGCCTCGGTGGTCAAACATAAACAAATAAATAGGATAAATTCATCAAGGAATAAAGTAAACAGGCATGTAATCAACACTCGAATAATACAGAAATTCCACATCTCAAAAAAGATAAAAAAGCATTATTTCCAAGGAAAATCTAAAATAAGGTTCTCGTAATTTAGGAAAATTATTCAGCAAGTCTATAGTACAGCACAGCAATTAGAGTACATATTACTTCAGTTTTACTCTGAAATAAAAATTTGTGAAGTTGTTTTTATTCAAAATAGGGTGGTACTTCAGATGATCATTATACATCAAAACTGGCCGATAATGACCTGCATATGTCATTGAAATTATTTCCAATTCGATGTGATGTGAGCGTAGGCGGTATTTTTGGCGTTTACCCTGACCAAGATGCCAGGCTACTTATTCCCTCTTCAAAAAAAAAGATATACCGTATTTTGTCTAAAGAGTTTGCATTATAGATAGAATGTGATATATTTTGATTTGGTCTGCATCCACGCTGATACAAACAAAACGAAATGTCACCACCTGCCATTTGTTTAACACGCCGAACGCTGACTTTCGAATGCCGACTGCCGATCACCAACCGCCGACCACCAAGCACACTCCACAATAAATTGGAATCCATAAATGTTACCACTTCTACTGGTAACATACAATTGTTTATAGTTCTGCACATTTTTGTACTAGCATTCATTTCATATTTAAATCTAAGAAAAAAGGCTATGAAATCATTACATTTGTGATTATGAAGATCATGTTACTAACGGAAAAAGTACATGCTTTATAAAATAGAATGTACTAGAAGTGGAGACACATTGTTATAGTCTCCAACTTTTTGTGAACGGTAGGCATTTGGCAATTGGTGTTCGGTAGTTGGGCAGTTGGTGTTCGGAAGTTGGGCAGTTGGTGTTCTGTAGTTGGGCAGTTTGGGTGTTCGGTAGTTGGGCAGTTTGGGTGTTCGGTAGTTGGGCAGTTTGGGTGTTCGGTAGTTGGGCAGTTGGTGTTCGGTAGTTGGGGAGTTGGTGTTCGGTAGTTGGGCAGTTGGTGTTCGGTAGTTGGGCAGTTGGTGTTCGGTAGTTGGGCAGTTGGTGTTCGGTAGTTGGGCAGTTGGTGTTCGGTAGTTGGGCAGTTTGGGTGTTCGGTAGTTGGTAGTTGGTGTTCGGTAGTTGGGCAGTTGGTGTTCGGTAGTTGGGCAGTTTGGGTGTTCGGTAGTTGGTAGTTGGTGCTCGGCTTGGCTTTTGTACAAAATGGCAGGCTCTGGCAGTTTGAATGTCAATGACTTCCATTGTGTTCTAAAGGTTGATTAGCTCGTCAATGATGATTCATCAAGTTCACCATTCATCAATTAACAAACAGCCAATTAATTTCAGCAACAAAAAACGTCAAACGGTCATTTCACCCACACGAGCCTACTTGTTTTGTCACCCCAGCTACCCAGTTTCTCCCATAGACGGCGCTTACAAAACTGCTGCATGGGACAGAAAGCTTTCAAAAGTCAAACTAGTAAAAATAAGATTTTCTCCTTGATACTGTGAATGTATGTTTAGTTTATAATTGATTAATCGTATTCCCGTCCTAAACTCAAACACTCTGTTTACGACAAATCCTGACATTTTCCTCTATAACTTGAACCGCCTAATTTTTCTTGCATGTCCAGACCCGTAGCCAGGGGGGGGGGTCGATGGCCAAAAAAATCTTTCAAAATCATGCAGATTTTCACCATTCTGATTTCTGGCCATTTTTGGACCAAAATTGTCACAAGTGAACCCCCTGGATTTTTTTAAAAAGTGACCCCCCTTGGCAAATCCTGGCTACGAGCTTGATGTCTATAGTCTTTAGACTAGAGACTACATGCCTGTTAAGTTTATTCCTTGCTTATTCCATTCTCTTTCTCTCTATCTTATTTCAAAACATGACACCTGTATCACATTTTCTCAGGTTAACAACTAAACCTAGGCCTTCAGGGCAATATTGTTGAAGCTTTCCCAGTTAAAGATAAATGCGTATGCCAAAATAATCTCGTTCGTGTATATGGACAATACTTAATGTAAACACCTTTTCTCCATCCAAATTAACTAGTGATCAAACAATGGTCATACAACAGACCATTTGTTGCATTACATGCTTTGACTGACTAAAAAATAATGAATCTGACAAAATATGACAAGTACATTTCAAAAGTGACAAATGACAATTTTGGAATTTTTAAAGTGACTAAAGCGACCTCACCCCCCCCCCCCCCTCTTGGGGAGCCCTCGAAAGGACACACAAGGGTTACTCGTGGCAAAAAGAGACAGCCGAGTGCCACTTTTTAAGGAAATTCTTGGACGGCAGATTGTACATGTGTGCAGAACAGCCGAAGAGACTGTACCCGTGTAAAGTCAAGTAATTAACTGAAGGCGAAGCTCTCTCGAACAAATATTAAATATTCTTAATATGTTCTTCAGGTTGGATTATCAAATCCTGTCTGGATCCTTTCTCAACTGAGTTTTTACGCAGTTGAAAAGGGATCCAGACAGGATCCGAAACGTCCTGTTTAGTAAAATAAAGGTTGTGAAAAGAAGAGAAAATTTTTTTTTTGTGATTAAATATTAAACTTTTTTCAAACAGCTGAGTATTATGAATCCACCCATGTTTATGACAGCAACGTGTGAATAATGTTTCGCATCGTGTTTTGTGATTCGAAAATGTGACAGTATGTTGATATCTGGGATTATATCCTCAACATGTGTAAAGTAGTAGTTGACATAGACCCGACATGATCTACCCTTTTTACGATCAACTTTATCTAGCACTCTTTACATATCCGATAAATCCTTTTATTCATGCATCAAGCCGGCCAATCAGACCAGACCTTCCACGACCCACATAGACATTCTACATATGAGTACAAAAACATGAGTTGCCTCTTTTAAATTCGCTGATCTCTTTAACACCATATTCACTGATCGGTCTTAGTTAGAGTATAGAGGAACATGTGATGAGAAAGGGTAGAGTATATAACATGGAAGGTGATATAATGTTGCTTTTATAATGTAGGATGTTTTACTCTGATTATTCAGGAAGGCCACTTAAACGTCAATGTAGATAAAAATCTCAGTTATTTAGGGTAGTGTAATATAAATTTGTAATTATAACGTACGCGGCATCAATAAAAATGTTAGTTATTTGGGGTAGTGTAACTGATATTTTCAACCTGCAAAACATCAATATGAAGTTATTTTTGGTAGTGTAACTGAAATCACATTTCAATTTTAAATAGTCTGAAACATCAATGAAAATGTTGGATAACATAGTTAGAATCTGTTTCAACTTTAATGAGAACCATACCGACGAACCTCCAAAACATCAATAAAAAATCTAGTTATTTTAGGTAGTGTAACTGAAATTTGTATCAATTCAAATTTGTTCACAAGCCCAATCCAAATGAACCTCTGCACTTTTATAACAGTTTAATTGTATACTTATCTGACAACTAATTAAAACATCTTTGAAAAACTTTGGAGGTGAAGATGAAATCTAAAATCAAATATTTGCCATACATGCCCTTTCTGTTATAACTTATTTGTCTATTGAAATCGGGTGAATTCTATCTCTTTTATACACCCCATTTTTCTTAATGAAATAGATGTTCCTACGAATTATCAAGTGGGAGTGGTTTAAAAATCACGTTCGTCAATCTTGGGATATTAAAGGCCCTATGTGAAGTTTGGATACATTTTTTGATCATTGTAATATTATTCCTCGAGATTAGGGAGTTGTTTAACAAAAAGTTGAACGGGGTTTATGTTTTACATTTGATTGAGTTTTCTGCCATTTTCACATCAAAAAATCAAGATTTTCATATATTCGAGTAAGTGTACATAAATTGATCAATGTAAAACAAACAACAAACAAACCATTGATTTAAACTGTGAAAAGGGAATTCACTTCAACACAACCACATCTTTTAACCAGTTTTGCGATTCCAGAATGTAACTATGTGATAAAATGATATCCCAAACTTTATACAAATATTACAATTGTTCAGGAATTTGCAAAATCTATTGTATGTTAATATTGAGGATAAATAACAAGCATGGGCGGTTGATATCTTAATTTAATTATCACGATCTAAATATCCTTCAAATGTGTTAATTCAAATATCATTTAATTAATGATATCTAATGAAATAACTTGCACTAAACATCCCCGGGGTTGAGAATCGATGGCCCTTGGCGAGGTGTAAAATGATGTAAGGAGGAAGTTTGATAGACAATATCACAGGTAGTGTTAATAAAATAAATTAATATAATCACCAAAATATTATCTCATTTAATATTTCATACTAAAACAAATTATTTTATACTCAATCGTTGTTTTTTGAAGAAGCTAATTAGCAATCAGAACTGATCTAGTTCAGTAGTTCTGCATTGGAACACTAGCATTTCGATTACATTTGAATTGAAATATATATTTTTTGATTTTGAACTGCATCTGTAAAGATCCAAGTGAAAGTTGACCACCACTTTATTAATTATTGCTAATTGCCAAGCTAATATAATATAAACCCCAGCTCGTTGAATAAAGCCCAGCTCATTGAATAAAGTCCATCTCATTGAATGAAACCCAGCTCATTGAATAAAGCCCAGCTCATTGAATGAAGGCCAGCTCATTGAATAAAGCCCAGCTCATTGAATGAAGCCCAGCTCATTTTACCAAGCTACAAAGAATTTATACAAATACTTGACCTGGTTCCACAAGAGGTATGATGAAATTGTAATGATTTTGACTAATTGGGCTTTATGAAATATGAATCAGGATTTAACTAATATTTTATGTAGTTAGGTAAGAACAAGACACTGTACTTTTATCCTGGTCTACCAGACCCCCCCTCCCCTTTTATCTACTACTTGGTTCAAGACAAAGAGAGTATGGATATTGCAGTACTGTGCTTAACATATTGTATTTGCACTACAAGTACGGCAAATCAAAACAGAAAAATATTTTTCAACATTTTTTCACTAGAAACTGAATATTGTGTCCTACACTATGTAATTTCCCTTATAGATTCTGGCTATAACTCTGCTAAAATAAGGATAACGGAACGATCATTTATTTATTTAAGTCATGGGTATAAAATTAAGTGTGAGAATTCATTTTAATATTCTAAGATAAATTGATTGATGAAATGATGAAAAAGTTTTTCTCCAAACAATTTTTTATTTAAGATCAGAGAGCGAAGAATATGACCAACTGAAAAACAAATAAAAGAAAGTAATATCAGATTACAATTTCTACATTTTAAATAAACAACAATTGCTTGCCTGCTTTACCTTTTTTTTGTAAATAAAAGGTGTCCAAATAATATTGGTGACCAGTGTAAATAAAATACTGTTGAAGTTTTTAAAGTAGTTTGGACTGAAAGTAATAAACCTGTGAACTCTCATGACCGGCCCAAGACCCAAATTAGTAGCTAGTTACTAGTTTCACCACCAGGTGGCAGACTTGGAAGTCATTCATTTTCTTTTTACACAAGAAAGAAGAAAAAAATACTTTAAATTATTTTTATGAGGCATTATAATAATGACTATATGAGTTTGGTTTCTTAATCGTGAAGGCCACCAGCCTCGCTTTAGATTTACCATATTGAGTAGCAAAAAAACAATTTATGTGTTGGCGAGAACAAAATGCAATATCGTTAAGATCCAATTTCCTTTTGAACATCAAATAGCAATTTCAAATATAAGATGACAACAATTTCACAATAAAGTGAATGACTGACTGATATTTTTGATGAGGATGTGATTCCACCCAATACAACCACCTACAGACTACCCACTTGATTGGTCTGGAATGCAGTGGCAGATCCAGAAATTAACAAGGTTGGGGGGAGGCAAATTGTCAGTCTGGAAAATAATGTGCGTAGAAAATTCTTTTGGACCCTAAAACCAAATATTGGGTCCAAATGTCGAAAAACTAAGGCCCATTTTTGGTATATTGACCCAAAAGGCCAATTTTTAAGGTCCTACAAAATGTGGGGCCCAAAACTATTTTTTTCCCCCCTGATATGGGTATATTGCATGATTAAAATCAAGTATTGTAAAAAATCAAAATATTCAAGTCCATCTATCATACAGATATTTAGCTGATACACGATATTAGCCGTATGTGGCTGATAAACAATTGTGGGATAAATTGAAATCTCAATAACGTCAGAACTATTATCTCCCAATTATTGCCAGCTCATATAATTCTCAATGAACGTCAATCCGTTCATAATTATAAATATTACAAGCAAGACATGCTTGAATCCTTTATTCTGTGATCTCATATCAGAAAAAACAACTCAAACAAACCCCTAAAAAGCATATGCAATTTAGGTCCATTAACACTTGTTTTGTACATGTACTAATGTGTAGCATACAATTCCAGAAAAAGGTTTGGAAACCAGAAGTCCCGTTTCGAACCAAGTGTTAGACTAAGAGCCTGGTGTTCTGTACATGTTTGCAAATTTCAAGTCATATATCTCTGACGGATTTATATTGCCGAACAAAATTAGGATTCAAATTAAATATCTTTTAAATTGTTGCTCTAATTGAGAATTCTGATTGCTATACTTATAGTGAGTGGGGGTGTAGTTTTGAATACATAACTTGGATTCTACACTTATATTCGGGGTGTAGTTTTGAATACATTACTTGGATTTCTAAACTTATAGTGGGGGTGTAGTTTTGAATACATTACTTGGATTTCACTAATTGATTCATACAAACATCCGTTAGGACAGCGGGAACTTCCAAAACATAACATTAATTAAGAAAGGAAACATATGATGTAATTAATTTTGTCAAGGTGTGTACTGACCACTAGCCTTGATACATAGCCCTATGGCAAAAATGGCCACTCGCAATAAAATTCAAAATAAACAATTTTCATCATAGAATTAATTTTAAGATCAATCATTTATGGTTTGCTTTCTTTTATTTCTGTATTTCAATCACTTTTGATATTTCCAAATTTGCATTATATGTTTCATATCCTTATTTGGTAAGGTTGACTGATCCAGGTAACGATTATATTCGGGATATTTCTCATCATGAGAAATCAGGGTCTTCTGTAAGCTTCTCTCTTGTAGCCATCTTCGTTCACTAGGCTCCCCTCGGTCGAGCGCAGTGAAGACCGAGCGTGCAATGATGCTTCGAGCTGAATGATGAAAGATGTATTTGTGTATTCTATTGAAATAAATAAATTAAAAAAAAATGTGGAAAGATGGGATGAGTATCAGAATGGATATTCTACATCTACAGTGAAGTACAATGGGTATGTACTTTATACTGCTCTCAGGAGGGCCATTTATTAATTGTTTCTAGGCCTACAACAATAATGTTAATTGTACATGAGTCATACTCATGACATCAATAAACCAGGTCCTTGCTCATGTTAAATGGAACAAAAAAACAAGGCACTAACATGACATCATGTCACCACCATGTAAGTTATTGCAAATTGAAAAAAATTGAAAACCAAACACCGACTGCCAAACACCAAAAAAGTTCGAGAGTATAACAATATGTCACCACCATGCAGGTGACGTAACAATATCAAATACCTTAATGAGAAGTACAAAGGCAAATTACATCGGATCCTGTGCGAGCAGAGTTTAATAACGAACCTCGTATGAGCCTCGATATTATGACTCATATATGATCGTATGGGCTTCAAAAACAACAATTACCAGCACTGTACGAGCTTGTACGGGCCTCAAAAACGAGCCCCTTACAAGACGGTCCGAGGAATGTGCTCCTTTTTGCCCGTATTGACCAATAATTTTTGAGCCTCGTTCAAGCTTGTACGAGGCCCGATATAATTTGCCTGTGTATCACTGGTCCGAAACAGGAAAGCATTGCATCTGTTTTATAGACACATCTCTTTATTTCTCTTTAGTTTTTGAAATCATTTTGATGAGATTGTTTCAGTCTTTTTGGCTTTTCATATTACAGTCATTTTAGTTAAAAATTGTCCACAGAATAAGCCATATTCATGTCTTACAAATTCACAACTTGTTTTATTGTCTCTTCTTTTTTCGTATCATAGCAGCCTTTTGTTGGATATTATTGCATGTATTCACATTAGCCTTCATGAGGGTTAGTATATTTTGAACACCCCTCATAGGTTCAGCCAACTTATACCTTTATTATTCATAAATGGCTTTTTATGTCATTAGTTTAAATGTCTGACAATTATTAAATAAATGTCCACATGTATAAAAAAAATATGATCTTCATTTGTGTAGGTTTATCCATCGATATATCAATGAAATATGTTACCGTCATATTATTGGTTGCGCTCTCACTATATCATTGATTATTATAAGGGAACAGTTCATTTTGTACGATAGGTGTTCATTAAACTGCAGTAAAAATTGTCGAATCTGGACACCACTCGGACCAGACAAAAGTCTTCAGATTAGTATGTGTTCGCATTTTAAGGATTTTTAATATTTGAGTCAATGAGAAAACAAAATTGGGACAGAGAAAGACTGAAACATAGACAAGCGTTGATATGCTATTAAAAGAAAACTTCCAGTTTACAAATTAATGGAGGGGAGTATATTGTCAAACTTATGGAGGGGAGTGTATTACCAAACTTATGGAGGGGAGTGTATTGCCAAACTTATGGAGGGGAGTGTATTGCCAAACTTATGGAGGGGAGTGTATTGTCAAACTTATGGAGGGGAGTGTATTACCAAACTTATGGAGGGGAGTGTATTGCCAAACTTATGGAGGGGAGTGTATTGCCAAACTTATGGAGGGGAGTGTATTGCCAAACTTATGGAGGCAAACTTATGGAGGGGAGTGTATTGTCAAACTTATGGAGGGGAGTGTATTGTCAAACTTATGGAGGGGAGTGTATTGTCAAACTTTTGGAGGGGAGTGTATTGCCAAACTTATGGAGGGGAGTGTATTGTCAAACTTATGGAGGGGAGTGTATTGTCAAACTTATGGAGGGGAGTGTACACAGTTAAACATGTATATCCAGAAACTAATCTGAAAGGAATGCTTTTTTGTCCCATTTTTACTCTGCCATAGATTTTCATGTAAAACACTCAAAATGTGAGGACCTGCCAATCTTAAGGCTTTTAGTCAGTCTCAATGGTGCTAGACATGTTTTTCAGGTTGGATTATTAAATCTCAAAACTTTTTTTTTCTTCTTTTCACTTCTTTTCTGCTGTCTCAGAAGATATCATCGTTTCTTGTTTAAGAAAATTATCCATTTTATCACAAACTTGCCATAGGTCATCAGCTCCAAGGATTTTACTGAAAATACACAAAATGTAAACAATATAAATAAACGGCATAAGACACAATTACAAAAATAGAATAGAAAAAATCATAAATAATTTGCATTATACAACAAATGAGGTTTGAAAGTTAATACTTGTGACCTATAGTTAATAATAATTATTATCTGACAAGGCTTGAATTCAATATATGATTGGTTGATAGAGACACATCCAATTAATTGATTGGTTGCTAGAGACACACCCAATTAATTGATTGGTTGTTAGAGACACACCCAATTAATTGATTGTTTGATAGAGTCACACCTAGATCAATATAAGATCAATATAAGGCAAAACATTCATTTTAATACAGTAATGTTTAAGACCCAATCAAAAAGTATTCACATTTCAAAGGATTCATTTTCTAGAATCTTCAATTCAGAAGGTTTTATTTTACAATTTTCAACTGATAACGAGACCTTGAAAATCTTATACAAGTCTTTGATTACATATATTTCATCTTATCATAAGGTCATATTATTCTTCAGCAAACCGATGACAATAGGTTATACAGTAAAACCTGTCCTATTCGAGCACTACAAGGAGCAGACAAAAATGTTCACATAGCAAATGTTCACATTTCAAGGGTCCTGATGCATGAGTCAAGCAAATGTTCACATTTCAAGGGTCCTGATGCATGAGTCAAGCAAATGTTCACATTCCAAGGGTCCTGATGCATGAGTCAAGCAAATGTTCACATTTCAAGGGTCCTGTTGTATGAGTCAAGCAAATGTTCACATTTCAAGGGTCCTGATGCATGAGTCAAGCAAATGTTCACATTTCAAGGGTCCTGATGCACGAGTCAAGCAAATGTTCACATTTCAAGGGTCCTGATGCATGAGTCAAGCAAATGTTCACATTTCAAAGGTCCTGGTGCATGAGTCAAGCAAATGTTCACATGTCAAGGGTCCTGATGCATGAGTCAAGCAAATGTTCATATTTCAAGGGTCCTGATGCACGAGTCAAGCAAATGTTCACATTTCAAGGGTCCTGATGCATGAGTCAAGCAAATGTTCACATTTCAAGGGTCCTGATGCATGAGTCAAGCAAATGTTCACATTTCAAGGGTCCTGATGCACGAGTCAAGCAAATGTTCACATTTCAAGGGTCCTGATGCATGAGTCAAGCAAATGTTTACATTTGAAGAGTCCTGATGCATGAGTCAAGCAAATGTTCACATTTGAAGAGTCCTGATGCATAAGTCAAGCAAATGTTCACATTTTAATGGTCCTGATGCATGAGTCAAGCAAATGTTCACATTTCAAGGGTCCTGATGCATGAGTCAAGCAATTGTTCACATGTCAAGGGTCCTGTTGTATGAGTCAAGCAAATGTTCACATTTCAAGGGTCCTGATGCATGAGTCAAGCAAATGTTCACATTTCAAAGGTCCTGGTGCACGAGTCAAGCAAATGTTCACATTTGAAGAGTCCTGATGCATAAGTCAAGCAAATGTTCACATTTTAAGGGTCCTGATGCATGAGTCAAGCAAATGTTCACATTTCAAGGGTCCTGATGCATGAGTCAAGCAATTGTTCACATGTCAAGGGTCCTGTTGTATGAGTCAAGCAAATGTTCACATTTCAAGGGTCCTGTTGTATGAGTCAAGCAAATGTTCACATTTCAAGGGTCCTGTTGCATGAGTCAAGCAAATATTCACATTTCAAGGGTCCTGATGCACGAGTCAAGCAAATGTTCACATTTCAAGGGTCCTGATGCATGAGTCAAGCAAATGTTCACATTTCAAAGGTCCTGGTGCATGAGTCAAGCAAATGTTCATATTTCAAGGGTCCTGATGCACGAGTCAAGCAAATGTTCACATTTCAAGGGTCCTGATGCATGAGTCAAGCAAATGTTCACATTTCAAGGGTCCTGATGCATGAGTCAAGCAAATGTTCACATTTCAAGGGTCCTGATGCACGAGTCAAGCAAATGTTCACATTTCAAGGGTCCTGATGCATGAGTCAAGCAAATGTTTACATTTGAAGAGTCCTGATGCATGAGTCAAGCAAATGTTCACATTTGAAGAGTCCTGATGCATAAGTCAAGCAAATGTTCACATTTTAATGGTCCTGATGCATGAGTCAAGCAAATGTTCACATTTCAAGGGTCCTGATGCATGAGTCAAGCAATTGTTCACATGTCAAGGGTCCTGTTGTATGAGTCAAGCAAATGTTCACATTTCAAGGGTCCTGATGCATGAGTCAAGCAAATGTTCACATTTCAAAGGTCCTGGTGCACGAGTCAAGCAAATGTTCACATTTCAAGGGTCCTGATGCATGAGTCAAGCAAATGTTCATATTTCAAGGGTCCTGATGCACGAGTCAAGCAAATGTTCACATTTCAAGGGTCCTGATGCATGAGTAAAGCAAATGTTCACATTTCAAGGGTCCTGATGCATGAGTCAAGCAAATGTTCACATTTCAAGGGTCCTGATGCACGAGTCAAGCAAATGTTCACATTTCAAGGGTCCTGATGCATGAGTCAAGCAAATGTTTACATTTGAAGAGTCCTGATACATGAGTCAAGCAAATGTTCACATTTGAAGAGTCCTGATGCATAAGTCAAGCAAATGTTCACATTTTAAGGGTCCTGATGCATGAGTCAAGCAAATGTTCACATTTCAAGGGTCCTGATGCATGAGTCAAGCAATTGTTCACATGTCAAGGGTCCTGTTGTATGAGTCAAGCAAATGTTCACATTTCAAGGGTCCTGTTGTATGAGTCAAGCAAATGTTCACATTTCAAGGGTCCTGTTGCATGAGTCAAGCAAATATTCACATTTCAAGGGTCCTGATGCATGAGTCAAGCAAATGTTCACATTTCAAGGGTCCTGTTGCATGAGTCAAGCAAATGTTCACATTTCAAGGGTCCTGTTGTATGAGTCAAGCAAATGTTCACATTTCAAGGGTCCTGTTGCATGAGTCAAGCAAATGTTCACATTTCAAGGGTCCTGTTGTATGAGTCAAGCAAATGTTCACATTTCAAGGGTCCTGTTGCATGAATCAAGCAAATGTTCACATTTGAAGAGTCCTGATGCATGAGTCAAGCAAATGTTCACATTTCAAGGGTCCTGATGCATGAGTCAAGCAAATGTTAACATTTCAAGGGTCCTGATGCATGAGTCAAGCAAATGTTCATATTTCAAGGGTCCTGATGCATGAGTCAAGCAAATGTTCACATTTCAAGGGTCCTGCTGCATGAGTCAAGCAAACGTTCATATTTCAAGGGTCCTGATGCATAAGTCAAGCAAATATTCAAATTTCAAGGGTCCTGATGCATGAGTCAAGCAAATGTTCACATTTCAAGGGTCCTGTTGTATGAGTCAAGCAAATGTTCACATTTCAAGGGACCTCATGCATGAGTCAAGCAAATATTCACATTTCAAGGGTCCTGTTGTATGAGTCAAGCAAATATTCACATTTCAAGGGTCCTGATGCATGAGTCAATGGTAAGTTACGAAATTGGGACAGGGGAAAAGTGTTCAGATTGAGAAGTGTTCAAATGAGAAAAGTGTCAAATATACAGTAAAACCTGTGTATAGTAAACACCTATTGAGCCACAAAAATGTGTTAACTGTAGGCAGGTGGTAGAAGGTGGTCATTTTGAAAAAGGCTGCCATTTTTGCTATATACTTTGTAAAAATGCCAGCCATGGCTGTTTGATGGTATTAGCTATGCTTTGCTGGTATCTAGTTCCATTTAAGAGAGGGCAATTTATACAGACATCAGTAGAGTATGTGCGGATGAAGGTTGAGCACTAGAGAGAGGTGTGCACTAAGACAGGTTCTACAGTATTAGCAAATTGGTAAATATTATCTGTAGTGCATATGTCCTTAGAGGTGGGGTTAGAGCACTATTTGAAAATCGTTACAACAATACATGCAAATTACAGATAACCTATATTTTGTACTTTTAAAAATGTGTTCATGACGCAAATCATTAATTTTTTGAGTCAGTTTATTCACTATATTCATTCTGCTTGGCCTACTTTAATCAATTTTGTTTATTTAATTTGTAATAACTAATGACTGACTCCATATAACAATTATAAGAACCGAAAAAATCCTTCAATTAAAAGCTTTATACGCCAACATTTAGATTTAAAACACATATTTTGTATTTTTACAATATATTTGGGGTCTGGGGCATGAAGAAATATCGGTTGTGGTCCAATTTCTCCGTTTTCTCAAACTCAATTTATAATTTCATTTTTCACACATTTCGAAATGTCGGGAGAACATAAGTAGATATATGTATGGGATATATATGTTTTAACTGGTAGGTTTCAGATATATGGTTTATTCTCAGGGATATATACAAGCATACATAACTTGTACATATCTCCCAAGGGTCAACAGAGTGAAGATTGAAGTAAAAATAATTTTTACTAAAATAAATACATCAAAAGACATATATTTTCTTTGAGTTCTGCTTCAATATTTTACAATCGAGTCAACTTTATACTAAGCATATGTCTGATGAAACAGAGATAAAGAAACTTAAACTTAAGTAACATATCATTCATTATGCATATTTGAATCAATACTTGTACCTGCATACTGAACATTGACCAATGGCCTTTGAACTACCTGTCCATATCTAAAACTATTATTTGATAATTTCTGATTTCTAATTTCAGAATTTATGGGTGTGACATTTTCAACCAATGACAGAGCTTGGAGAAATTGATCAACACAATGAAATTGATCAACACAATGACTAGTGCATAGGGGTTAGAGGAAAATTGAAATTTGTCAGAAAGTATGTTCACTTAAGATTTATGCCTAAGTTCAAAACTATTCTCAACTTTGTAGCACCTATATAAAGTAGATGACTGGGTCAAATTAGCTTCACATTGAACCTTCTGTTCAATGAGATCAACTCCTCCCAAAGTCAAAATATATGATAATAAGTTTTTAAGAGTTAAAATCTAAGAATACAATATGCAATCTCTTTTTAACAATGCTATTATGTAATCTTACCATTGGAGCATGTTTTGTAAAATTGCCACAAAACCAATAAAGCCTGGTAGATTGAAAGAACATTGAACAACTTAGGTTGAATTGTGCCAAGTATGACTTTTAATCCTAATGCTGAATGACTGAGTTATTAATATTTGTTTGGCGTTACCTTTTTTGACTCACTATATACATCAAACCTTGTTTCTTTGATTTACTAGTAGAATTCAAGATTTTACCAGCAGGGATCGAGATTTAACCAGCAGGGATCAAGATCAAAAGGGATCATGACTTTACCAAATCAGGGATCAAGGTTTTACCGGAGCAGGGATTGAGGTTTTACCAGCAGGGATCAAGTTTTAATCAAAAGGGATCAAGATTTTACCAACAGGGATCAAGATTTAATCAAAAGGGATCAAGATTTTACCAACAGGGATCAAGATTTCACCAATAGGGTTCAAGACTATAATGGCAGAATATACGAATTCTTGACTTGATATTCATGCTTATATGTATATGTATATTACTTAATGATCACAATACATGTTACATAAAATGCATTTCCTGTTTTTAACCTATTAAACTATGTTATTGCATGTTGGTGTTAATTATGATGGTCTATTATCACCCATTGGTCATCCGGTTACAAAAAATCTGTAAAAACAGATTTTAAGAGAATAGAATTACTAGTCATTGACTTGAGTCATTACTTCTCGTAAATTATGTTTTAGTTTATCTTTTGTTAACTGAATTTAATCCACATAATGTAAATCTCCAAAGGGATACATTTTTTGATTTAATCAGTTTAAAAAGTATAGATGAATTAGTCTTATAGAAGGTTTATAGAAGGCGTGAATACAGTAATGTTCGAATGTATCTTAAAGATTTGTAATTGTTTATGTATATTCTACATTTTAAAAGGTCAAAAAACTCATAAAATAAACCCGTGCAAAAAGACATGTTCGATCTAAAATCTAAAAATAATATCAACAGCTGATTAGGAGTTAGAAACAACAATATGAACTCTTTATGAACCTTTGGAGTTAAAATTACAAAAAACTTATAGGGGAAACAAGGACTGAAGAGAGAAAATTCGAAAATTTTTATTTTTTCTGAGCTACAGGTCAATATTTGGCTTAACACCTTCTTTGACATACCTTTTTTCTTGAAATGTATGTATAAACTATCAGTTTCAGCATTAAGAAGTGTAAATTAAGTTCAAAGCTTCTATAAAGGAAGTCCCACTTATAGATTTTTAAGATCCACCACGTTTCAAGAGGAATATCAGCTGAAATAATGTTCGTCCTGTGGTTTTCTTTGGAGATAATAAAAATATATGTTAGCCTTGATGAAATATCCAAACTTAAATATATTTCGACACTGGTCGATGATCGTTGAATTGCCCCCCCCCCCCCCCCCCCCCCCCCCTACTTGAACTATAAGTCTCCTGTGGTCATTAATAATCGCAATGAGGCCCTTTCGACCTTTATGAATAAAGATGAGATCAGGACTTTAATAACCAAAATAAGTGACGTCTTATTGAAGCCGCTAACGCCCACCAGACATAACAACAAGAATATGAAGCAGCTAAATAGCTTTTTCAAATTCTTGTTTTAAGTCCTTATTACCCCCTCCTCACCCTGGAGATGAAATAGATAGGGTACGTGGAATCAGTCCGAAACCTAATAGACTATTTAAATAGACTATTTGAAAAAAATAAAAAAAATAGAAAAATAGACTCATATATATATGCATATAGACAAAGTATATTTAATTCTTGAGAATTTACTTCTTGAAAATTGTCAACAAGATAACGTTGAAGTAGACAACTTTTTAAATAGAACAAAGAAAGAGTGGAATATGTGAGGAATCATGTAAACGGGTAACTATTGATTGCATATAAAATCTCTAATCATACACCCACTTTCAAAAACGCATCCCACACAAACATTAGATAAGAAGCGGTTTGGTCAGAATGAATGGAAATGTTCAAAACTTTTGACAGAAACTACAAAAAAATGACAATATTTATTTCAATCTTCTGACCCTGCTAACCTCAAATTGTTTTCTGATTTATTAGAAAACTTGGTATATATTTACCATTGAACTATTTATTTCTATTTAACTATTTATTTCATCTATTTTTTTTGGCTGTAGAGCAGGGGGGGGGACAGGACTTCTTTGACACCCTGTATAATTCATTCAACAACCCCAAAACTAAAATAGATTTTCCCCTGCTTGGATCTGTAAAATATGAACATTGGATTATGAACCATGGCACAAAAGATCAGTAAATCTTGAACTCTTGAAGACTCAGCCTTGACAGCATGTCGATTTATTCATTATTGCAACTGTTATCAAATTAAAGATAACAAGTGTTTTTTAACTCCTAGATGTAGGGCTAAGATTCTCATTTCACATATCCCGATGTTGATCAAAATATAACATTTTCGCAATCATGTTTATACAATTTAGGAAGAACTACAGAAAAATCATGGATGAAAATCTTAATATCTGTTTACAATATCAAATTAAATTTCAAAATATTTGTATAATTCACAATTTAATCCTTATAAATTCTGGGTTAACAGATGTACCACACTTATATGACAATAAACAACTTTGATAATCAAATGTCAGAATTAATTGGTGCCAAAAGTCCACAAATCTCAAAGTCCATGAATTGAACCTTCTTTGTTTATTTGTATACATTGGACTTTAAGCTACCATTAACTGCATTTACATACTCAAAGATTAATACAGTTTCAACAAATTGTGAAATAATTTATTATGATACCTGATGATAGTGATTGTAATCGTGAGTAAAATCAGACAAACACAGGACCCAGGTCTTCATGAAATGAAACCGAAAACTAAAATAAAAGTGCGAATAGTCTTATGTCAAGTGAAATATAAAGAATTGCAACAAGAACATTACCTCCACCCCCATTACAACAAGTACATTACCCCCCCATGGCAACAAGTACATTACCCCGTATTGCAACAAGTACATTACCCCCTATTGCAACAAGTACATTACCCCCTATTGCAACACGTACATTACCCCCCTATTGCAACAAGTACATTACCCCCTATTGCAACAAGTACATTACCCCCTATTGCAACAAGTACATTACCCCCCTATTGCAACAAGTACATTACCCCCTATTGCAACAAGTACATTACCCCCCCATGGCAACAAGTACATTACCCCCTATTGCAACAAGTACATTACCCCCTATTGCAACAAGTACATTACCCCCTATTGCAACAAGTACATTACCCCCTATTGCAACAAGTACATTACCCCCTATTGCAACAAGTACATTACCCCCTATTGCAACAAGTACATTACCCCCTATTGCAACAAGTACATTACCCCCCTATTGCAACAAGTACATTACCCCCTATTGCAACAAGTACATTACCCCCTATTGCAACAAGTACATTACCCCCTATTGCAACAAGTACATTACCCCCCTATTGCAACAAGTACATTACCCCCCATGGCAACAAGTACATTACCCCCTATTGCAACAAGTACATTACCCCCTATTGCAACAAGTACATTACCCCCTATTGCAACAAGTACATTACCCCCCTATTGCAACAAGTACATTACCCCCCATTGCAACAAGTACATTACCCCCTATTGCAACAAGTACATTACCCCCCAATTGCAACAAGTACATTACCCCCCTATTGCAACAAGTACATTACCCCCCTATTGCAACAAGTACATTACCCCCCATTGCAACAAGTACATTACCCCCCATTGTAACAAATACACTACCCCCCCATCACAACAAGTACATTACCCCCCTATTGCAACAAGTACATTACCTCCCCCCCATTGCAACATATACACTACCCCCCATCACAACAAGTACATTACCACCCCCCATTGCAACATATACACTACCCCCCATCACAACAAGTACATTACCTCCCCCCATTACAACAAGAACATTACCACCCCTCCCCTTATTGGTTAATACATTTGATGCTGCCTATAAAACACTCACAGAGGTACTTTTATTGTAAACATCCATTGTTTACAAATCTGACAAGATAATTTATAACATAAGTACGTTGTATACAATATTACAATTAGTGTAACAGTGATCTCCCTAGCATTAAAGCAAGTGGTTGAAACACCCACCTGAGATTTTAAAAACAGAACCCACCTGAAAATCCATTTGCACCCATTTCAAAATGAGAAAAATCATGGAAAATTGGCATACCTTGATCAATTATTGTGAAAATGAGAATTTTTGCACCCATCAGAGAAAAAGTCCTATAGAAAACAATGTGTTATATTCAATTTTTTTGCCATTTTAATTTTCAGAAAATTCAATTTGAATTTTGATCATATTGCATGAAATCATGATCTGCATTTTCCTGTTTTGGTATTATTATATAATTCTTTACCTTCCGTTTCCCTCATTAACCTGCTGACTACAAACATCTAAAAAAGTTCTGCAGAAGTTATTTCGAAGCTATTGCAAACCCTTGTACCTTTTTGCGAGTACCATACTTTCTAATTCCTTAATATGATTTTTTTTCAATTTATTGCCAAAAGAAAACACACAAAAAAAGTTTTATTTTAATATTACATTATATTCACATTCTAAATGTAATAAAATCTACGATTATGAAGCTTATATCTGAGTGTCAACATGCCCCATCACATAAACCTTTTTTATATATTATCACTCTCTCATAATTCTCCTCAATATGATTTCTAAAATGATTTATTAGAAAAAACATTTTATAAATTGAATTTAATCCGAATGAAGTACCATTGTGAGCAGGTTTCTTTGTTTTTCATTTTTTTCAGGTAAGGTATTACCTACTGTACTTCTTCTAAATTTGATGCTACCTGTATTTTGGCGATTTGCTGTTTTGAATATTTGGCGACTACTTGATTTGGCGGACTTGCAATATTGAAATGTATATACCATACACATTTACGAGTGAAATATGAAATAATGAATTTGGTGGCTACTTAATTTGGCAAACTTTAACAATTTGGCGGGTCCAACAAATTAAAATGGCCATCTAGATGTACAGTAGTATTCAGTAATGTATGGAAGATATTTTTGGGTGGGTTGTGAACCAATAAATTGTGCTCACTCTTCATATATTCAAACAAGGCAAAATATCACCACCTACCATTTGTTACAGATGCCGAACATCAACTGCTGAACACTAAGCAATGAACTCAAACTGCGGAATACCGTCCAAAATGACACCTAACAATATGTCATGAATTGAAGTGGTGACAAAAAATCAACACTCATAGCTGACGAAATCATCAATTACACCCATCCCCAACCCCCACCCATCCCCCTTTAAAAACCTACTACATTCTTTCATGAGTGTTGGTAGCTGGACACCATCCCTTAAATCAATAACTTTTATTAAACAAACACGTAAATCAATAATTCTAATTCTGTGCTAATTGGTATGGAATCTGACAAAATAATTTTGAAAACTGTTAGTACGCATAAAGCCTACAATCAATATCTAAATGGTAATGAAAAAATGCACTTTTAGATGTTGTGTTTATTTTTAACGAATATAGGTAAACTTCATATTTTAACCTTACTTAATTTAGTCTTTGATAAATAAATCAGTTTGTAAGGATTGTAAATCAAATAAGCAATTTTTTATTTATAATTCTTAACACACTATTAATAATTATCTAATTTGTCGTTTCCTTTTTGGCTATAGGCTCAAGAAGCATGCCACCTGTTACATGCCAGTGTGTGATTTATAGAAAATGTGTTAAATATTATAGTACTCATTATTGTGTACATGTTTATACATATTGTTTTCCATTCAATTTTTTTAAAAATACATTGAACTTACTGAACAATGTATCTGTGTATACAAGCAGCATTCTCCCAACAATATTTTCTCAAATGGGTGCAAAATTTTCATTTTCACAATCCAAATCAGAACAAGTCAAATTATGATTTTCTCATTATCGAGTGGGTGAAAATGAATTTTCAGGTGAGTGCATGAGCCTGTTTTTAAAATTTAGGTGAATGCTGTGACAAGTGACAAGTGTAAAAAAGCTCCCATTACTTATTGATCACCCCTCTTTTATTCATGACAATCAATTGAAGAAGATTCTTCAAGTTTTTTTGAAATTTTGACTTTTTTGTTAAAAGGTATTTGCATACATCTCTCAATCTCACTTTTATGAAATATTTGAATATAACAATTTTAGGCGTTGCTAAAACAAAATTGGGAGTTTCTACAACTGATAAGTATTTGATATTTCAGGCCACTACTGGATAAGTATTTGTTCACTTAAATAAACAATACACTGCATACTAATTCTTACTCTCGGAACATATTTTTATATATACGGTAACTATTTATGAAGGTTTGCACCCAGTCACCCACCAACTTAATTTCAGAATTGTCAAAATGAAAAAAAAAAAGTATAATGTATTTTTTTTGTAAAAAGACAAAATTTGGACAAGGGGTAATATCAAACATATTAATATTATTATTGTTAAACATATATCTAATTGCAAGGTGCCAATAACTGGAACTACATTTTTAATACAATTGTATTATTTGTCGAAACTAGATAACAATATATGGGTTTGTCTAGACAAAGAGTATATGATTTATGAGCATTGTAAAATAGCAATAGATTGATGGAAACAATTCTAAATTAATCATGTACAAATGCATTAATCATGTATTTTATTACTATTACATCTCCATTGTTTAATGTTTTTAAAAAGTGTTTATCTATATTATTGGTACTTTCATTTATTTGTTTATTTATCAAGCTATATGCATTTAACAATAAGCGGGTGACACAAATAATCCATATTCCCAGACTGTTTATTTGTACCCACTAACTTTTAAAATATTTAAATATCCCATACTGACTTTTGCAATGGTCTCTACCACACATTGATAATGGTTCAGCTTTCCCTTAATTAATGGAGTATTTTACTACAGTGACATCTATAAATGCAGAATTGAAAAATATAGATGACTTTTATAACACTCTGACGTCAGAACAATGACATATTAGTCAACAATTAAGTGAATAAAGCATAAAAATTAAACTACAGCTAGATTTCAATATTTAAAAAAAGACAAAAATCTTAATCAACAGTATAAAAAAATGTCAAAAAATACCAGAGTGATTACCATCAGCACAATAACACTCTAATTTTTGAATGAATGATATCAAAATAGTAAAACTGGCACATGCTGATAAAATTCCCATGTGACTTTGTGAGTACAGGGTAAATGACCTTTAATGAATGGTGAACTTCAAAAGACAATTGCAAAGCCATATCAATTCATATCAAGGTTTCACATTCAGATGACATTGTATATAATGATAGTCTCAAAAGGTAATTACCAGATCCTAATTCTGATAATAGTCATATTATATGCTTTTAATTAGGCCATGGTAAAAGATTGAGAATTTGATTATAGTGACATTATATTCTAACAATTAAGTTCATAGTAATAAACGAGCAGTAAAACCTGTCAAATGGAACACCTCTGTAAGTGGACTTACTCCAAAGTGAAGTCCCACCAAAACACCAAACAAGTGGAAAACCACCAAATGTGGAGAGACCTCCATAGTGGAACCCCACCAAAGTAGAACACCTTGGAAGTAAAATCCCACAAAAGTGGAACACCTCCAAAGTGGAACACCTCCAAAGTGGAACACCTTGGAAGTAAAATCCCACAAAAGTGGAACACCTCCAAAGTGGAACACCTCCAAAGTGGAATACCTCCATAGTGGAACACCTCCAAAGTGGAACACCTCAAAAGTGGAACACCTTGGAAGTAAAATCCCACAAAAGTGGAACACCTCCAAAGTGGAACACCTTGGAAGTAAAATCCCACAAAAGTGGAACACCTCCAAAGTGGAACACCTCCATAGTGGAACACCTCCAAAGTGGAACACCTCCAAAGTGGAACACCTCCAAAGTGGAACACCTTGGAAGTAAAATCCCACAAAAGTGGAACACCTCCAAAGTGGAACACCTCCAAAGTGGAACACCTCCAAAGTGGAACACCTCCATAGTGCAACACCTCCAAAGTGGAACACCGTTGTAAGTGGGACATTTCATTTGGAAAGTGGAATACCTCCAAATGGAAACACTTCCAATAGAATACCTCCAAAATGTAACGCCTTCATAGTGGAACACCTCAAAATTAGAACACTGCAACAACTAGTAAACCATTAATTCAAAACGATTTCAGAAAACTATCTTGAGGTACCATGGATATTCTATTTAGTTAACCATTGATTCAAAACAATATGAGAAAATAGAACAGTATTTTTAGGTACCATAGACATTCTATTTAGTGGTACACTATAACTGTAGATGTCAATGACTTTTGTAGATACATGTACATGTACGTACGATATGTGACATATTGTGAGAAACGAGGTCATCCAGAATCCAGACATAAAATAGTACTAATTACAAGAATTGATGACTATTTCACAGATGACTGATACACCTCTGAAATCGCCATAGCAGCTTATGTTCAACATTTGTTAGCTGCAGGGGAATGAATGGCCATTTTTTGACCCAATAAATAGAACATTTTGGACGGTGAGTATTTATGGTGTTTAATGCTGATTTGTCAGAAAGAAGACACAATAAGAAGTTGAAACTAATCATATGTAACTCATAAAAAAATGCATATGGGCACTGACTTAATCATGAATTAAAGTTTTCATGTTAATGATCGACTTTGAGACAGTGAAATGCTAAGTGTCTAAAAATTAAATTTCAAATGTATTTTTCTTTTCTTCAAAACATTAGTTGAAATGTAATATGCATGTTTGGTTGAGTCTACTGGACTACTCAGAAGCATTTACTCAACCGATCAATGTTAAATCTTCTCATTTGCAAACCAGTTTTGAATCATTGCAATAAACTTTTAAATGAAAAAAAATGTTAATGATCGAAGGAAAGGACACACAAAGTAAGGACAGAACGAAGGATGGACAAGTCGGAGATAGCTCGCTTGTTGTAAGCCAATAAAGAAGTCTGGACTTATTTCATCTCTGCTTTCGCTAGACCACAATTAGTTGAATGACAGGCTGTCAATATGTCATCGGATAATCTCCAAGTACAAGTTCAACGAACTGCCAACTTGACATCATTTACGTCATATGACATCTTTAATATTGTTGCTTTCAATAACAGTGCTACCCTTTGCAAATGTTGAAGGGATTAATCTATACTCTTAAAATATAGAAGATTTTGAGTTAGTAAAATAACTTCTTTTAAATAAGGAACAATACTGCAATAATAATAATTATATCTACATACAGTATACATCAAAAAGCCAAAAAGCAACAGTTGAGGCCTGGTGAGTATATTTTCTGTATCAAACTCCTTAAATCATTCGATGTACTCAGAGTGTAGTATTGAACTGCTTAGTGGTGATTCTCAGGGTAAAAATAATAAGTCAAGGTGTCAATAAGCCTCAGGATTGCCATTCTCACAATAAGTAAGGGTCCGTCAGACTGATGCTGCATCCTTACTGCGTGGCTTCGACTGTACAGCCACTAGAAAATGCATTGAGGTCAACGTCAAGCCCGAACACAACGCAGTAATGCCTTGGTCACATTTGCTCCAATTTTCACTACGGCGCCTGGCCGATTGAGTATTTTGTTCAAAATTGAATACAATATTGAATAAAACACTCAATTGGCCGGGCGCCGGCCGATGGATCGGAGCATATGTGACCAAGGCATAAGTATGCTGACCCAGTCTGACAGTTAGTTAAAGATGGCTAAAGGACTCATAACTCCATAAGGCTCTGGCAAATCAATTTTTTGTTTAGCAGTCCCTGCACAATTTGGAGAACAATGAACTGGACTTAAAAAATAAAGTGTTTGCTCCCCTTTTTCTACTGGGTACAAGGTTCTCTATCTTGTTATTCCTCATTTATTCAACCAAACGAGGCTTTGCCTCATTTCATTGAAATATATCTTTGGAGAATTCTAGGTAATTTTTACATGTTAAAGTATACAAATTATCTTTTGTCTGTCCAAATTACAAGTAATAACTTCCAAAAATAAAGAAATGAGAGCATTTTTATCAGAATATCTGGATCGACCCTTGTATAATTAAACCCAATGAATTCTTCGCCATCTATTGACAGTATCTAAGGGCATTGACATTAGACTATAAAATCTTGGTTTGTATCCAGTCAAGTGCAACCTTTAGTGATGTCAGTAAGATGTCAGTAAATGTCAGTTAATGCCACCATATTCATGAGAATTATATTTTTCTTTAACTATGTTTTAATTACCGTTAATAATAAACTTTGATGATAACAGAAAGCCAATTTTAACAAACTTGACTGAAATTCCATTTGTGACAGTTTTTATTCACAATTATTATCGGAGTAAATAGAATTATTACAACTACAATTATTTACAACTTTATCTACTCATAATATTTATTATTCAAGAAAAATAATTGCTTTGAATCCTATTGTAACTGAAAATTCTAAAATTGCAATTGCCAGTTTGTAATCAACCCAGCATGCCCAAAACTACTGCAGCTGGAGGTTTCAATATACAGTAGTTGCATTTATATTACACTTTAATGTATTTAAACTATTGTAACTCTCTATTAATTAGAGGTAAATAAATATACAATACAATACAATAGTAGAAACTGCTAAGTGAAACACCTCTGTAAGTGGAACACCACCAAAGTGGAACAGATGTTTAAAGTCCCGTGGCCCTTTGACTCCAAATTAATGAACCTCTGGAAGTGGAACAGCTCACAAGTGAAACAGATTTTTAAAGTCCTGTGGCTCTTTTACCTCTGTTAGTGGAACACCTCACAAGTGGAACAGATATTTTAAGTCGGGTGGCCTTTGACTCCAAGTTAATGAACCTCTGTAAGTGGAACAGCTCACAAGTGGAACAGATTTTTAAAGTCTTATGGCCCTTTGACTCCAAGTTAATGAACCTTTGTAAGTGGAACACCTCACACGTGGAAGGGATTTTTAAAGTCTTATGGCCCGTTGACTCCAAGTTAATGAACCTCTGTAAGTGAAACACCTCACAAGTGGAGCACTTTTTGTGGCACCAAAAGCATTTCATTTACAAAATTTCTACTGTACCTAGTAATATCACTAAAATTGCAAATCAATACATTATCAACAGAGGTTTATCTTGAAACATTGTGGCTTACCAACAAACTGTTAAGCTGACAGTAATACCTCACCTCCTCTTTTTAAAGATTAAAACCTAATTATGCATGTAATTGAGTGTTTTTAAAAAATTAACCGTAATCGCCAATTGCTTTGAAAAATGAAAAAATTCAATTATCACGCAAGTAGTAGAATACGTTTCTCATTTTTTCAATCAATTTAATCCTAGTGCAACCTCCCTCACAGCTGATGAATATTCAATTCAATTCAATTCAATAAAGAGGAATAGAAAGTGATTTGCTTCATTGTTAAGGAGTATTTCAATTGATCAACCAAGAAATTGATTATTGTCAAGTAAGTTGACAAACTAAGTCATGTGTCATTTGTGTGAAAATTAGGTTGCTATGGAACATTGTGTGAAAATTAGGTTGCTATGGTACATTGTATGAAAAGGAGGTTGCTATGGCACATCATGTGAAAATTAGGTTGCTATGGCACATGTTAACCTTTTCAACAATTATTAAATAGAGTATCAGATCTAGCTAACCACCTTAACAAAAATTGTTGATAAACAACTGTTTTCTGTGAAACAAACTCACCTTTCTTGATTTGTAATATTTAATAATTCATCACTTTCTTCACTGCGTCGAAGCACCTCCATTTGTCTGGCATGTAGAATGGCTCATAAATATGGGGGAAGGGAGTGTCGTATCCACATACACGTTGTATAGGGGCTTCAAGGTTAAGGAAACATTCATTCTGAAAATGAAGATGAATAACAATGTTGAACTTGTAGAAAGGCTCATAAATATGGGGGAAGGGAGTGTCGTATCCACATACACGTTGTATAGGGGCTTCAAGGTTAAGGAAACATTCATTCTGAAAATGAAGATGAATAACAATGTTGAACTTGTAGAATGGATCATAAATATGGGGGAAGGGAGTGTCGTATCCGCATACACATTGTATTGGGGCTTCAAGGTTTAGGAAACATTCATTCTGAAAATGAAGGTGTATAACAATGTTGAACTTGTAGAATGGATCATAAATATGGGGGAAGGGAGTGTCGTATCCGCATACACGTTGTATGGGGGCTTCAAGGTTTAGGAAACATTCATTCTGAAAATGAAGATGTATAACAATGTTGAACATGTAGAATGGCTCATAAATATGGGGGAAGGGAGTGTCGTATCCACATACACGTTGTATGGGGGCTTCAAGGTTAAGGAAACATTCATTCTGAAAATGAAGATGAATAACAATGTTGAACTTGTAAAATGGCTCATAAATATGGGGGAAGGGAGTGTCGTATCCGCATACACGTTGTATTGGGGCTTCTTGGTTAAGGAAACATTCATTCTGAAAATGAAGATGTATAACAATGTTGAACATGTAGAATGTATCATAAATATGGGGGAAGGGAGTGTCGTATCCACATACATATTGTATGGGGGCTTCAAGGTTTAGGAAACATTCATTCTGAAAATAAAAATTCATAACAATGTTAAAACAAATAACATCCGCTGCATTCTATGAAATAAATAGCCAAACAAAACATAGACCAGGCCAGGCCAGTGTTTGACCTAAGCTTCAGTCATCACAGGCAAATTCACTTAATAGACTGGCTGAACTTAAAACCTTGGGGTCAATTTGACCACAGCATTGACCGCAGCTGTAATCTCCATATGATCTTTCACTCACTACCAAAAAATGAAAAAAATTCAGAAAAATAAAACATATTTTCACTGCTATCGTCCTTTGAGTTAACACACAAAAGTAGCTAAGAAAATCAGCTGCACATATCCCAAAAATGTGTCTCGTTGGCCTACTTCATCTTTAACAAAATCAATATTACAGAGACATATCTCTAATTACTAACATTGTTCAAAATATAACAATTGGTTCGTATTGTCAAGGAGAAATTACTTCTTAATGTGTCTAGACTAAAAGTCATGTTGACCCCAGTAGAAATTAGAATCTTTAAAAATGAATACACTTTCATTTCCTATTTGGTTTAAAAGCTTTCAGCGCCTACTTGATAAGCAATTTTTTTATATCTATAGCATGTATGACCAAATGGAATGCTATCAATTCTGTTCACAGAATGATTTGTCTCTTATACTAGACAGTTACTGATAAATAATTGTATTGTATAAAAATTGTGTTATACATATTGACGAAAAACCATACTTTTTAAAACAAGGCACAGGACGTGAACGAGATCACACCATCAAATAGGTGTAGAACTTGATAGCCCCTATCATGTGTGCGAATTTGAAGGAAATCCAATAAGCGTTTTTTTCTAAAATGGTGATGACAAGATTTATCAAAAAAAACCTTCAAAGTGGCCACCAGAAAACAAGATGGCCACCCAAAAGTTAATCAGCTCTAGTTCTTGATATCCTCTATCATGTGTGGGAATTTGGAGCAAATCTGATGAGGGGTTTTCTTGAAATGGCGATTTATTGAAAAACCTTCAAAATGGCCGCCAGAAAACAAAATGGCCACCCAAAATTTAATAAGTTCTAGAACTTGATATCCCCTATCATGTACAGGAAATCCGATGAGCAGTTTTCCTGAAATGGCAATGACAAGATTTTTCGAAAAACCTTAAAAATGGCCACCAGAAAACAAGATAGCCGCCCAAAGTTAATCAACGCTAGTACTTGATATCCTCTATCATCTGTGCGAATTTGAAGGAAATCCGATGAGCGGTTTTCCTAAATTGGCAATGACAAGATTTTTTCGAGAAAACTTCAAATGGCCACCAGAAAAGAAGATGGCTGCCACAAAGTTAATCAGCTCTAGTACTTGATATCCTCTTTCATGTGTGTAAATTTGAAGGAAATCCGATGAGCGGTTTTCCTGAAACGGCGATGACAAGATTTTTCAAAAAACCTTCAAAATGGCCACCAGAAAACAAGATGGCCGCCCAAAAGTTAATCAGCACTTGTACTTGATATCCTCTATCATTTGTGTAAATTTGAAGGAAATCCAATGAGCTGTTTTCCTGAAATGGCTATGACAAGATTTTTCGAAAAACCTTCAAAATGGCCACCAGAAAACAAGATGGCCACCCAAAAGTTAATCAGCTCTTGTACTTCATATGCTCTATCATCTCTGTGAATTTGGAGAAAATCTGATGAGCAGTTTTCCTTAAACTGCGATGACAAAAAGCGGGACGATCACGACCACGATCACGACCACGACCAGTATGACGACTATATCCCACCGATGGTGTGATAAAAAGCATTGTTTATCTTCATAAACAGAAACCAATAATTATAAGATAAATATTTGTAATGAGGAAACAACAACTCAAAATATTTGTTTCAAACAATTGGGTATAGATCAGAGATTTTTTACAATTCTGATCAAAATTGGTCAAAATATACAAATATTAATAAAATTTTCTTATTTATGTCAGTGCAAACAGATTTTTAATTGGGTGCAAACAGGTTTTTAATTGGTTGCAAGGACTTGTTCGCTTTGCTCTCTCGTGCATCAATATCACTTCGTAGATAAAAAAAATGATATTCCTCGAAATCAAAGGATATCCTATAACAGATGTACAGTAGATATGCTTATATGCAGTAGATATCCCTCATATCTTGACCTAAAATGTCCATGGGTGATAAATAGCATGATATATTTCTTTATATTGATTGATATTAATAATAGCATTGAAACTAAGACTTATCAAAGCCAAAAAGCCCACCTGTACAGATGCAGCAATTTCCGCAGCAAATCCTCCCGTCAATGGAGCTTCGTGAGCGATTAAAAGTCGACCAGTTTTTGAGACGGACTGAAAAATAAAGATACATCATGTAGCAATAATACCAACTTTCAAAAATTCTCATTACAGAGAAAGAAATTTCCCAGAATTCATAGAGAACCCTATTTCTCTACAAAGATGAACCTCCAGAGGTTATCTGATTGGTTAGTTGAGTTAAAAAAAAATTTAAAAATTGTTCCAAAATGACTCCAATGTTTCAGAATTTTGATTCTATTTTCTGAAAAATAGGTTATCTGATCAAATATAAAAATGTATACAAAAACTGAGATGTAGAAAAAAATAAATGATATTTGAACTATTTTGTTTTTGTCAGATACATTCAATGCCTTCACACTCATCTCTCTTTGTTATCTGTCTCTAATCTCTATGCCTACTTGAGAGTGAGGCAATGTCTTACAGGGTCTTACAAAGGGTAGTCTCTCAAGCCCTTTTAACATCTTACAAAGAGTTACCTCATTGATGGTATCTGAATCCCAGGGCAGGATCGTAACAAGATCTATTACTTCACAAGATATATTCAACTTCTCTTCAGCCATTTTTCCCACTTCCCTAAGCACATGGACTTGCGTACCCCAACCGACAAGTGTCAGATCGGAACCTGAAAAATAGACTTCGGATTAAGAAGTTAATATCAGGAAATTCAAGCACCTTATTCTATATTTGGATCAACAAGAGCTTGATTTGGCTTTTATATAACTTAAACTTCTGAATTTTGTCTAAAAAAGCAAACACTGCCACTCTGACCAATCAAAAGAGCCTAATTATTTCAGCTAGCTGTAAAAAATTGTGGGAACGATCATTCCTCCTCTGCAATCTAAGTGTTCATTTCAATTACATATACTGCAATGCTGCCATCTATTTATGGTGCATATACTTATTATTTTTTTCTGAAAATATTCAGTGATTTACAGAACCAACAAGGTAACGTTTCCGCAAGATATTTCATTTCATATCCCAATTGAAAAAAAGTTTGAATTCTTAATTACGGATACTTTGGAGAAAATTACGATTCAAATGTGGCTAGAGATAACAATTATGAGACCAGTTGGCACCTGCTTGTACAGCCGTTTTTTGGATTTCAGAAGAACTTTTGGCTTATTTATTAATCTAAACTAATGTACCTTCCACCAACACTTCTGCTTTTGATAAAGGTAACATGTAGTCGCCTGTTGGGACTTGTTCTACTGCAGATCTGTATAGGATTTTAGGTTCAAAGTATATACATGGGTTATCATCTCTTATACAGCTGAGAAGGAGCCCCTTTGCTTGAATAGGACCCCTTGGTATGACCACCTGGAAAAACACAAATAACATTACTATTTTAGAGAACTCTGGTACTATAGGTTAACAGAAAGACGAGATAAAATTGAATGTCCCTTGAGCTATTAAGGGAGCATAACAAAAGTTTGATGATGGAAACTTAACTGAATTTTAACAGTTATTGGGGAGGATGTTTTCAGCATTAAAAGTTAGCTTTCCGACATCGTTCCTGGAATTTTATTTGACAGTAAATTAACTGTATTTAACCAGTTATGGGGGAGGATGTTTTTAGCCTTAAAAGTTAGCTTTCCAACATCGTTCCTGGAATTTTATTTGAGCAAATTTTGTTGGATATAAAAGTCAGGATTCTACAATGAGATACAATACAAGAGATAATCTCATGCTGATACTGTACAATAATACAGATTGGAGTAATTGTAAAAAATTTACTGTATTACAAAGTTATAGAGTGACTTTAACGCAATGACACACATTAACATTTTTCAAACACATTTATGAAGGGGGGAGGGAGGGGGTTACAGATAAACTGTTCAAATACAGCTAATTTTCAGTCATTGATCATTTGAAATGCTCCCTAGGCCCTAAACCCAAAAGCTTGACAATAATGTCAACATGTATTCTTGATTATTCACATTTATATTTTTACTAAAATTGTTCTATATTTCAATATTTGTCTTCATACGTGCCTAAGAATGGAGGAGGCAAAACATGATCTAATTGTTAAAATCAGATACATTTTGCCAAACAAACAGTGATTTTACAGAAAAATCTGCAACAAGTTTCCCAGTATTCAAGTGATTAAAATTAAAAAACATGTTAGTGATTATGATATTCATGTACAGTGTACATACCTTAATACCGGGAGTATGTGCGAAATAAGCTTCTGGACTCTGTGAATGATAGAGGGCGCCATGACCTACTGCCCCGCATGGCGCTCGTATCGTTAATCTTCCTGCATTGAATAAATTCCCTGACCTGTAGCGAAACTTTGACGCTTCATTTACTATCTGAAAACATAAAATAGAAATTAAACTATTACAAGGCATTAACATGCAAAATGTCACAGTCATTTTGACAGAATTTCCAAAGGGGGCTTCACTTTTCAAAAATATTTTAGGGGGTTCACTTTGGCAAATTTGCGCCAAAAATCACACAAAAATGGTCAGAATGGTGAAAAACTGCATGATTTTGCAAAAAACAGCTAATAGCCTACACAACCTGCCATTTGTTACAGATGTCAGACACCAAATATGTAAATGTCAAAAATATATCCGGAGAATCTAAACTAGGAGTTTTTTTTTTAAAGGATAATCTACTGGAGCCATTATACGACATGATTTATAAAGTGATCTCCCATAGACTTGTTATGATAGCATCACTAGTATACATTTTCAATACAATCATAGACATTTTTCCTAATGGAAGTTGTTAGAATTTGGTGCAAACCCTGAATGTTTAACACCAATCATTGAAAAAGTTGCAGATTGCAGCATAGCTATGACTTTCGAACAACTATTGTTCTTCAATTTTCTTCTGTTTATCCAGTCTCCCATGAAGCAAATACATTTAGTGGTAAACTTTTGCATCTACAACTCTGAGATTTAAATAAGGAGCCAGTCGGTCCTATAGCTCAGTGGTAGAGCAATCGGCTTGTAAGCAAGGGTTGTGGGTTCGATCCCCACTGGGGTGGACTGACTTTTTCACATCAGCCCTTAGCACAGAATTTCGTTCTGTGTTTTCATTAACAAATATCAAAATTATTACCTGATCGAATGCGGGATAAATATAATCAGCGAATTGAATTTCAGCTATGGCGGTTGCACCTGCAGCAGCGACACCTATACCAAATCCCACGATTCCCTGCTCACTTAGCGGAGTGTTAAAAACCCGATCTTTTCCTGGAGAAAACAAAAAGTGATTCTCTAACATATTTTGTAATTGCATTTTATTGTATCTTTGTTACCGCCATAATTGGCGAGCAATACCTCATTGGTATATTCTGTATTTTACACTCGAAAAAAGAGCCAGAAACCCCTCCTTGGAGGATCCCTGTGTTCTTATGTGTGCACCGTTACAAAGACATACAAGCACACACCACAGTTTTTTTATATGAGTCATGGACCACTCAGTCAAACACCCAGAATTACATAACGCATTAACAAACTTGTCTGTACCAGGAATCGAACCCAGAGCCAAGCGAGAGTGGTTATCTTGACTCTGCTACTAAGCCAATTTAATTACTTGATCATGTTTCATTTTTATTTTATTGTGATTATGGTCCCTAAACCTTGGAGAGGAGGTGTGAGAGACATAAATAAAACATATATTTTAAATAAAACATATATTTTCATTATGAAAATGATTGAACGATGGTGGTGTGAATAATGACAAAACTATCCTGTAAAATGTACCTATGTTTGAAGAGCAATGATAAATAAAAAATAAAAATATGAGAATGGTACTTGTGATACATTTGCCTCGAAACTAATCTAAAATCTTCACATCTGATGACGGGAGCTTAGGCTATAATAGACTCAACTGTGCATACTATCATCTTTTAACTCTTTATGCAGGTTGGATTCAAAATTAAATGCAAATGATATAAACAATATACCAACCGTATTTATCTTTAAGACCGACTGTGCATCTGAATACTCCACCAAAGGCGACATCTTCACCAAATATAACAGCAGAAGGGTCTTTTTCAAGGGCTATGTCCATTGCACTTGTGAGAGATTGAAATAGATTCATCCTGGCTGTTTCACCTGAAACGATAGACATATGTGACTATGTGATCATGTGATTATGTGCTTATGTGACTATGTGATTATGTGACTATGTTACTATGTGACTATGTGATCATGTGATTACGTGACTATGTGACTATGTGATCATGTGATTACAGTGTATGTGACTATGTGATTATGTGACTAGATGATTATCTGATTATGTGACTATGCGACTATATGATTATGTGACTAGATGACGATGTGATTATGTGACGAGATGACTATGTGATTATGTGACTAGGTCAATATGTGACTATGTTATTATGTGACTTTGATTATGTGACTACACAGGCAAATTACGTCAGGGCCCGTACTAGGTTGTACGAGCCCTGTTGCCTCAATGGCCTCTGTACAACCTTGTATGGGTCTCGTAGTGAGTCCCCTAATTGCTAGTAAATTCTGAACATCATACTGGCTTGGAATACAAGGCCCGTTAGAACTCGTAATAGCTCGCTATTTCCGAGGTCTGTAGTCTGTAGTGACCTGTCATATCGATGCCTCTAAGAACCCGTAACTTTCGACCCACGTACTTGACCTTACAAGGCTCGTAACAAGGCGCGCAATGGCTTGTTAGTTTTGATAAACTTTTTAAGACCAAGTAAATACATGTTAAATACAGAGTACATTTAAAATTACATTTCAATTATACGTAAATGGGATATTTTGTCATATTTCCAGGCCTGTAATCATACTATGTAACAGTATAAAGCTAGGAAACAAATTGACAACATATTTATCAACTCATGGGAAACGTACACGCAACACAAATGGTGACATATACAGTGTTGAAATATAACAGCACAGGATATTATAAAGCAACTATCGATCAACAAGTTTTATAAAAAATAGGTAGATCTAAGTAAATATCGTAAAACTTCAAGATAACGAAATTTTTTGGGGCAGGCAAATCATGTTTTTTTTACGAATTTTTCAGAAAAATTCCTTCTAAAACTCTCGACTTGTATGGCTCTGATCGCATCGGCATGTATATTTTTGTATTGCTTTACCAATTATCTATCAAATGATGTACTTAGACCCCTTCCCTGCGATCCTGATTCTTGTGCCAAATGCAAAAAATCCCCGGGAGAAAATCAGTCTTCGAAGATCTGTAAACAAAGTCATGCTCACCTGCATCTTCGGGTGCTTCCTCTGGAACATATGTAAATGATGAGGAGTTTCGTTTTGGATGAATAGAAACACTTGATATTGCTGCATTTTCCCGCAATAATGCATTTTGTAGACCTCGAGTAAAAAATGTGAAAATTTTTGTAGCTGCCATTTTTGTGAATATATCTCGCAATCTGATTGGTTAGAAAAATAAGTAAACATCCATGACACGTCAGATGCAAATAAGTTCCAATTTGCAAAAATGTCAAATCGTTCTATCGTCGAATATTTTGCTGGACATGAGGGTTACAGATGCGGATACTGTGGCAAAACGGATACCAACTATTCACATGGTAATATGGATTACTTGTAATAAGTTTTGTTTGAAACAAATGAGTAGAAAATAGGGCTATGGTCTAATCATTTACTTCCCCAAAACAAAAAGTAAAAAAAATTATCATGGTTTTTATCTTTTTAGGTTTATCACAGCCAATTCCCACCTATCCTATTCCTGAATGTAGATTTAATTTAGTTCAATATCTCCCTTTCTTATTAAGCAAGAAATCAACAGTAAAACTTGTTGATGCTGTTGGTTACTTCTGTTGGTAACCCCAAATGTTGAAATTATAACAGTACGTGTAGGCTAGAGTTAACCAAACCCGTCTGGCCCAGTTATCTACTCCCGACCTCGTAGATCTGGGCCAGACAATGTCCAATGCAAAAAAGGGGGATTTACTCCGGAAAAAACACACAGGTTTTTCAATGTATAATACGTGCTGATAAATGAATAAACATAAAAAAAGTCACTTACGTGGACCTAGGTGTCCCCTTGGGCACCTGGATTTATAATTCCATATTAAACCACGTAAATTAAGTATTATTTCCTTTGTCATATTAACTTGACATATAATAGACTTGGAATAATCATTTGTAGTCAAAAATATTCTAAAGAAGATTCGAAAATAAAATATAGAAAGCTTTATTGTTAGAAAATGGGCACCTGGAATTTTGCTCATATGTATGGTCACTTATTTGTAGTAATAAAACACCGTTTATGCATAAGTGTGCATTGATCTTTGAAACATATATTTTTTCTTGCTTTAGTTGCTAAAATAGTGAATTTGTAGCATTTTGTAGTGAGCAAATAATGAAATATTATCCTAACAAATGACTTTTCGACATCGATCAAATTTTCAAGACAATTAAAAATATCATAAACAAACAGAAACATTTACACAAGTTTCATGAAAATACTTTATCATGTAATATATTAACACTTGGAAAAATGATAGCTTGAAATAAATAGTAAAATATGCCAGTAAGGCATTTCAATGGGGACACCTAGGTGTGGGGCACCTAGGTGGTATTTAGCGCAACCCCTTACGTGTTTGTTCCTTGTATCAAACTTTGTATTTATATTAGGTTTCCATAGCTGGATGACGGCTAATAAATAAGAATGAAACGATTAAACGCAGCAAAAAAAAAATTCTTCTGCAATCTGTTCGTGATCTCGTAGAATATCGAGAAGTCTCGGCTTCATATTTCGTTCAGTACTACATTCGGTCAGTTCAACAAATTGAAAAATCGTATTTAATGTCCACCATATTTCTTACCAGTCTAAATACAACATAGATACGTCTGTTTTATAAAGTTCCCTACGTTTTGATAACAAATCTGTTGAACAAATCGTAATATATGGAATGTATTGATTCCCGGGAAATGTATTTTCGTTCCATGAAAGTTAAAAAATTATCGCGTCACACTTGTGTTATTATTATTATTATATCTTGGTTACCGCCATATTTGGCGAGCAATACCTCATTGGTATATTCCGTATTTTACGTATTTTACACTCGAAGACAGAGCCAGAAACCCCTCCTTGGAGGAGCCCTGTGTTCTTTTATGTGCACAGGTACACAGACATACAGGTACACACGACAGCCTTTTATACGAGTCGTGAACAACTCAGTCAAACACCCAGAATTACGTAACGCACAAACAAACTTGTCTGAACCGGGAATCGAACCCGGGGCCAAGCGATATTGGTAACCTTGACTCTGCCTCTGAGCCATAGCGGGTGTATTTTCGTTCCATGAAAGTTAAAAAATTATCGCGTCACACTTGTGTTTCGTCACATCACGTGACTTTATTCGGTGCGGAGAACTGACGAAATATTGACGAAATGTTGGGCCCATTTCAACATCAATATGACAAACAAAACTCCACATTTACGTGTAAGTTATGTACTCTTTATTTCAAATAAATACTTGGGTTTACATGGTGCCCGATGTTTTGGTTGGATGGCTAATAGGGAATGAATAATTAGTGATGATTCAGCGACATGTTTTTTCCTGAGTAAATACCCCTTTTTTGCATTGGACATTGTCTGGCCCAGATCTACGACGTCAGGAGTAGATAACTGGGCCAGACGGGTTTGGTTAGATGTAGAGTATAATGTGCAGGTACGAATGCTTTGTCCTTAAGAGATTTGTGCAGTTTTATCACATGGTCCTAGCCGGGCTGCCCCATTCCAGATGACTATGACTATCGGGGTTGTGACAAATCTCAGATATATAAATAAAGCCCCAGAGGCGCATGAATGCGCCTACATGTACACTGGTCCCCGCCTCGTTATAAAAACGTAACTTACTTTTTTATTACACAATGTATGAACTTCCATTGGAGGAAATTTTTATTTTCATCATTTTCACCACAATGGAGGTACATTGTAGATTTGTATCCATATATTTTACCTGTATGTTAATAGTAGCACGGGAAGCAGGAATGAATATAATCCACGAGCTCAAATAATCAAGTGAGGAATTTCAGGACGTGAAACAACCTGAAATTCACCAAATAACTTGCTGAAGTGAGGGAGTTATAATGTAGAGATGGTAATTCTATTAATATTCCATTCAAAAGAAGAGAAATCTTCAGAGTTGTAGAGATGACAGACATAATTACTTCTCTCGCTTACCACCTACAAGTACAAGTACTACACTTTGATGTGATTTTTTATTTGAATGTAGGCATATTCCATACACCTTTCCTTATCTTGGTGTCACGCAAATACGCATTTTACCTGGTAATTGTCAAGCAAAAATATTTCTGTAGAAAAATTTCTAAAAAAGATCGTCTACACAGCAAAAATACGAACGCCGGAAAAAAAACGTACGCATTTCGTTCGGACTTTTCACGCGAATTACGTATATGTCACGCATTCCGGTCGAAATTTTTCGCAAGATGTAATAAAATTTAAACCAAGGTGTTCAAAATTTGGATCTAGGTGTTCAGATTTGGACCAGGGTGTCCACATTTTGAGGGGAGGTGTTCAACATTTCCAAGTCACTCATGTTAGATGTTCCCAAGTTGACAGGTCTGAAGAAGCTATGATATTGGTTAACACGCCAGAAAAGAACATAATATTATTCGAAGTGTACGCTTTGCATTCGTTTGACTTCACTTCTTAAAAGAGAGCTTTGTCTTCACTCTTTCAGTATACAATAAATCTCTGATCTCACCGAGCCAATCAGAGTTTGTCGTGGAACTACGGACAACTTTCTATATGCTCATTTTCTCTGACATCCCCGCATTGTTATTTAGCACATGTTCCTTTCACTTCGCTGACTGGATGAGAAAGGGTCAGCATGGTGGATTTGAAATTTGTAGCTTATAACTAGACTCTGCACGCAGGGTATTCGAAGTGTATTTCAAAAATTTTGAAATGGCCATTGATGACGTCATTTGTTTGTCAAATTTTGACCAATCAGAGATGTATGTCATCTCAATACAGGTTTACATATACATGATAAGCGTATGTCATCTTCGAACTCTGGGGTTATTCCCCCTCTGATTTCATTCTTAATAAACACAGTTCGATTTGCTGAATAGTGCCCTCTTTATTTAAAAATTATTTCTATCGCCTCCAGCCTATGTTGAAACACGGGCTTTCTTGAAAGCTCATGGGCGAAACAATAAAATGTTCCAAATGACAAGTGATCTGATACATGTAAATTATAACAGTCAAGGGCACAGGGGTCTTTATTATTAATTTTGTCTGTTGTCATAACATGCATATGCATGTACCTTCACATGTATTTTCAGGTATGTGGGCTCACAGTATGACAGTCCAAGACTACCAAGACCTTATAGACAGGGGATGGAGAAGGTAATATATCATAGCCCCCCCCCCCCCCCCTTCCGTCCCTCCCTTCTAGGGCAGTTGATGTGTATATACTGAGTTTACAATTAAAAATGTATGAATATAAAATAGTACCTTTATTTATCAGAAAGAGAGTATGAGCAACTTATTGGGAGCAGGAGCAATGGGGACACCTAACTGATACTAAAGATATAAATATAATGAGTTAACATATAAGGAAGAATAAAAATCAATGTAAAATCATTGTTGATAATTACATAATCACATAATCATAAGGCATTGTAAATACTGCCATAAGTCTACAGTGGACGTCACATGTTGTCCTCACTTTACCTTAAGATGCAAAACTTTAGAGTTTGTCCCCACTAAATTAA
Source organism: Owenia fusiformis (assembly GCA_903813345.2). NCBI lineage: Eukaryota > Metazoa > Annelida > Polychaeta > Sabellida > Oweniidae > Owenia > Owenia fusiformis. The sequence continues at coordinate 931,798 of CAIIXF020000011.1, read as the reverse complement.
GGTGTCCCCATTCATGAAATACTTCTATTTAATTTAGGAGTGGTAAATACTGCTATAAACCTACAATGGACATAACATGTTGTCCTCACTATACCATAAGATGCAAAACTTTAGAGTTCAGTGCTACTAAATCGCAGAAAAAAACCATAAAACGTTTCAACAGCTACCTTAACACTGGTCAGAGAAGAGGAGAAAGGATTACTGAGAGAGGGAGTGATGAAAATAGTACAAAAGGTAATTCAAACCACAATTACTACAAATATTGGTAAATTTTTATTTTTCTTGCTCTTTTTTAATACATTTTGGAATTTCCACATTCCACTACCATGATACCATCATGCTTCAAACCTTTGACCCCCCCCTCCTCACACCATAGGATGTATCAAAAGTAAGGGAGGGGTTCCAGAGACTTGATGTGATAGTAATACTGAGTTGAATTGAAGAAATAATCTACTCCAAAGTAGATCACAGTTCAAGAATTAGTACTGCAATGTTTATATATTGCAATAAGTTTCGAATTCAATAAAAATGGAAATGGTCAAATCATGAAGTATTTTTTAATTTTTGGAATATTGAGCCTTTCCTGATTTTGAATCTGTTTTTTTTTAAAATACTAGGTCATATTAAAACCTAAACTATTTTGATTTTGATTTTCCTGATCTAGCAACAGGAAAAGAAGAGGTACAGATCCAGCTTCCCCAGGCCTCCTCAGGTGATCTGTCTCTAAAGTCGGATGACCCAAAGAATGCTGGGAAGACTCTGTCCTCCTTAGATGCTCCAGGTGAAAGGCTTGAGGAAACAATGGACGGTGATAGAGATGAGAATGTGAAGGATAAGGGTGCAAATGTTGTGGGTGAAGATGGTGCCGAGCCTATGTCACAGGGACTAGATGATGTTGATAGCGGGTCAACCAAGAAAGTTTGCAAACCAGGTACTATGTGATGTAGTGAAGTCCCACATAACCCTTCCCATTCATTTGACTTAATTTCTTTAAAGATAGCTTTGAAGTTTAAAAGAAACAGCTGAACTAGCCATTAACAAGATTTGTATATCTCCATTGATACAACAAAAATAATGCATCCATTGGTACAATAAAGACAATACCTTCATTGGCACAATAAATACAATACCTTCATTGGTACAATAAAGAGGATATGTCCATTGGTACAATAAAGACAATTCTTTCATTGGTACAATAAATACAATACCTTCATTTGTACAATAAAGACAATACCTTCTATGGTACAATAAAGACAATACCTTCATTGGTAGAATAAAGCCAATACATTCATTGGTACAATTAAGACAATACCTTCTTGGTACAAGAAAGACAATACCTTCATTGGTAGACTAAAGGCAATACATTTAATGATACCATAAAGAGCTTTATTGGTAAAATAATTTTGAATAACACTATATGTCTATTTCATCTCAGGTGTAGGAGCCGATCCTAATAAGCCAAAGTGTAAGAAAGCTAAAGCCTTGAGGAGGGAGAAAAAACTTGCAAAGATGGCTAAAACCGAACAGCAGAAAGAGACACATATAAACCTGTCTGCTAGAAACCAAAATGAGGCTAAAGACCTGGAGAAACTCATGACAGAAATATGTGACAATCCTCAACACAAATTTGAGGTATTTAATATATTGGTACTGTCTGATATAAATGCCCTTGTACTTGCTTAGTTAAAAGGCTAGCATACACGTATCTTACTATTGTCCTTAATAAACATCATTTTTGATTCATGACAATCTGTCACTTTCACTACCAATAGGCTTTGGTTCATATGTTACTATGGGGATGAGACATCTATGTTTATGTTGCTATGGAGATGAAACTGCTCTGTTTATATATGTTGCTATGAGGATGAGACTGCTGTGTTTACGTTGCTATTGCGATGAGACTTCTATGTTTATGTTGCCATGGGGATGGCACTGCTATGTCTATGTTAATATATGGAGCTGAGAATCCTATGTATATGTTACTATGGTGACGAAACTGCTATTGTTGCTGTGGAGATGAGTGAGATTGCTACATATATGCTGCTATGGTGTTGAGGCTGCTCTGTAAATGTTCTTTGGTGATTAGACTGCTACGTGTATTTGTATATTTATGTTGCTATGGCGATGTGACTGCTATGTATATGTTGCTATGCCAGTGATACTGTTATGTATATGTTGTTATGGTAATGAGACTGCTATGTAATAATATGGAAATTAGACTGCTATATACGTGACTTGTATATGTTACTGTGGGGAATGAGACTGCTATGTTTATGTTGCTATGGGGATGAGGTTCAAATCCAGTGAAACAATTCAGACTTGTCAGATATAAACAATCAACAATTTATATATTTTCTAGATAAAACTGGTCCGATCAAATCCAAGAAGCAATGAATTTGAAGAAACATTCCAAGAATCCTATCAAGTGTACAAAAAATACCAAATGGTGATCCACAAGGACCCGCCTGAAAAGCCTTCTAAGAAACAATTTACACGATTTCTGGTAGACTCGCCACTTGAGGTATATATGCTATTTTTGTTCTTTTTTCATAGATTAGGCTCATTCGGTCCAATCCAAGAAGTGAAGCATTCAAAGAGAGTTTTGACGTTTCATTTGAAGTTTACACAAAGTATCAGATGATTATACATAAAGATGAAGAAGGAGATTGCGATCGTAAGGGCTTCACTCAATTTTTATGTGATTCACCGTTAAAGGTAATATCTTATTTGGCAGAATATTTTTATTCAAATAATCACTTTATATTACAAGATAAAAGTTTGACAAGATTACTGTACAAAAATTTTAAAAAAATTATTCATAGAAAATAACTATGATTTTTGGGGATATGATTTGTACCTACTAGTGAAGCGAACGGGTGCATATATCAATATCACCGAGTAGATTATAATAATATTCTGAAAGAATCATAGGATGTTCTTATTATCCTACATTTATTAGTAGCATACTAAATGTATAATATAATCAAATTTAATGTCAAATAGTTTAATTCCGTGGGAAATCATCACGATATCCTCCGCATATTGGTGTTCCGGAGTATATTAGAGGAATACCCCATGGTTTTGAAAATATCTCATTTATATCCATGAGTGGATATCACTCGCTGCTCCCACTTGTGAAGGTATTGATATCCATCCATAAACATACAAAAATCAGTACTTTTTATAAGAAATAATTTATTATTTTACACAGGAGGAACATAAGGCAGGTGGCTTCCCAGAAGGCTATGGTTCATTTCATCAACAATATTGGTTAGATGGGACGTTAGTGGCCGTAGGAGTGTTGGATATCCTACCGTCCTGTACCTCCTCTGTATATCTCTACTACGATCCAGACTTCTGGTTTCTCTCCATAGGGACTTATTCTGCTTTGAGGTAAGCACTGAAAAATTTGCAGATCTGAACACTTGTCTAATCTTAACACCGAATTCTGAAAAAGTTTTCAGCCTCTCATTTGTTGTCATTTTGTGCCGATTCGCATTTGTGTCTGTAAATTGGAGGTTTGGTACCACATAAATCTTATCATGATATTCCAAGAAATCTGTTTGCACGTTTAAATTGAAATTTTTAGTGATGCAAGAGCATGTTCTGGGCATGCTGGGTAAACTAAGTTGCGATTTTTAACCAGTGCTACGAGAATTCTGTTTTTCCGCGCCGCAGCAGAAAAAATTCAGAATTATTATAGTTTTGCAAAATTTGCAGAATATTGAATTTCTGTTGATTTTTGCGGAATTTTTGCGGAATTCATCCTTTGATAACATAAATTCATCTGAAAGTTTACCTAGCATTGTTAATACGAACATTTGTTTGCTCAAGATTATTGAATAAATACAAATTATAAATGAACATGATCTTCATTTATACAACCTGACCTGTGTCATGTTAGAGTCTATATTCATGTTCCCGGGCTTACAATTTATAATTGGTAATATACAGGGTGGGCCAAAAAAAAGTTCACCCTTTTTCATTTTAATCAAATTTTCTTATTTTTGATGCAATGCCTCTAAAAATTGATATGTATATAGCTCAGACATTTCTGTACATGTTGTTAGGATTTGAGTGAAATTTATGCAACAGTGTTGTCATGACACCTAAAATATATTTATGGTGTGTCATGAAAAAAAAACCAGAAATTCACTTCATTTACAAAATGGCGGATTTCAAAAAAGGAGGGAAATTTGAAAAGAAGTTATCATGGTAAATATAATTTTTATGTCAGTTAATGCAAAATATTACAAAGTAGAGTGTTAATTAATAGTCAGAGTTGATGATAAACACCTCTTTAAACAATTAAGTACTCTTATAAACACCCGATACTACCATAGATGAGTTGGTCAACAAGTTACTGAAAATCCATGGTTTTATCCAATTTTCCTCATTTTTACGTTCACAATATTGATAATAATTTGATGGTTTTATGTAATACACTTATGATATAATTACAAATGAATAAGTTATTAAATTCTACATACTATATAGACAGAGTGCTAAAAAAGTCCTTATTAAAGGATATGAATCGCATCAATCCAAACTACATATTCCAACAAGATGGGGCTCCCTCGCACACATCTAAAGCGACAATGGAGTTCTTGCATGCCAATGCACCTGATTTTATCCCCCCTGACTTATGGCCCCCAAATAGCCCTGATCTCAATGTTATGGATTATTTTGTGTGGGGTTAACTAGAAAAACATGTTCATAGTGTTCCCATCCATTCAGTTCAAGAACTCCAACAAAGAATAACTTTATGTTGGGAACAATTATCACAACAATCAATTAACGCGGCAATAAATAAATGGCGTCAGAGACTAAAACTGGTTGTGCAGGAACAAGGAGGACATATTGAACATTTACTTTAAAAACAAAACAGCCAAAGACACACCTAATGTTATATATCGACCTTGTTTAGAAATGTCTCAGTTATCTACATATCAATTTTTTAAGGGATTGCATCAAAAATAAAAAAAATGAGATTAAAATGAAAAAGGGTGAACTTTTTTTGGCCCACCCTGTACATGTACTTTTGTTCATCGTAACACTATATGAAACGTGAGAGATGCGCACACACTCGCACATGCTTGGGACTTCCGGTGGAAATGAATAAACTCTGAAAACTTTATGTTACTGTGTATTCCCACACAAAAATCATTTCATAATCATTAGCTAATGATTATTGAATCCTTCAGTAATTAATCAGAAAACCTGAAGAATTTAAAAGCAACGTCTGATTAGTTTCTGAATAATTAACTGAATTTTTTCTGAATGATTAATGATCTGAATAGTTACTGAATAATTAAAGATTTGTTTCTGAATGGTTAACTTGGAATTTTTTATTCCGAATTGTTACTGAGTGATTAACGATTTGTTTCTGAATGATTACCTAAAAGTCCATGATTTAGAATGAGAAACCCCACATTGGCAGATGTTAAAATTTGGTTAAGATGTGAGAGAATTATTTGTCTAATAAAAGTGAGCATAAACAACCTGAAGGGTGGCTAGACTATCTTGAAACTTGATCAACATAATCATAAAGGTATGTAGAACATGTTTAGATTGAAACTTATTCATATTTATCTCTACTATTCTAATGAATTTGAATTCAAGATATTTTTTTTGAATTTGATCAATTTTGGGTTGTTCCCCATACATGATTAGGCACAAACACTCATTTTAGCCCTAGGTTTCTGAGCAGATAAATATAAATTAATTTGGAGTATATGTCACCTCTATATGAGCATGTATTAGTCAGAATAATACAAGACAGCTCCAGGAGAGGCAACAGGGTCTTGATAAAGAAGAAAATGAGTCAGATAACCTGAATAATTACTGAATAATTAACGATTTGTTTCTGAATAATTAACGGTTTCTTTCTGAATAATTACCGATTTGTTTCTGAATAATTATTGATTTGTTTCTGAATAATTAACTATTTGTTTCTGAATAATTACTGAATGATTACTGAATGATTAACGAAGAAAGAAATCAGTGATTCATTAAATTCACAATCATTAGCTAATAATTACCCTGAATGATTATCTCATTTGCATGTCAAATTGCTATACTATTTGTTACCTATTTGTTTCATAATCATTAGCTAATGATTACCCTGAATATGTATGCTATTATTTTCGCCCACTAAACGTGTTTGTATAAAACATGACAACCTGAGTTGGAACTGAGTTGGAATCGAATTTCCCCGACCTTACCCGAATCGTGCAATTTTGACAGGTCCCATCCCTACTTATTACTAGTAAACTAAAAACTAAACTTTATTGTTAAAAGACATGGAAATAGTTCAACACTTTTTGCTTTATTTTCTTTTATATTTGTTTATTTCCATTGAAATTTGGTACAGACATAGAGTGTAGAATTCCGCATCTTTTGATTCCATTTTCAAGCCCATTGCCAAATATGGCAAAAAATTATGGTTGTCATAGCAATGGGAGGAATGAGCCACCGGAGCTGCCCATAATTTTACTGCAATTGCAATTGCACATGCAACAATATCTTTATATGACCATTTCTCATAACAAAAACATTCAGTTTGGGTAATTTTTATAAACATTGTTTACTGGACATTGATCCAATATTCAGAACAACGGTTGTGATGTCATAGATGTTCTTTTCAAACAATAAAGAGGTCACAATTGATCAGCATATGCATCACAAAAGAGAGACTCTGCTTCCTGAGTTGCATCAAGAAGCAAGCATGGTAAATGCAAATCTAAAAGAACAGAGACTTTGTATAAAAATATCATCAAGATAATGCTCCATCACACAGGGCCCGTGAGGTAACTGATATATTAGCAGCTCTAAACATTGAAAAATTTGATCATGCACCATACAGTCCAGACCTTGCATTGTGCGACTTTGAAATTTTCGGCAAACTGAAGAATGAGCTACGCGGGCAGAGGTTTGGTGACCGTGAAGAAGTGGTTGAGGCCGTCCATAAGGCCCTAAAAGACCTATATGCAAATGGAAACGGACTGCAACAGGCCTATCAAGACTGGCTTTCCCGATGTAGAAAATGCATAGCTGCAGGTGCACACTATTTTGAGAATGAGGCATGGAATGAGGAGTAACTGTCTTAATTAACAAAAAGGACATTTTGTATAAAAGTTGTTTTCTGAAACATTGTCACAAATGTCAGCTCCGGTGGTCACTATCAACCAATATTCAATGCCATGTAAAATATTACGGATGTAACCAAATAAATGCACATTTGGTGATATTACAGAAAAATGTTTTTTCTATTATTTTGGAAAATTTCAGGTAAGATACTTTATTATTAACAATTTGAGAGCAAAAAGTAGCGAATATATTGCTCGGCCCTTGTACATGCACACATTAGAAAAATATGACAGTGTTATTTTGAATTTTACCCATTTCGACAAAAGGTACCTCGAAGAAATGTCGCTATAAAATGCAGAATTTTTGCAGAATTTCACATTTTGGCTTGCAGAATTTTAATTTTTTTTCTTGTAGAATTTTTAATTTTGTAGCACAGAATTCCAGCAGTCCTGTTTAACGTTTTTATTTAAAGTGTGATTTATCACTGTGTAACAAATATTTACTTTTCAAATTTTCTGTTCTTTGTAGTCCTGTGCCATTTTATCAGTTCGCTTACAGTTAACACATTTGGAAACTGTTTTTCAGTTTGTTTGACAAGTAGTATACTTACATGAATGTATGTGACACTAAAGGAGTAGGCAGAATCATGTAAACTGTTCGATTTTGTGAGACTTCATTTTGCTTTCATTTGTTTACATTTTTCTCATCTTACTTTTGAAGAGCTATCTTGACCTACATTCAATTACTAGTTTTTTCGGTCAATTTCGGCATGATTAAAACCAATGATGATATCTAGTTAATTATATACTAAACATATATATATGTTACATTAGATAGCACAGATTGTGAGTTCTAAATGAAGCCAGTTATTTTGCACTATTCATATCCTGATTGCATCATAGTAATTGTACACCAGTCTTGTCCTGTCCAGGGGCCTAGGTATTGCATCAGCCCATTAATCACTTGTTAGGTTCGTGTGCAAAACCTAGTACATGTTACATACATGTCTGGGGTATAAATAGAGACGACCAGGTGACTCAGCAGGCACTTTTCTAGCTGGAACTGAGAGAGGACAGACCCGCGTGCCTCCAGGGATTGAAGCTTGATGGACTTAGGCTAATTCTAAGCATATATCTGATGGACTTAGAAGATTTCATCTCACATATTGAGGGACTTAGAGGATTTTACCCTGGTATACTTAGAGGATCTTAGGCAGATTCGACATACCCGTTGAGGGACTTAGAGGATTTTACCCTGGTATACTTAGAGGATCTTAGGCAGATTCTACATATACTGAGAGGCACTTTTCTAGCTGGAACTGAGAGAGGACAGACCCGCGTGCCTCCAGGGATTGACGCTTGATGGACTTAGGCTAATTCTAAGCATATATCTGATGGATTTAGAAGATTTCATCTCACATATTGAGGGACTTAGAGGATTTTACCCTGGTATACTTAGAGGATCTTAGGCAGATTCGACATACCCGTTGAGGGACTTAGAGGATTTTACACTGGTATACTTAGAGGATCTTAGGCAGATTCTACATATACTGAGAGGCACTTTTCTAGCTGGAACTGAGAGAGGACAGACACGCGTGCCTCCAGGGATTGACGCTTGATGGACTTAGGCTAATTCTAAGCATATATCTGATGGACTTAGAAGATTTCATCTCACATATTGAGGGATTTTACCCTGGTATACTTAGAGGATCTTAGGCAGATTCGACATACCCGTTGAGGGACTTAGAGGATTTTACCCTGGTATACTTAGAGGATCTTAGGCAGATTCTACATATACTGAGAGGCATTTTTCTAGCTGGAACTGAGAGAGGACAGACCTGTGTGCCTCCAGGGATTGACGCTTGATGGACTTAGGCTAATTCTACGCATATATCTGATGGACTTAGAAGATTTTCATCACATATATTGAGGGACTTAGATGATTTTACCCTTATGTACCTAGAGGATCTTAGGCAGATTCTACATATACTGAGAGGCACTTAAGAGGAATTAACCTGCGGTACTTAGAGGATATTACCCTGGTATACTTAGAGGATCTTAGGCAGATTCGGGAAACCCGTTGAGGGACTTTGAGGATTTTACCCAGAGGTATTTCGAGGATCTTGAGACAGATTCAACACACCTGTAGATGGACTTAGCAGATTTTTAGGTAGATGCACTTAGAGGATATAATCTAGAGGATTATTCACATATGTTGGGGGACTTAGCCAATATTCACCATAGTGGCCTGGAGTTTGATGCCCAGAGGAACTTAAGGAATATTCACGCATATATTGAGGGACTTAGCCAATATTCACCATAGTTGCCTGGAGTTTGATGCCCAGAGGAACTTAGGAATATTCACGCATATATTGAGGGACTTAGCCAATATTCCCCCAAAGTTGTCTGGAGTTTGATGCCCAGAGGAACTTAGGAATATTCACACATATATTGAGGGACTTAGCCAATATTCCCCCAAAGTTGTCTGGAGTTTGATGCCCAGAGGAACTTAGGAATATTCACGCATATATCGAGGGACTTAACCAATATTCACCAAGGTTGCCTGAAGTTTGATAGACTTGGAATATTTCTTCAGTTTGATAGACTTAGAATATTCACAGCCCATTTGGTGAACTTAGTTTATATCTTCAACTTGGTGGACTTAGAATATTCATCGATAATCTGAAGAACTTAGCAGATTCCATACATCATCAGTTTGATAGACTTAGAATATTCACAGCCCATTTGATGAACTTAGATTATATCTTCAACTTGGTGGACTTAGAATATTCATCGATTATCTGAAGAACTTAGCAGATTCCATACTTCTTCAGTTTGATAGACTTAGAATATTTCTACAGTTTGATAGACTTAGAATATTCACAGCCCATTTGGTGAACTTAGTTTATATCTTCAACTTGGTGGACTTAGAATATTCATTGATAATCTGAAGAACTTAGCAGATTCCATACATCATCAGTTTGATAGACTTAGAATATTCACAGCCCATTTGATGAACTTAGATTATATCTTCAACTTGGTGGACTTAGAATATTCATCGATTATCTGAAGAACTTAGCAGATTCCATACTTCTTCAGTTTGATAGACTTAGAATATTTCTACAGTTTGATAGACTTAGAATATTCACCGCCCATTTGGTGAACTTAGTTTATATCTTCAACTTGGTGGACTTAGAATATTCATCGATAATCTGAAGAACTTAGCAGATTCCATACATCATCAGTTTGATAGACTTAGAATATTCACAGCCCATTTGATGAACTTAGATTATATCTTCAAATTGGTGGACTTAGAATATTCATCGATTATCTGAAGAACTTAGCAGATTCCATACTTCTTCAGTTTGATAGACTTAGAATATTTCTACAGTTGGATAGACTTAGAATATTTACGGCTCATTTGATGAACTTAAGATTACATCGTCATCCTGGTGGACTTAGAATATTCATCGATAATCTGAAGAACTTAGCAGATTCCATACATCTTCAGTTTGATATACTTAGAATATTCACCAACTCATTTGATGAACTTAGATTATATCTTCAACTTGGTGGACTTAGAATATGCATCGCTCAGCTGATGAAAAACTATATTAGTGAACATTTTTATATATAGATAAATATACAAATATAATTGCATAAAGGACTTATAATTCGCACCTCTGAAACTGAAACTTAGTATCAATTTGTGTTGTATTATTTTGAGGCGGATGAAGCCAGAATATATATTGTTAAGCTTTCATTAATTATTGTGTCTCTTTATTTTCACACGTACATTTAATGTGTACAACGTATCCCCAAAGTGACCTAAGCCTAGTCTAAAAACACCCACACTACCCAAATTAGGCTAGCCGTTACAACTGTGTATTGTTTAACTCTTTGATAAAAGTCCATATTATGAAACCTCAAAATGTGAACACCTGCCAAACTGAACACTTTTGGCCGGTCATGGTGGTGTTCAGATTAGACAGGTTCGCATCTAGTTAATTGTACCAATATATATTTCCAGGGAGATCGCATTCACAAGTCAGCTGAGAAAATACGGAATAGAACACTACTACATGGGCTTTTACATACACTCTTGTCCAAAGATGGTTTACAAGGTAAATGTTAATGTGCTATTACAACACAGGTACTAACCAAACCCCATGATACAGTGATCTTGGTCGGTGGTAACATGGCTTAGGCATGGGGCTATGATATATGTAGTAGCGAATCAGTAGTATGTACAGCTCAATGTGGATCTTCAAATGATTTTTAAATGTCTAATAGTCATGATGCCTCCACAAAAGGCCTGGTTGTATTTTACTTTGAATCATAATGTATCTTCTTGAAAATTATGGTTGAGGTTGAGAATCATGGGTCAGATTGAGAATCATGGATCAATATAAGAATCATGGGTCAGATTGAGAATCATGGATCAAGTTAAGAATAATGGGTCAGATTGAGAATCATGGGTCAGATTGAGAATCATGGGTCAGATTAAGAATCATGGGTCAGATTGAGAATTATGGATCAAGTTAAGAATCATGGATCAAGTTAAGAATCATGGGTCAGATTGAGAATCATGGGTCAGATTGAGAATCATGGGTCAGATTGAGAATCATGGATCAAGTTAAGAATAATGGGTCAGATTGAGAATCATGGATCAAGTTAAGAATAATGGGTCAGATTGAGAATCATGGATCAAGTTAAGAATAATGGGTCAGATTGAGAATCATGGGTCAGATTGAGAATTATGGGTCAGATTGAGAATCATGGATCAAGTTAAGAATAATGGGTCAGATTGAGAATCATGGGTCAGATTGAGAATCATGGATCAAGTTAAGAATAATGGGTCAGTTTGAGAATCATGGGTCAGATTGAGAATCACGGATCAAGTTAAGAATCTTGGGTCAGATTGAGAATAATAGCCAGATTGAGAATCATAGCCAGATTGAGAATCATGGATAAAGTTAAGAATCATGAGTCAGGTTAAGAATCATGGGTCAGATTGAGAATCATGAATCAAGTTAAGAATCATGGGTCAGATTGAGAATCATGGATCAAGTTAAGAATAATGGGTCAGATTGAGAATCATAGCCAGATTGAGAATCATGGATGAAGTTAAGAATAATGGGTCAGATTGAGAATCATGGATCAAGTTAAAATTCTTGGGTCAGTTTGAGAATCGTGGGTCAGATTGAGAATTACGGGTCAGGTTAATAATCATGGGTCAGATTGGGAATTATGGGTCAGATTGAGAATCATGGGTCAAGTTGAGAATCACGGGTCGGATTGAGAAACATGGGTCAGATTGAGAATCATGGGTCAGGTTGAGAATCATGGGTCAGGTTCATAATTATGAGTCAGGCTGATAATTAGATTCATAACTCAAATTGCAAATAATGGGTTGGATTGAGAATCATGGGTCAGATTGAGAATCATGAGTCAGGTTTAGAATCATGGGTCAGATTGAGAATCATGGGTCAGATTGAGAATCATGGGTCAGATTGACTCCTTGCACGGGGGTAAAGCAGACCCGATGATACACTGAGCTTGCTCGGCGGTATCATGACTGTGTAACTGGTCTTGATGTATAAGTGAGCTCGGCGGTAGGTTCAAACAACGTGGATCCGCAAAGCATGTGCTCATGGTATCATCGTGGCTTAACACCCGTGCCTTGGTCAAGTGTAGAAAAATGAATGGTAAATAGAGTGGTAAATAGATAGGATGGTAATTAGATTCATTAGTCAAATTGCAAATTATGGGTCAGATTAAGAATCATGGGTTAGGTTGAGAATCATGGGTCAGATTGAGAATCATGGGTCAGATTGAATCCTTGGTCAAGTGAAGAATAATGAGTGGTAAATAATGGTAAATATATAAAGTGGTAGATAGATTCATTAGTCAAATTGATTAGTCAAATTGAAAATTATGGATCAGATTAAAAATCATCGGTCAGGTTGAGAATCATGGGTCAGATTGAGAATCATAGGTCAGATTGAATCCTTGGTCTAGTGTAGAATAATTAGTGGTAAAAAGTGGTAAATATATAAAGTGGCAGATAGATTCATTAGTCAAATTGAAAATTATGGGTCAGATTAAGAATCATGGTTCAGCTTGAGAATCATAGGTCAGGTTGAGAATCATTGGTCAGATTGAGAATAATGGGTCAGATTGAGAATCATGGGTCAGGTTGAGAATCATGGGAAAGGTTGAGAATCATGGGTCAGATTGAGAATCATGGGAAAGGTTGAAAATCATGGGTCAGATTGAGAGTCATGGGTCAGGCTGATATAATGATGGGTCTGTTTTAGAATTGTCATTTTCATTGAGTTTGGTTAATATGTGGAAAGTAAATTGCCCCAACAAGGTCGTAGACAATGATTGATGATGACACTGATATATCAAAACTTTTTACATTCCAAAATCGTTATTTATGTGTTTTCAGGGAAAGTATGCTGGATCATATCTCCTGTGCCCAGAAAGCTACCTGTGGTTCCCAGTGCCAGAATGCACGCCTAAACTGGATGTCAACAAATACTCCAGATTTGCTGCTACTGAGACAAGTATGTGCTCCTATCCCCATTGCTCATATATTTTGTATCAAGGGAACCCCCCTCTATATCCATTTCTTGTAAAACTTGTGCCAGTAGATAGATATATCTATTGTTCCCAGTGCCAGAATGCACGCCTAAACTAGATGTCAACAAATACTCCAGATTTGCTGCTACTGACAAAAGTATGTGCTCCCATCCCTATTGCTCATATATTTTGTATCAAGGGAACCCCCCCTCTATATCCATTTCTTGTAAAACTTGTGCCAGTAGATAGATATATATCTATTGTTCCCAGTACCAGAATGCACGCCTAAACTAGATGTCAACAAATACTCCAGATTTGCTGCTACTGACAAAAGTATGTGCTCCCATCCCCATTGCGCATATATTTTGTATTCAGGGAAACCCTTGTAAAATTAATGCGGATTTTGAAATGTCACTTGTTCTCATTTTCGTGTAATTTTAGGAGATTTGCATATGAAACCTTTAATGTCTTTGTTTTCCTTCTTTTTAATGACATATTTGAATTCAGTGAAAAGTTTTCTCTGATGATAACTTTGATTTACACAGTTATGTTATTTCAATCAATTTCCATCAGTTTTCAACTTTTCTAAGACTATGGCAGTCCAGTCTATGGCCCATCAAAATAAATAATAAACAAGTGCTGATATCTATTTACCTTCATTCAGCTATATAGTAATTCATCTATATCTACTGTTCCTAGTGCTAGAATGTTAACCGAAGAATTCAATATTCTCTTATTATTAACTGATAAAGGTACACATAGTTCACCCCCCCCCTCAAAATCTGAGTAAAAAGTTTTTTCTTTCTGTTTTTTTTCAATGTTTGAATAGCATAAGAACCACAATATGTGGAAAGTAAACTGTCCTAAGGTCCTAGAAAATGACTAATGATGACATAGATATATCAAAAAGTTTTTGATTCCAATCCCCCTCAAAATTTAGTTGTCAGTTTTTTCTTTCTGTTTTTTTCAATGTTTGAATATTATAATTCGTATTGTCACAGTGTATCGCATGGGGTAAGAATTGTAACAAAACATTTTTATTTTGAATTTTATAATCTATATTCTAAAATGATACGTGACATCACAATAGCTAGAACAATTGATTTTCTGGTCTATATTTGAATATGTATGACAGCTAAAATTTTAATTTAATGATTTATGTCAAATAGATGACCTCAAATTTTATTCTGGCCATTCCCAAAGACCTCAATTGCTAAGCGATTTCAGTCTTTTATCAATGAACAGAATAAATTTTTTGTCATATATGACACCATAAATCATAAAATCTTGGTCTTTTTTCCTTAAATAATGTTAAAACAATTATTTACATACATTTTTGAAAAAGTACAATTGTTTCAATCATTATCAATTGATTATGCCACTCATACAATAGCCCCATATGAATTCATAACGATAATCTTGAAAAATCAAATTCAATTCAACTGGCCAAAAGTCCTGATAATAAGCCAAATTTAAATTAGCAGAGCTAGTTAGAATAAATAGGTTAGGCAAATTGAAATAGATGAGGCGAAATACAGGTGAGGAAAAATACAGGTGAGGCAAAATACAGAAGAGGCAAAATACAGGTGAGGCAAAATACAGAAGAGGCAAAATACAGAGAAGGCAAAATACAGATTAGGCATTTACAGAAGAGGCAAAATACAGGTGAGGCAAAGTACAGAGGAGGCAAAATACAGGTGAGGCAAAATACAGATTAGGCAAAATACAGGTTAGGCAAAATACAGGTGAGGCAAAATACAGATTAGGCAAAATACAGGTTAGGCATTTACAGAAGAGGCTAAATACAGATGAGGCAAAACAAAGGTGAGACAAAGTACAGGTTAGGCAAAATACAGGTGAGGCAAAATACAGGTGAGGCAAAATACAGATTAGGCAAAATACAGGTTAGGCAAAATACAGGTTAGGCAAAATACAGGTGAGGCAAAATACAGAGGAGGCAAAATGCAGGTGAGGCAAAATACAGGTTAGGCAAAATACAGGTGAGGCAAAATACAGATTAGGCAAAATACAGGTTAGGCAAAATACAGAAGAGGCAAAATACAGATGAGGCAAAACAAAGGTGAGACAAAGTACAGAGGAGGCAAAATGCAGGTGAGACAAAATACAGGTGAGGCAAAATACAGTTGAGGCAAAATACAGGTAAGGCAGAATAAGAGATGAGGCAAAATACAAAAGAGGCAAAATACAGGTGAGGCAAAATACAGGTGAGGCAAAATACAGGTGAGGCAAAATACAGGTGAGGCAAAATACAGGTGAGGCAAAATACAGGTGAGGCAAAATACAGGTGAGGCAAAATACAGTTGAGGCAAAATACAGGTAAGGCAGAATAAGAGATGAGGCAAAATACAGAAGAGGCATAATACAGAGGAGGCAAAATACAGAGAAGGCAAAATACAGATTAGGCATTTACAGAAGAGGCAAAATACAGGTGAGGCAAAGTACAGAGGAGGCAAAATACAGGTGAGGCAAAATACAGATTAGGCAAAATACAGGTGAGGCAAAATACAGATTAGGCAAAATATAGGTTAGGAATTTACAGAAGAGGCAAAATACAGATGAGGCAAAACAAAGGTGAGACAAAGTACAGGTTAGGCAAAATACAGGTGAGGCAAAATACAGATTAGGCAAAATACAGGTTAGGCAAAATACAGGTGAGGCAAAATACAGAGGAGGCAAAATGCAGGTGAGGCAAAATACAGGTTAGGCAAAATACAGGTGAGGCAAAATACAGATTAGGCAAAATACAGGTTAGGCAAAATACAGAAGAGGCAAAATACAGATGAGGCAAAACAAAGGTGAGACAAAGTACAGAGGAGGCAAAATGCAGGTGAGGCAAAATACAGTTGAGGCAAAATACAGGTGAGGCAAAATACAGATGAGGCAAAATAGAGAGAAGGCAAATACAGATGAGGCAAAATACAAATTTGAATAGCGAGGCAGAATTCATTCTCATGTGGTTGCTATCAGGGCATCATTTTTTTCACTATTTTCAGTATTGTAAATTCATACATTTAAATATTGAATGATATATTTATATATAGGTTAAAACCGTTGTGTATGTGCACTAGTTATCATAATATTGATGTATGTATAATAACATAATTTTATAGACACAACCACACCCACTCCACCTGCCTGACTATGGGTGTGTTATATGTGTGGCATAACCCAGAATGTGCATCAAGATACATCTATTTACAAAATAATAATCACCATAATAATATTAAAATACAATGACAAAATTCATCGGGTAGGTTACTTGATCCATAACAAAAATGTTCTTACTTGTTACTACCCAAAATGGTAAAATTAAAAGAAAACTTTTGTTATGGGCCAAACATCAAATTCATTACAACATATATTTGTGCTTTCAGGAGATACAAATGGGACTATAGAACTTGACAATGTTCTGGTGCTCTATATGAGGCAGGCAATGCCATATGTGATATACA
Organism: Owenia fusiformis; assembly: GCA_903813345.2. Lineage (NCBI taxonomy): Eukaryota > Metazoa > Annelida > Polychaeta > Sabellida > Oweniidae > Owenia > Owenia fusiformis. Next base: position 914,649 of record CAIIXF020000011.1, on the reverse strand, counting down.
AAGCTCTAGGAGAAAATGTATGCGACCAAAATGAAGTTTTACAGTATGCTAAATTAGTTGGTCGGACTTGTTGTGAACGCATGCTATTATACAGGTCCTAAATTCATGTTATTTCAAAAGGACAATTTGTTGCAAGTAACAAGTTATTCCCAATGATGCCATGTGTGTACTATATGATTGTGCTATTCAATACAATGGACTTATAATTCTGGACAATATACTGTTGTTCAGTACAATAATAGTAATGATTAATACAATAAATTCATAGTTCTGTACATTGCATTTCAAAATGATTATGTTGCATACAATACACTTATAGTTCTGCTTATCACATTGTTGTAGTACAATAATGTTAATACGTAAAACAATAAATTCATAGTTTTGTACTATGCATTGCATTTCAGAATGATTCTGTCTCATACAATACACTTATAGTTCTGCACACTACATTGTTGTTCAGTACAATAAACGCATAGTTTTGTACAATAAATTGCATTTCAGAATGATTATGTTTTATACAATATACGTATAGCTCTACATTGTTGTAGTACAATAATATTAATGATTAATACAATAAACACATAGTTTTGTACAATAATTTGCATTGCAGAATGATTATGTTTCATACAATACACTCATAGCTCTACATTGTTGTAGTACAATAATGTTAATGATTAATACAATATACACATAGATAAGTACAATAAATTGCATTTCAGAATGATTATGTCTCATACAATACACTTATAGTTCTACACATCGATATTTTGTATTGGCACTCGACTTCCTCTTGTACCAATACCGAATTTCTCGAGCAGAAATATATCCTGTATTGCACTTCAAATCATTCAATGACTTATATGATTTTTACAATAAACTCATAGTTTTGTACAATACATTGCTTTCCAGTAAATTTATATTTCATACAATAATATACAGCCATTGGTATTGTAAAGTCATTGTTATTGTGAAGTTGTGTAGTTACTATGTTGTTCATACAACAATCAATGACTGTTCCACATATTCATTGTTCAATCGTCAGAGTGTGTTGGCACTAGGATACGATAATGTAAATATGTGCCTTTGATAGCTTCGTGTTGTTGAAATTGTTGGCCATCTTCTAACTCTCATTTCTGTCATCGGGTTTGGACTGAAACACAACGCCAAAATGCAATTTAATATTTTTGTATTTTAAAATACATCAAAATACATCAAGTCCGTTTTATTCCTGTCAACACCATAGATATGTCCATTCCTCTGGATTTTGCTGGGATTTTTCCCAAAATATTATAAATTGACTAAGCATCCACTTTCCAGTGATCTGTCCCAGGTCTTGGCAACTGATTTGATAAATTTGATACCGTTTTTTGTAGAAAATTGTCCCCAATTATCCCCAAAGCCAAAGTTAGCTGTGCTGCATATACCTACCCGGGTACCCAAAGTATATAGAGTGAACCCCCCGGGAGTAAACTAAGTGTAGGATAATTTATATTTACATATGGAACTTTGTTTCGTGGAGATATGTATTTACTTATTTATACATTCACGTATTGTTACAACTCTTATAGATTCAAAGTATACGAAGTAAGAGGTATATAGATACGGTAAAGGACGAGAACAGGGAACAAAATCGAATTGAAATAGATAGACTTTTGTTATTATAATCAGGCCCGTAGCCAGGATTTGCCAAGGGGGGGTTCAGTTTTCAAAAATTTCCAGGGGGGGGTTCACATTTGACAATTTTGGCCCAAATATGGCTAAAATCACTTGAAAAGTGCTCAAAATGGTGAAAAACTGCATGATTTTGAAAGAATATTTGGCCAGGGGGGGGTTCGCCCGAACCCTGCGAACCCCCCCTGGCTACGGGCCTGATAATAATTATGTGTAATATTGCAGTATCATGTATCGTGCAATATTAATCTGTTAATTGTAATTGTGTTAAAATTACCTTATTCTCTGTATGTGATAATGAATAATTGTCCATTGCCATCCCCAACCAGTAACTGTCCGGCTTGGTTTATACAAACAGCACGTGGCTTGGACAAACCATCACTCTCTGTTAGGAGGTAACTATGGAACATGCCATCAGGGGTGAGTAGTAGAACTCTGCGGTTGTCTTGGTCTGCTAGCACAATATACCTGTAGTCCTCCTTGTCTGTGTCGACACCACGTGGATATACCAACTGCCCCTCCCCTGATCCTTTTGTACCATAACACACCTGGGAATTTCGCGTCATAATTATTCCTCCGCTAGAGGCGCTGCGAGCGCGCAGCCATTTTGCCGGTCAATTCGGGTCAAATATTGTCCAATTTTACACACGATTTTCTAGTAGTTGATGATGCCCTTTAACGTATGTAATGATTTGTATATAAAGCTTACATGTATCTGGATTAATATATTTTTATCCTGTGCAGTTTAAACAATTCGTTTTCTTCCAACTCTATAAGGAATTACATCATATTTTTTCGAAAATCAGCGGTAAAACTTGACACATGTTAGCTATTTTTTCTCTAATTGTAATTTGAATTTTAAAATTCCGCCTCGGCCAAGACACAATTTGTATATTTAGCTCATACATGTTTCAAATTTGATAAAGATTCATCAATAAATGAAAAAATGCCACCGGCGCAAAAAATGTTGTGTTTTCGTCAAATCTTTGCTGACGATGCGGTTTTTAGTTTACGAAGAAATTGCCCCTCCATAGTGAAGCCGTAACTTTACTAATATTGAACCTATCAACTTGAAATAAACAGGATTAAAATAAGCAATTCTTTAGAAACACGATGATATGTATCATGCCTATCTAACAATATATATTATGAAAGAAAATCATAGTTTAAAACACCTATCTGAATAGAAAATTTCATTGCAAACATGAAAAACTGACGGGTTGTACTTATACGTCCGCGCGATGTTTATACACGTTGCATAGGACGTTGCTATGCACAACAGCGCACCAAGCGGAGGAATAATTATGACGCGAAATTCCCGTGTGTGAACTGAAGAGAATATTGCCATCCTGGTCCAATCCCTTTATAGAATGTCCGTAAAAGTCACTCACTATAACTACTCCTTTGCTGTTCGTTGTCACATAGCCAGGACCGCTAAACGTACCGGGAGCAGAGAGTGGTGTTGCATTCCCTGTATCTTGTTCAACAATATACACGTTGTCTGTGTAATCATCGCATACAACCAACTGACCAGTAGATAGTGTAGTAATACCACGTAGATGATATGAAGACCCTGTGTTAATGTTGCGTATATGATTGCCGTCTGCTGTATAGAAGTAGATTGTGCTTGACCCGTCAGTGAATACAAGTTGATCATCACTTGTAACTGTAACACGAATGAATGTTTGGCCGATATCTTTGATGAGACTATAATCACTGGCATATATCGTTGTGTTGCTCCTACCTGTTACCACAATATGTCCACTTGATGTTACTGCAAGATCATATATATCTCTTGACTGCAGCTGTCTCTTTGCAACAATTGGGATGCTTTTTAGTTTTCCAACGGTTACTGCAATTACAAAATTAAGAAACATATGATAAGTGAATGATGAAATCAGGTTGTAATTATATGGTACAATGATTTCAGATTTATTTTAACATCGTATGAAATAAGAATGCTAGAGAATGCAAAAAATCGTGGAATGGAATGATTGAAATGTCAAAGTTGTAATTCGGCAAATCATTTAGAAACGGACAAGGTCGACGTTTTTTTATTGGTTTAACATTCTTACGTATATCACATCATTACTTTGACACACGGTATTAAGGGCATTTATAAGTGAACCAAGGCTGGAATCACAAGTAGCTCATTGCGTGATAAAGGCGAGTCGCTTGTATATTGTTAATAAGTGTTAAAATATCAAAAATGATTGAGAATACAAATCGTTGATTTATTTCTAAATCTTCTTCAGGTAAACTGAAGAACCTGAAGAAGTTTTAGAAATAAATCAAAAAGTTGTATTCTCAATCATCCATGTTCTTAATAATCATAAATGCAAATTATTTGCTCATACACCCTTGCTCATATATTTGTAATCTTTTTATGGAGTCTGTTTCACAATACGGTTAACATATTCCATATCGAAGTTAACTGTTCATGCTAGAGCATTGAACAGCACGGTATGTTGGCCATGGACATAAGTACAGGGGGACCATACTTTCGGGACACCCTATGTATATGTAAGATTGTATTTATGCGTTATCATTGGCTTTAAAGAGAGAAAAGGGTATGCAACTCTGTGTTAGAAACATGAGAACTCCAATTGAGCAGTGCCATGCCTCCCTTTTTCTATTGCAGAAAGTATTATAATATAAATATGCCTTAGTATTATCTCGAATACATTCAATTTTCAATATGGTCATATAACATGTACATTCTTATGTAAAAGTAAACAAAAAGACCAATAAGAAAAAGAGGTATCAAAATGTTCTCTAAAAAAATTGTATTGTGGGTAATTATTCAAGAACGTCGAGTACAGATACGACAGGTCTACCAGGCGGACCGGGTTTAACTGAAATAGCACAAGGGATTTTGATTGAGAGCAAAGTCGATTTTTCAAATATTTACATTTTTAGTGCATGTCACGAGAATAACGATTCAAATAAATGTAAAACAAAAACATGTTCAGTTAAAATAATCGAATTGTCTATTTCAGTGGGTTGTTTTATGTTCTCGTGCGAGTTTGTACTCCATCTCCACAGGTTGCAGAACATGCTCTCCAAGCTGACTTCGTAAAGGACCCCGTTAACTAAAACTAAAACATTAGACTACATCATTATTCAGTTAATATAATTTTCTATCCAATGGGTTGATTTATGCCCTTCTGCGAGTTTGTCCACCATATCCGGAGAGTTGTAGAACACGCTCGCTAAAGTGACCACGTACCAAGACCTCCGTTAACTGAAACAAAAACATATTCAGTTGAGACAATCGAATTCTCTATTTCAATGGGTTGATTAATGCCCTTCTGCGAGTTTGTCCACCATATCCGGAGAGTTGTAGAACACGCTCGCTAAAGTGACCACGTACCAAGACCTCCGTTAACTGAAACAAAAACATATTCAGTTGAGACAATCGAATTCTCTATTTCAATGGGTTGATTAATGCCCTGCGAGTTTGTCCACCATATCCGGAGAGTTGTAGAACACGCTCGCTAAAGTGACCACGTACCAAGACCTCCGTTAACTGAAACAAAAACATATTCAGTTGAGACAATCGAATTCTCTATTTCAATGGGTTGATTAATGCCCTTCTGCGAGTTTGTCCACCATATCCGGAGAGTTGTAGAACACGCTCGCTAAAGTGACCACGTACCAAGACCTCCGTTAACTGAAACAAAAACATATTCAGTTGAGACAATCGAATTCTCTATTTCAATGGGTTGATTAATGCCCTTCTGCGAGTTTGTCCACCATATCCGGAGAGTTGTAGAACACGCTCGCTAAAGTGACCACGTACCAAGACCTCCGTTAACTGAAACAAAAACATATTCAGTTGAGACAATCGAATTCTCTATTTCAATGGGTTGATTAATGCCCTTCTGCGAGTTTGTCCACCATATCCGGAGAGTTGTAGAACACGCTCGCTAAACTGACCACGTACCAAGACCTCCGTTAACTGAAACAAAAACATATTCAGTTGAGACAATCGAATTCTCTATTTCAATGGGTTGATTTATAGTCAAAAAGTTAGCCATCTCTGGAGGTTACAGAACACGCTCTCTGAGCTGACCACGAACCAGGAACTCCGTCAACTAAAACAAAATACATTCAGTAGAAATAATAGAATTCTGTATTTCAGTGGGATGTCAGATGCTCTTGTTCGAGGTTGCTCTCCATCTCCACAGGTTATGAAATATGCTCCCCAAGCTAACCACGAACCAGGACCCCCGTTAACTGAAACAAAATCGCATTTTAAATCAAAATATTTATCTCTAAATGACTTTATACGCTATAATATATTCCAAATTCTGTCAAATCATACCGGGGCATTCTGCATCATTACAAGACCGTGTGTCCGTCAGATCACTTGAATTGCATTGGCTTCCTCCATGAGCTGGAGCTGGGTTGTCACATGCTCTTGTGCGAGTTTGCTCTCCATCTCCGCAGGTTGTAGAACACGCTCCCCAAGCTGACCACGTGCCAGGGCCTCCATTTACTGAAACAAAAACATATTCGGTTAATAAATAAAATTCTTTACCTCTATAAATGACTTCATATGCTATAATAAATTCCTAATTCTGTCAAATCATACCGGGGCATTCTGCATCATTACAGGACCGTGTGTCCGTGTGTCCTATATCCCTAGGTTCCTAGGAGGATTTAGGTCCAAGGGGGACCATTATTGAAATGCAGTACTAGGACACTTATCCCTAGTATTCATTGTCCTATGTTATATATAGTGTCCCTAGGACAATTCACACTGAGGGGACAATCATTTCTGTCACATCAGAAGCAGGGTTAATTGTCCTCTACATATTAAAACTATATAGTATATACATTATAATGTATAGCGGTAATCGAAATCTTTACGCATCGTGCTGTGGCTGAATGGATAGAGGCACTGGGTAAGTACTGCATATAATTATTTGTAAGATTCCATTTCCAATTGTTCTAGGTTCGATTCCCCGTCAAAGCGCTTACATATTATTTATTCTATTCTTGTGTGTCTTTTTATTCTTGTCTATATATAAGGGAGATGTTATTTTTTATAATATCTTCTTTAATGTTTCGAATTATGGAGAGCTGGAGCCTTTGCTATGCTTAAGGTGAACGCACATTTTGAACATTTTGGACATTTCGAGGTAACGGTTGAAGGTTTGGTATTTGGTATAATTTAAAAATTTAAATATGTACGTTGTCATCTTCAATGTACGTTGTCCCGGTAATTGAAATGTAAACAATGCAATGATTTAATTTCAAAACGCATTAAGGATTTCATGAGTAACAAGTGATGTTCAACGAACATGTTCGTGTATCCCTGGTACAGATAAACAGGTAAAAGTGATTTTTACCTCTTGTTGAATGCTATTTTATTTTATGAAAGTGTTGATATGGTGATTCATATTTGACCATGGAGTGTTATCTTCCAACCTCTTTGACCATTCGGCGTCGGTGTATTACGTTATCGTGCACTTTTATGAATTTTAATAATCTTAAGGAGTTCATGGAGAGACATGTATTAGCTAATCGAAGATGACTTTCGAAATCCCGCTTATGCTATATCTGGAAAGAGCAGAGGTTCAATATTGTTCAATCAAGTTGAATTAGTAATACTGGATTGTTCCGTTTCAGTTTTAAATGAATCTGATCTCCTTGCCCCTTATTAGTGTTATGAAAAATACGTTGTCTACTTGAGGGTTATCTGTGAATTCAGATTTGTAAGTTCAATGGGACAACGTATATCGAGGTGACAGCGTACACTTATGATTTTCTTATTTTTATAATTCTAGCAAAAACGTGAATATTTATTAAATCTTAAACCGACCTTAATTTTGTAACTTTGGAAAACATATTATCATGAAAATAATCGACACTCTTAGGCGACAGGGAAAAAAAATGACCAAAGGAAATGTGAAAAAATCAACATTTACCAACCGATCATTGTTGGTGGGTAGATTTACAACGAAAAAACTCGAGCACTGCCCGAAAATCTTTTCACGGAATGAGAAAGGTAAATGTCTTCTAAATCGAATACACACGAAATTAAACATAAACACGGGGTACCATCGAATAATTTTGGCAACGTACCGGAGAACGACATTTTACTAAGAAATGGCAATAATTTAGCACAATATATTTTTTAACTAGAGTTCTATTTTGATTTTGACAAAAGTAAGTATTCCATGCAATAACTATTTCATTCGTGAGTTTGTAGGAATTCTGTTGGAACCCAGTTCTGATCAAGTACGAAGTTATTGAAATCGGCGCAGACGGACTTTACTCCGAAAGATGTTTTTTCGATTATAACTTTTCACAACATTTAAGTATAGACTTTTGAAAAAAGTACAGAATAGTCCTTATACTTTTGAATAATTCTGTTATTTCTGATTCACACAACTCTGATTTGTTTAATTAAAAAAAAGTTTTAAAAATATTACTTAGGAACGTAACCGGACCTGGGAAAGTAACCGGAGCAGATCAGTTGAATTATTTAATCAAAAAAAAAATATATGATTTAAAGCACATATACTAATTTAAAAACATACGAGATTGTTCGAATGCGTATTTATTAATATATATGCTTTAAATCATATATTTTATTTTTTTAAATTGTATAATTCAACTGATCTGCTCCGGTTACGTTCCCAGCTCCGGTTACGGTTATATTAAAAAATATATTGTGCTAAATTATTGCCATTTCTTAGTAAAATGTCGTTCTCCGGTACGTTGCCAAAATTAGTCGATGGTACCTCGTGATTAAACCCCTTAAGGATTCCTTAGATTAATTTTTAAAACCTACACCACACCCACATCATCGTTTTTGCTTCATATCAGTTAGAATAGTAACACCGTACATTTAAAGTGTACGACGGTATATTTTGTCACTGTTCGTTGTCGATGGTTAGGCATGAAGAAAAATATGCGAAGGGACGAGTGCAAGGGAGGCAAAAACTAAATCCATTGAATTTGCCCTTATGAAGTCGTAGAACACGTGTGTACGAGTGGTTATCGACTGAGAAACAAGACTGGCCAACTCTTTAAACAGACAGTGAATGGAAAAATTTGAAAGATTTCAAATCTAGCACTGTGAGTAGCAGTATGTACTAATACTACTGTTAGTGAGGAATATTAAGAGTATTTATTGCTAGACGTGTTAATGAAATAGAGATAATGCGACTGAAATATAACGTGACGTAAATGTATTGTTAAATATAATTTATGGATATGAACTACAAATTATTTGACTTCGATCTCTTGCGATCTATTGTGTATATTATGTGCTTTAAAAATGCTAGTAATGTCCTAAGATAATTTGTAATTACTAAATAAAGATATTGTGCCTTAAATTGATTGTTTTTATACTTGTTTATGTTAAATCTTATTATGACTAACACATTCTACTCTATCTGTTGATTATAATAATAATTGATACACATTTGGGAGACCTTTTTTCCTAGTAAAAATGGTCCCATCTGGACCATTCACCCTAGCTATAGGACAATATTTCTTAGGTATTAGATGTCCGGCGGGCCAATTTCCCTAGGGTAAATGGTCCAGGGACCAAAATCCCTTAGTGAAAATGATCCGGGGGACATTATTTTGGGGGGGGGACCTACATTACTTCTACACCGGCTAAGCACGTCTAGAAATTACTAGAAATTCCACATTTGATGCAGTGGTATAATCCCTCAAATGAGTAACACGCGGGAGAGTCCACCTTCCCCGCATTTTCCCCGTATTCCTGACCCGAGCCGCGCGCCCCGGGAAAAACGTTACAATATGTTGATGCAGTGAATCGAGGGTTGTATAATAAATCTATAGAAACCTACACCTGTTCTTTGGATATAAATCTAGGTTTGTGGTTGAAATCTCTGAGGATTTGCAACTTCTCACATTTGGGGACCAAAACGCCGCTAAAACGAGGGACTTTGTAAACAAAAGCAATGTCTCGACTGAAAGGTATTTCTGTGAAGGTTTTAATGGAACATGTTTGAAGAAAAACAGTGTAGTGTGAGACTCAAAATCATGATAATAATGATAGAGTAGCGCAGTAAATGATGACTTTATCAAACGCTTGTGAAAATCTCTCTGATCTGTCATTCCAAAATTAGAGTTACAGGAACTCACTACTAGATATAGTATAGTTTGACTATCGCATGATTGTTTACAGGTTTACCTCTGTCCTTTGGTTCATCAATTTTTGATACTGCAAACTCACTTTTCAATGCTGCAATAATTTCCTTTATGTCATCGAAACATGAGACCATCTCCTCCTTTAGTGAGACCATCTCCTCCTTTAAGTCTGACAGATCATGTTTAATGCTGATAATACTTGCATCAGTCTTTTCCTTTAGCTCCTCGATATCTGCTTTTATGCTTAGCATTCGTTTGTTACAGGTTTTACTAGCAGAATTAGTCTCTGGAATGTTGAAGATTGAAGAAGTATTCAGAAGTAAAGTACCTCGAATACGCCTTACCATGTTTATGTAGCTGGACCATTCAGGTTTCAAGAGCACTCGAGGTTAGGCAAAATATATAACTAGTGTTGACATAACAACAATTACAATGATCACTAGAATGGTACATTTTACAAAGTTTAATTTAAGACTGATTGACCAACTGATTGACACGATAAATTGGATAATTTGCATAAATTGTGACATCATCAATCAAAAAGCAACGTATCTATTAGAACTGAGGCCGTATATCAGAAGTTTGGTCCTTTAGTCTATAAGAAGGTCTAAGCAACATAAAAATGAAAACAGATTCAAAATTGGATCAGTATTATTAAAGTTATTAAACTTTCAAGACAGCTACTGTGAGTGTCATTATTTGACAATTATATTCAGACATCTTAACGGACGTTTAAAATACTTGTAGCTTTGTCATTATTTAGTCTATAGAAATGATGTGGGTATCAAATTAAACCTTAAGAAATTTCCTGAACGATTACAGTATTCAATTATGTAAATTAGCTAATTTGTATAAATTGTGACGTCATCAATCTATTTTTGTTAAGAATATCCCAGTTTAGTAACATATCTATTAAAACTAAGGCCGTATGAAATAATGTGTGCATAGCTTTGACATTTATTTGATGGAAGATATAGGCAACATTCAAGAGACAACAGATTTAAAATTGGATCAGAATTAGCAAAGTTATTCAGCTTTTTGGGCAGCTACTGTGAACGTCATTGTTTGACAACTATAAAAAATATAACAATAAAGAAATATCGTATTGAATAAAAATGTACATATTTTTCCAATGAACTGAACATGTAAGTATATGGAAATGTATTTTGACTATCATTCAAAGGGGTCAGAATTTGGGGATCTCGATCCTGTATTTTAAATACAGGAATTAAATAATAGTAAATTTTATAATTTACCATACACTGTTAATGATTCATATAAATACATAGTAATGCTTTAATAATGCTATTTGACATTTGTTGACTAATTGTATTGTATTGTATTTTGTTTACCATCTATGAAGGTAAGCAATACCTCTTGGGTATATCCCGTATATACACGGTCGTAATTTACGTAATTAACCTGGAACCTAGACCCACAATTATAGAGAGGTAATCATATACATGTTCCTCTGCCGGAGCACAAATAAAAATAATCATAACAATTATTTTAGACTTCATAAATCTTACGCTTAATAAATTGTTTCATAGAGTCATACTGTAATGATCCTGGCATCATTACTTTGTACTTTTATTTGTACATTCATTTTATTTTATATTGAGTTTGTGCATTATCTTTTAGTTACTTGTTTCAAATGTTATTTTGTATATAATGTGATTTTACAAGGACCATCAGTCCTAAGAGTGTTTTAAAGTAGAGAAAGAAGCTTAGCCAATGTCAAGTTAGGAGGATAAGTATTCAATGCATTGACCAAGGTGTTAGCTCTAGCTGATTGTTATATTTTGGGAAGTAAGTAATATTTTTTAGTGTTAAGGACGGAATGCAGTTTTGAGGCTGGAATAGTGAGCGTGTGAGAAACATGAGAGAAAGATCTTGGATTGCTAAAATGTAGATTTGAGGCTGAGATACCATGGCGTAAGAAATTCTTTACTTAACTTTATCTTTGCAAATCAAAATTTCTTGTTGATACTTTGTATTATTTAGCAAAGTTATTTTGGCATTTTCAGTATATTTTTTATCATTTCATTGAGAGTTTTGCGCTTGTAAAACTCTATTATCTGCCTTGGGTTGAGTGTAATCGAGGTTCCACACGGGATTTACATATAGTGAATTCCTGGGTGTTTGAACTTAAGCACCCTTGGGATTCTTAATTACATTTCAATCGAATGCAGATATTTTAGAACATTTTAGTTCTTTCATTTACATTTAATTGGTTGTAAGTTTCATTCTAAAGGAATCTTGGGCTTTTGTTAAGGATTCTGGGGAGCCACTTTTTAGTCGGTTACCACAAGGCTAAAACTTCTCAATTATATGAGTTACTTTTTGTTTCCAGTTTATAACTGAAATCTCATTGTCTCAGTTCCTTAAGTTCTCAACCTCGTGGTTTTGAGATCTCGGAACCTCGATGCATTTCGAGGGATAAGGTTGTTTCAGTTTTAAACTCATTTTTTTATACTTTTCAACTCTAGTCTTCAAGACTTGAATATTCAAGTGGATTTCTGTCAGGCTCTTTAAGGAATATTTTCTGTTCTTTGGCTCAGATATCAGTGTGTATCAATGGATTTTCATGAATTTCTGCTTTTTGAGTGTTCTGTTATTTTAAGGTGCTCATGGTCACTGTAGTGTTGAGTAGTTCAGGTCATGCATATTAGAGGTGTGAATTTTTAATCGATCATCGATTAATTGATCGACACAAGTTTAATCGATTAAGATTTTTAATACTCAATTAACTGATTCTCAAAAAGATAATCTTCAATATCCTGCTGTGAGTAAGCTTACTTGATTTCACTGACTGATTGAGACCTAATTTGTCAGGATGACATGCCAAGCTTAAAACTCAAACTGCCAAACAAGCTTAGCCTAAGCCTGATGGTTACCTCTTTTTTGTGTTTCACTGATACATCTTATATTGATATATACTCGTATATATTAAATAGAGGTATGCAATCAAATCAAACGAATGAATTATCGCCTTCTACTAAAGAATTAGAAAATTGAAGGGAAATTATGTCAGATCTCCATCGTTTATGTTAGAATGATTAATCGATGATTAATCGATTAAAATATTTTGTTAATCGATTAAGTGATTTACCAACAGTGCACACCTCTAATGCATATACATAGAGAACTTTTGTCATGAAAGTGGAGTAAAATGTTGGGAATGAGATAGTTAGGGAGATTGGTGAGATTCTTAATCAAGAGTAAGTTCAATAATACGATCGTTCCTGTTGAGAGTTAACAGTTTCTTATTCGATCGAACTTCGTGACTCTGATTATGTAAATATTCCTTTGTAATTATACCATTTTATGCATTATATTCTATATATTCAGATTTATATCATTATTAAAATTATATAATCTTAATTTCTTTGTCCGTTGCTTTGCGTAGAGTGGTCAATTTGATCTAAAGTTTATTTTCAACAGACTGTTTCATCTTCATTTAAAACCCATATATTTAAGGGGTCATATCAAGCTCATTATTGCGATCTGTTGAGAATATTTAGGTGCAAGTTGTGTTAGAGATTCCATTTATATCATTATACATTGCAATCACCCCCTCTCACAGTTAGTACTTTTTCAGTCAAATTTGTCATTTAAAGGTGTCAGCACTTTCCAGTATTACATTATTCAAAATTCCCCTTAATGACCAAGTGAATAATTTGATTAACTCAATTCAAGATCAAGTCAAAATTTAGTTTTATAATATTCCCGGACCTAGCCACGCTACCACGTTTTGTTGCTCAGAGAGAGGGCCCGGCGATTTATTACAATACCATAAAATGTCAATGCTTCTAGCGTTACATTATCGTTGTCTTTCTAGATACCATCGTCAAATATTGCCGTTGTCATCTCGATTTTAGAGTACATTTGACCCACCTTTACCGTTGTCATTTTTACAGTATTCGTTGTCCCATGTCATATCTTGATCGGTTAAATTTAAGGTTTTATTTAGATGGTAGAAGATAACCAACTATACGGTGAGTACCAAGATACTTTTATTGATTCGTGTGCCAAATGACTTTAATATTCATGCTCTATTGAACTTTTAATTCGTGAAAATCAAATCGAATACGAACCTGTGTCAGCCATTTGTGACAACGGTATCTGACTTTACCGTAGTCAGGCTATTCCGGTGTGAACTTTAGAACTTAAATCATGAGTGCAAGATCGAAAAAACGCAATCGCTAACAAGTGTGGTTATACAAGGACAGAAAGTGGTTCATAGAGCGAAAGTGCAACTACCGTACATATACTACTAGAGGATGTTTTTTGTGGCTACCTCATTGATTGTACTTTTTCAAACAAAATGGCTTCATATGCTATAATAAATTCCTATTAATAAATTCCTGCACTGGCGTAAGTTCACGTCTGCATGGGCGTAGTTAACGCCTACAAACCCGTAAACAACGCATGCATACATAGGGTAGGTTGGCAAACCATAATGCAAGGGTGCCCGCGGCGAACGGCTTCCTTATCTGATTGTTCGACGGTAAGTGATATTCATACTTGAACTTCCAGGTAGTACAGTGCCCCGAGCAGCTACCTTTTAAAGTCACCCCGTGGGTAGTACAGTGCCTCAAGCAGCCACCCTTCTTCCAAAAGAATGGACCATACCGGTTCTTCAATTAGGATCAACTTGATACCAAGATCTCCTCGCTACCAAACATTTCACTTCTAAGGTAAGACGTTTAATTGTTAATGATAACATTCATGATAGCTGCCTTGAAAGCTTAATAACTTTGTTAGTTCTCATCCAATTTTGAATCTGTTTTCATTTTAACACGATGACAGATTTCGCAGCCCCAGCTGGCCATTTCAATTTATGCTTTTGACGCACGGAGTAATTGATAGATAGCGCTGTTTTTATAAAATCGATAATCACGTGATAATAAACTGTACCAATTCGAGGAAAACTACGTCACAAATACGTAGGCGAAATGTACATGCAAGTCTTTAAATCTGTACTGTACAGTCGAAAATACATTTTAATCCAGTCCAGCTGTTTGTTAGAGCATGGACTAGGCCTACACTGCAGTACTGTAAGTGTTAATTCATTTGTACTGATGAGGAAATCAAACTGGGCCATATGGGACAAAATCCCGGGATTAAATAATAAGTACGCCATCTTGTTTTTTAGCCCTCGCGTGATAGGGATATTTAGACTCTTGATCTCCCATAAAATTGTTAAGTGAGATAAATTAACAAAGTTGATTTTTTGATGAATCAAAGATCAAAAACAATTTCTGTGATTTTAATTTTTTAAATAAAACCATAAATTTCTCAAAAGAACATCATAAAAGCGACGTATTACCCGCATAATTCTACCTTATCTTTCACAGAATGTAACTTGAGAACGAAATGACGCCCGGAAAAACGGTAAAAAGCACAACAAACCTTGGAAAAAGTTGAATTATGTACAGAAATCTTGCAAACGGAAGTCATTATATGACAGAGTAATCACCGTTCCTACGGGGGCTAAATACTTGAAAATATGTTACAGCGACATCTATAAAATAGTATGAAAACCTTTTCACGTGGCCAGATCAGAGCACCAAATCGGACATCGTGTAATGTTGCTTATACCTTCTGCTCATAGAATAAAAGTCATAACATTGAAGAAATTCTACCGTGCGGCTTCAGTTCTTAAAGATACATTGCTATACTTGAAAATTCTGAACCAAAAATAGATTTATGATGTCACAATTTATGCACATGAGCTAATTTGCATAATTGAATATTGAAATTATATGGGAAATTTGTTTTGGTTGAATTGAACCTCAAAGCGTTACCTTTCAAAAAAGTATGGATGCCATAAATTAACAGAGACTGATACGTTGGGTAAATTTTTGAAATGATAGAGAGGCATGGGTCTCGCTATATAACGGAGCTTAAGTTACAACAAAAGGAATTTGAATTTGCGATGTACCGTATCTTTACCGTATAATACATTCCGAGATTGTGTAGGATTAACTATGAAATTCACCTTCAAGTTCACTGTCTAGGATGTTGTTACAGACAATCACATATAAAAACTATCTAAAAATTAGACCAGATCTTTCTGAGAAACGATGAAAACATCAGTTTGCTCAACTTTAATCAGCCTCGTTTTGTACCGTACCCCACGTGTTCAACTGTCACGCTTAATCTATGTGTAATAGACAATGCACCACATGAACAGTAATAACTCATTACTTGAATTAAGTGCACGTTCTAATTGTATATAAATCACTGGGTGTGTACCAAATTAAGCGTGACAGTTGAAAGCACGGGGTAAGGTATATCACGAGGATGATGCGACTTGAACTATAATGCGCGGGTACATTTACCTGAGATACGGTTAAACGCAAATTCACATTCCTTGTGTTGTACCTTACCGTTACCGCGCGTTATATACCGTATACTACATTTTGATTTTTTGTGGCTTTAACGTGGCTTATAACCCTGTTTACTTTTTCGTGAAGCCACTCAGTAAAATTACGATTTCTCGGCACCCTGAAGTCCAATCAAGATCATTTGAGTATATTTGTGTTCCTGACACGTTTGGACATCCGTGAATAGCAACGTCTACACAGAGTTTGTACGCTATATTGACGTAATTTAGGACTGAATTCGAGAAGACAAAATTTTAGATACACAAACAAAATTACTTAACTTGTGAAAACTATATACAAAAGTGTTCCATAGACTCTAATCTACTTGGCTAAGGTTTTATTGAAGATGCATTGCCTTATTAAGCAGGTAGAGGGGCATACAGAACACAGAAGCAAATGTCATATTGAAAGGTTCTATAATACAGTTTGAACATATAAGTACATGTCACGTAGGCCAGTGTTTTATATGGGATTAGATGTACTTTACTTGTTTACATGAACGTAAAACATTGCATAAAATCTGCGGTCTTCTGGGTTTTCTCTGGGTTTGTATTGTCTCATTAGGGCTTTCTGACTTTAAAGCAAACCCTTACCTAAATAGATTTGTGTCTAGGGAACATTTTTGTAAATAGTTATTAAAAGAATAGCACACCTTTTTGTTTTCCTATTTCACTCATTGATAACGTCAATATTGCGTGCAAATTTTGGGTAGACGTTGTCATTCCCGGATACCCAAACGTGTCGGGAACACATAGATACATGAATGATCTTGATTGGACATCAGGGTGCAGAGAAATCGTAATCTTTGGCTTCACGAAATAATAAACAGGGTTATAATCCACCTTATCTATGGAATCCTCTGTTGAGTTCCTGTCTAGGACGTTATTATAGACATTTACAGATAGAAATATCTAGAAACTAGACCAGATCTTTATGAAACAATGAAAACATCAGTTTGTTCAAATTTCATCACCCTTGTGTTTACCTATCCCGCGCATTCAACTATCACGCTTAACTTTGTACACACCCTGTGTACATAAGTACGTGCAAATACAAAGACACAAAGAAGGTGGTCAGTCATGGGATTTGAACCACTAACCTTTGCACTTCAAGCTATTTAAGTAATGAATCACCAATGTTTGCGCCTTAGGCAAGAAATTTTGAATTTTCTGAAAGGTAGATGCATCCATCATTTTAAATTGGTTCCTCAAGAACATATTTATGAACTGAAAACAAAAGTTATATATACCTACCTTGAACATTGTATATTATTACAACCAGTAATATTGCAAAACTTGATGCCTTCATGTTTGTCTCTGTTCTCCTCGTCTACCTTCGTGAACTCCTAGATTTTGTATTTCTTTGTTACTCTGAAATCAATTCTTGATGGAGTGTGTCTGTAGGTGATGCGGTTTGCATTTATATATGTGCAGTATTTGTTTATGACTTATTTATTAAAATTAATTCACCCAGCACAACATGCATGTAAAATGTGGATATGGAGATTACATCTGTCTGCTGCAAGTATACATTCGTTAGACTCACACCTTGCACGTTTATTGGGGAACTTAAAGCGGCTCTAAGGTCTGTGGAGAGAAAAATGGAGAAATTTTACCTTTTCTGAGCTATTGGGGTGAAGTTTGGTCCAACATCTTCTTCCTTATTCCTATTTTATAAAAATGTATGCATATGGCAATATTCATCAACCAGTAGAACTGGCAAATCGTTTAGAATCTACAATTCCATACAAGGAGTCCCACTCATAGATTTTTCAAATTCTTTCCAAGTCGACGTCGAAACACCTAGCGGGTGAAATTGAAACTAATTTTTCTGGCTGCTCGAATCGATAAAATCTCTGATAGTGTGAGTCTTTTTATGAAATCTTTCTGATAGAAAACACTTAATTAATATTAGAAAATATTAAATGTTGAATCCGAAGCGTAATCTGAAATAAAAGTGAAAAAACATTGCACGGACGTCAGAGAAAAACTTCCGGTTTAATAAAAAATGGCGGACGTCGAAGGAGAAATTATGACGAAGAATTAGAGGATTTTCCTTTGCCATTATCGATCGTTATAAGGTATGTGCACAAATTCTAGTAGCATACATGGAAAATAGATACATTTTTAAAGGCAACAACATATTCAAAGCTTTCATTTTACGATAGGCACAGGATCATTGGATACGACTCGGCAATCGATACTCCCACTTTAAACGTAATTATAAAATAAACCACATAATGCACGGCATTTTGAACTTTTTCGTTGAAAAATTAACTTGACAATTTTGAATTTTATAAGAAAAAATTAAGTCTTCATTTGAAAACATAATTTTCTTTGCTTAATATGATATCTTGATCCACATACAACTATTGCTTCATGATACTTTATCTATAGCCTCAAACACTAGAATAACAAGAAAATTATATTTAAATGAAATCTAATGAAAGGTAAATGGTCCATGATCTATTTCAACTAACACTTTATTATTCAACTGTAAAGTTTGATTTCCTTTGGATTGACTATTCAACGATTGAGTGAGTGAGTGAGTGAGTGAGTGAGTGTGGGGTGATTGAGCGTGTGGGTGTGTGAGTGAGTTAGTGAGAAGGATGGTATTAAATCAGCGTCAGTGCAATACTGGAGGTAGCAATACAAAATAATAAATTGTTTATGCACAGTAACAAAAGAAGAGAACATGTACATTTGTATATTGTTTTAAACTGATGGAACAACTGTCAGTCGTCTTTTGTGCCACATTGGGTTTTGAGTGTCCACTTTTTGAAAACAAAAGAAAATGATGTACTCTTCTTTGATACAACTGTACATTCTACATATGTGAGGTTCAATTATTTATAACCAAAAAATGTTATAAAATAACGTCTTCCAAATGTTATGTAGTTATGTGAATTATTTACATAACGTTTTGGTGGGATTTGCCACGCACTGAGGCTGTCGCATCATGCTTTTTAATTGTTTCGCTGAAGAGTTAAGAGATTGACTAACATGGCAATTTTCCATTGGTTGATAATATGATACGTGGAATAAGATGGATCTATTTATCAAACATACTGTAAAATCGTGTATTTACTGCGATTAAACATTTTAAATATTGCTGTTATATTATAGACATATTTAAAACTAATTTGTCACATGCATATGGAAATATTTATGAAAAAGGTAGGGGTGATCAAAAATACATTCAACTATTTTTTTATCCCAACATATGTTTTTCACGGTGAAAACATCTACGGATTTATAGTTATGCGTTGATCGTATGGAAGGCCTACCTTTAACCCTAAAGAGGGTAACGTATTTTTCATAAAACTAACGGGCGGGGGTCAGATGACCCCCGCGTTTCCTTAGGTCAGTACAATTAGGACTAGGATACAATATTACGGGTCATTCAAATCTCCCGAGGGTCTATAAAATATCAAAAATGAGGTCAAATGAGGTCAGCAGTAGGTTAAAGTAACATAAGGGGGAGATTTTTGGGTTTATATTCTACTAATTCAATAAAAAATAACATTACGCTAACCAGGAAAGGGTCGTCAATGTGAAAGATTTGGGTCTACCGTTTTAGAACAAAAACGTGGGTAAATAATATGTTGATGCGTATATATTCACTGTTTTATAAATAACATGCAAATTTAGATGGGAAAATGGCTAAAAATAGCCGCGGAATGGAAAATGGTTATATTTTTATTTCATGAAAACATAGAGATTGTAGTATTTTTAAGCAATTTCTCGAAATAAGTTCCAACCATCCTAACTCAGCCACTATACCAGTATACCCCAGATCACCTCGTTGTAGTGTATACATGGGCATACATATATAGTGTTATCATTTTGAAGTTCCAACCATCCTAACTCAGCCACTATACCAGTATATCCCAGATCACCTCGTTGTAGTGTATACATGGGCATACATATAATGTGTTATCATTTTGAAGCATATGATATACTCTTTCAGAATGAACAGGTTTTAGATCCCATTTTATACGTTGTCATGGTTACCAGATACCAAAAATACATTGAGTTTGTGCTTGGATGTGATATCACGTCCTGATAGTAGTCAACGTATGTGCTTTATGACGTCATACCACGTCCTTTATAGTGAATGAGTTAACGGTCGAAGCTAGTACTGCGTGATACAGTATTTGCACGGCCGAACATTTGAATGAGTCGGTTTTTGGAAAATTTAATATTTTTTATGAAAAGTTTACCAATAAATAAATATAGGGACATAGAATGGCCATGAAAAACGTTTGGATAATATATAAAGATTTTTGCTTTAAAGAGTTGAACAGAATGTCGGTACAAATTCACTCATCTTCGATTCGTGCTTTGTACGACATTCTGTTCAACTCGTGCTGAATTTTCCATATTGAATGGCCTATCATTATTTATTCCTAAATCGCCCACACGCCTGCGTGAAATTCGATTCATTCACCTACGCATCATTTTCCGTAGCACAAATGAGATATTTGGAGAGTTAAATCTTCTTAAGAGATTGATGGTACGGGACAAGTTTCAAAGAGATGCGATCTCTAAAACTATGTTAAAAGTATCATTGTAAACCGGAAGGGGAATGACTCGCGAACCGTTCGCCCACACATCATCCATAAATCACGTGACAGACTATACATGGGGTGTACTACGATAACGTAAAAATATTTTTCATGGCAGAACCAGGGAAATATCCGGAGGGGGCCCCCTACCCGTATTAGAGTTAACGTCTAATATATTTATGGATTGCTGGTGATCATTACGAAAACGTAATAAAATGCAAAACACATTTTTACTCGATGTTTATACATGTTGCCTGGCCTATGTTGATACAATCACAAAATAACATTCCGTTTTAACTGGAAAAAGATACTTATTTTATAGAATTTCTACTATTTGTTTTATGAACCATTGTCATTGACACAGGTGTATAAGGCACGATCATATTATGAAGGGCCGTTGGGTGAGGGGGTTCGGATGATTCATGTGAGCCCCCTCTAAATCCTGCCCAAAATACGAATCCAACTTTCCGGCAGTTTTGCAAACCTCCCATTTTAAATCAAATTTTTTTCGAGTCTCAGTAATTGATACTTTTTTGATTACCTTAGATATTTAAGGTATATGGTAAGATTGAAATATATGAGATCCATATTTTTCACTGGTACTCACCTAGTTACGCTGACGATACGATATGTCAGCGTAACAAGATGGAAGAACTTCCGGGCTTCCATTTCGGCAAGATATTTTATTTCTCGATTTTTCACCATTTATAAGTCAAGTTGTGGACAATGATTTGGCTCAAAGTTAAAAAAGATGGTCTAGTTTGAGAATATGCAGGCGGTTCTGATCGTCAGCGTAACTAGATAGGTACCAGTGACTTTATTCTGAGTAAAAGAAACGACCTACTTTGATGGGCGATAATAGATTTGTACTCCAAACTTTATGTCTATACTTATTTAATACGTTTAAAATGAATGTAATCAAACAAATAAAGCATACTTACTAAGCGGTAGGTGTCTGATTGTGGTAAAACGTCAAAATTGCCTAACTTATGATATAAATCAGAACATTTTGAACATGCGAACGTTTAAGTGATCGCAGGATCGAAACTCGATATTTTCAAACATTGAACACGTGGAAATGTCATTATTTTAAAAAAATAACCGACAATGAGTTCAAAATAAACAGTCCAAAGACACGTCGCAAATAGTTCGCGCACGTATTGTTACACATTTCGCTTTTTAACGCGACAGAATGTGACGTTTTGAGAAAAATGTACACATTTGGAAATCCTTTCGTCCACCACATTTGCCTCTATATCTCAAATTATTTAAGACGAAAACTCTGATATCGTATACATATTAACAATGGCTTAGGAGCATCAAAAACACGAATAAATTGATATTTTAGGTAAAAAAATATGTGTTACTATGTTTGAAAATAGGTGAATGACCTTAATTCACCATATTTTGATGAATTTTGAAAACCTTTCGTCCTCCACTTTTCCACATACAGAAGAAAACGAATACGTTTGCGTACAAAATCAACTATATATTAATTAACTAGAGTTTATGAGCAAAATAATCATGTATGATTTACTTGAAATTGGTTTCGCATTTTTTGTTTAATGTACATCTGAAAAGTTGAAGGTAAAAAAAAGAGCAAAAAGGTCGCTGTCGACAGATTCTATTTTTCAAACTATATGACGTCACAATATGAGACGCTTACTAGAATTCATCCTTTAAAATAACACTTCCATCTACCTTTATCAAGACGAAAAAAAGTATAATATTCAAATATTGTTTGAGTTATGAGTGTTTGAAGACGAAAAATTATTCAAAATGTAACGTGTCGACAGTGGATATTTGCCAGATTTTTGGGTAAAAAAACTCTTTTTAAAAGAACGCTTAAAAATTGTGAAAGGAGAGTACTTGATTTGAAAACTTCCTTCAAGAAACTTTAAAATGATATATAACTTTAATTAGAATATTATCTTATATTCCGAAGAATTAAAGTTAGACCTTTTTGCGACGTGTCAAACGATTCGAAACAATATCTAGATCATTTCTTATGAGTTTTGAAATTTTTGATTCGAAATAAGACCACAATTCTTATTCAAATGTTGAAGTGAACAAAATGGCGGCTGTTTGAATTCGAATTTTGTAACCACGACATGCCCATATATGGCGAAAAGATCAATTTTGCACTCTGGGAGCTAATCCTCCATGACATGATGCAGGACCCGTCGTGTACCAAGATTCTGAACCCAGCTAGAAAAAGTCATACTAAAAATTTCTTTCTTTGTCATGGTGGGCTATATACGAAAAGGTTTTAGGAAAATGTAAGAACCCCCTCCCTTGACGTACCCTTAGCTACGTCACAGCATAACGCGAAAGTATTAATTGTTTGATATCAATCTGATAAAAATAATTTCTAATTGGAATCATGATATGCTATGTACATTAGTGGTGGTAACTATAAAGTCAACCTTTGCAAAATACAGGGTGACCCATTAAAACAGAAACCTCGAAAATGAAATAATTTATTTAAATATTGTCAATGTAATCAGCTTCATTTTTCGTGTACAGAAACTAAAATCCTTGGATGATAGTGTGAGAACAAATTCTTAACATAACATTTGTTATTTTTTGTTATGGTGAATTAAAAAAATGTGTCCACTTTTGAAAGAAAAGAAAAATTAAGACTCGTGTCAACCAAAGGGTTGTGCATCGTTTGTTCAAACTCATCACATTCTTTTGGCATCTTGTTGAGCTGCATTTTGAGAGTATAGAGGTTGAGAACATTAATGAGGAAGTGTCTCAGCAACATTTAAAGTCATCTTTAGGTATGACTTCACCCTCTAAGTGATATTTTGGAACCACGTTCAATGCAATCACACATAGAGCTCTCCCATTCTAAGAAACCTCTTTGGATAGGTAGGGTGGTGTATGTATATTTTGTTTATCACCAATGAAGGTGAGCAATACCTCTTGGGTATAACCCGTATATATACGGTCGTTATTAACGCATTATCATGGAATGAAGATCCAGAAACCCATCTTTTTACAAGTCGTGGACCACTCAGTCAAACACCCTGAAGTACTTTACACAACAAGCAAAGTGCCTGAACCAGGGATCGAATCTGGGACTTATACGTAATTGGTACATGTGCTCTACCCCTGAGTTATACGGGCGGACTGATCATTTTTTCCATTCAGGTGTTGAACAGTTCTCCTTTCTTACTCTTCCAACTCATTTTGAATTATTTGACTTTGATATTACATGTCATGCAATGATTTTGACTGATCATTCTGGTGGCTCAATGATTTCTTGAGAATTC
The DNA here is from genome assembly GCA_903813345.2 of Owenia fusiformis. Lineage (NCBI taxonomy): Eukaryota > Metazoa > Annelida > Polychaeta > Sabellida > Oweniidae > Owenia > Owenia fusiformis. Next base: position 890,602 of record CAIIXF020000011.1, on the reverse strand, counting down.
ATTCAATGGACTTATCGAAACGACTAAGTCCCGCAAAACCGTTGATTTTAATTTTAAACCTACCAGGTGTTTGAGAATTAAGGATTGTGAGTCTAATTATACTGCACCGTCTTACTTCAAAGTTGTGCCATTAAAAGCAAAACAAAAAATGCCTCTCTGTTGGTGCATTGCTTTGGTGTACAAAGTACCTCGTTCTAGCGGCGTTTTGGTCCCCAGCTGTAAATTCAAACAAATGTTCATAGCTTTCAATTTTAAGTCGGAGTTATCTCGTCAGTCTTTTACTCATTCTCGCCCATAATTGCAGCATGGATCCTCATTACAACCCTCCATTCATGTATGTATGTTTGTTATTAATTATTTTTATTTCAAGTTCCTACATTATTACATTTAATATCATACAATGAAAGTTCAACAAGGTTAATCAGTTTAACATTTATTAAATATACCATATTCTAGTATACAATACAGATACAAATTTGTTATGATTATTCATAACTGTCCATATATATATATATAAAAAAAGGAAAAAAATCAAGGCTAATATTAGAATGCTTCTCAAAAAACGTATTCATGTTTGGGTATTAAACTCAGCAGTTTCGAAATCACCCGCACATCTGTTCATAATTGACCAATAAAAGCTCCAGTTGTCTTCCATTACGTACCGTCGAGTCTATGACAACAAACGTGGAGTTTCACTCTAAAAGATTTTGTCCATCGATGTGTCCGTTTGTAGGTTTGTTATAGTCAATTCTAAACACCATCGACTTGTGTTTTAAGATTTACCCTGTCTTGTCCATATTGCTGGTTTCGATCTCTATTTCTTAATGCCACAGAACCGATTCACCGTAAAAGGTGCTAAGTGACAATTCCATTTCCGAACATTTTCAACATCATTCAGCATATCTAGAGGTGAAACTTGAAACTTTGTGATTGAAGAACAATATTTTTTAGCAAAGCCCAAAAATATTTGAGCAAAATAGAGCCTCTAAGTTCGCTCCTTAGTGATTTTTAAATTACCTCTCCTGCACTAAGAGTCCAATACACTGTTGGAAAGTTGAGACTGTCAGCCTTAAGAATCGAAGAAATTTTCACCTGATGCAAAATTAGATATTAACCCTTTCATCACCAAGAGGTATTTTGAAAATCGGTTTCTATTTTCAATCTTAATATCCACCAAAACAAAGTTTATGATCTAAGCAGCCATAAAACAGTATATGAGTGTGATGTTTCAACTTCATTGTTATGCTTACAGCTTCTCTTTAGAATTCTTTGTCTCACTTCTCAGTTAACATGTGAGTGGAATGGTGGTTATATGTGAAAACGTATGGTTTCAGAATGCCTACATAGACTCTTATGTCTAAGAAACTATTCATTGGAATCACTCAATAGACATTATGCATGTTGAGATTTCTACATTAGATTGGAATAAAAAGATGCTGTATGAGTAAATAGTTGTGGCAATATAGGTCAAAGGTAAAATATTTTGCTTGATGGATTCCACTTAACCTTAATAATATGTAGTGAGAGCATATTCAAAAGGATAATAAGGTCAAAGGGATATGATACCCAATGTTAAGTCAAAGATGCATGTTCTCATGCTAGGTCAATACATGCTTACTCTCAAGAGAATTTTGTATTCTACCCTTATTTGTAGGCGTGGGTTCACAAAAAAGGCCATCATTTCATTTTTTAAATGCAATTCATCTCACAGTCATATTTTAGCCTACATACAGCTGCATAAAAGGAGCACGTAGGTTATCGCAAACTTGAATTATGAATATTTTCTGATCATGAACATGGGTTTATCTTTTAGATCCATTCATTATCTTCAAGAATAGTATATATAATGATAATTTAGTTAATCAGACCTAAGTGATATTGAAGGGGCAATGAACCAATTAACATACTTCTTCAAAAATATTGACCTAATTTTCACCAAAAATGCAACCTTTTATTATATTGTTGAATGCATAATTAGAATGTGGTTTGAGACATGTTTGATATCCTAAAAGGAAAAGTTGATTGCTCAAGGGACTTTAAAGATACTGAATTTGGATGACCAAAATGAACTGAAACCAATGGACAGCATGAAATTTTTCAATGGAGAAATAACACGGGGAACACTTATCTTAGAGCAATTAAGTTTTTCTTTCAAGAACTATTTGATACATCAAAATAAAGAATAGTGATGCATTAAACATTGTAAAAAATGATTGCATTTTTGGTGAAAATGGGGTCAACATCTTTGAAAAAGTGTGTTGATGGGTTGATTGCTAGTTCTACCATGTTACATATTCAAGGAGATCACGTGAGAAAGCATTGCGCACGCAACAGACTAATAAGTAATCAGTGTGTTGCAGACACGCAAAGAGAACAGACGTGGGCTCAAAGCAGCTTCACATGTTCATGTTTGAAATATAATTTTTTCACATCAGTTCAAAATTGAACTTAACTGCAAAATTACAGGGATATTTATATTAGGAATCCATTTCCCTCAGTAAGTTTACAACTTACTAGTATACATGTACATTGATACAACCTTATTCATTAGTACGTTATAAGAATTTTCTAAATTTGTAACGTGTGTTCAGTGAAGCATTCAATATTGAATGCGTATATACTGTGCTAAGCCTATTTGGTCAACCAATTACAACGCAAAGCCCATAATTGAGTCAATTCTATTCAGGTGTGTTATTTGAATAGACCTACGTGGCAAGCTAAATTATACCACGTGGAATTTATATGATGGCTGAAGCACAAGTTTCTAGTCCCAAACAGGGAAAGAAAACGCCAACTACACAAACAATGGATTCTGGTTCTAGTAAATCAAAGTCTACTAGTAAATCTACCACCTCTAAGAGGTCTTCTGTAACAGATACACCAAGTGTTTCCTCAAATGATCAGGATTCTGGACTCTCGGTGAATTTAGTCCACGACATCACGCAAGCATTGACTGTCGGTCTAGGAAATATTAAAGATAGCATGGCCGAAGCAATTCAGGATATGAAATCCTCCTGGGATATTTCCAATCAAATTGATTATGAGGAGGATTATGAACAGTCTGATAATGCTATGGATGTTAATTCGTGTGAAACCTCTGGTAAAACACATGAAGGAAACTCCGAGGCTAATGCTCTGTCCACTTTCATGAAGAAAATCCATGGTAAGGCCAAGTTACAAGAGGAAATGGGCCCTCCGTTAAATAAATTTATGGCCGAAATGATAACTGAGCTTGTGCAATCGGAGCCAGACGAAGATGATATGACCGCTAAAATGGAGGAGCACAAAACTCCCGAGAATGTACCCTTATTATGCACTACCAAGGTAAACGAACCTATTTGGGCAAGGGTAACGTCTGAGGTACGCTCCAATGATATAAAATATCAGAAGGTCCAATCACCTCTGGTGAAAGGCATTATTGCCTCGTCACATGCTCTTGAGAAAGTGGACGGCCTAAAACAATCGTTATCTAAAGATACTGATGAATACGACGATGTGCTGGGGAATATCGCCGAAATGGTATATGAAAATATACTTTTCTGCACGTATGCGAACCTGAAGTTGAATATGCGCAGACGAGAATTGTTCAAAAACGAAATCAACCAGGGTTTTTAAACACCTATGCGCAAAATCCGTCCCAATCACTCAGTGGCTATTCGGAGACGATATCTCGAAACAAGTCAAGGAAATTTCCGAGATGAATAAAACCCAACTGAGAGGCGTTTTCAGTAACCGAGGTCGTGGTTACCGTGGAGGTTACAAAGGTCGTGGTCGTGGACGTGGAGCCAATAACCATTTTTTATGGCAAGGCGACAAGTCAAACACCGGTCAGCGGAATTCCTACAAAGGAAATGGCGCCAAGAGAGGCAAGTGGTCAAAGACCAAGTCCCAGGACCAAGCTGCTTCACAGTAGAAGAGCCTATCAAGATTGACACCGAGCCTGAAAAGGTAAGATCAATTCTATATAATTCAGTCAAAGAATTTCAAGGTGGTCGTCTCAAACAATTTATGCATGAATGGCAATTGTTGACGTCAGACAAATCAATCTTAAATGCAATTAATGGCTATACAATTGAATTTTGTATTGATGATATTATACAAAATCAATGGGCTCGAAATTCAAAATTCTCTAAATCTAAGAACGAAAACATGGATATAGAAATCAATAAATTTCTAAAGAAGGGTATAATCATCCCGGTTAATCACTCAGAGAGAGGTTATGTTTCACCTATCTTTCTTACGCCCAAACATGATGGATCAAAAAGAAAAATCCTCAACTTATCTGATTTAAATAAAAACGTAGAATATCATCATTTCAAAATGGAGAATCTACAGCATGCTATTGACATTTTGTCACCAAATATGTACATGTCATGCGTCGACGCCAAGGACGCTTATTACAGTGTTCCCATTGCTTATGATTCTCAAAGATTTCTGCAATTTGAATGGAAAGGCCAATTGTATCAGTATACATGTTTGGCTCAAGGGCTGAGTTCTGCTCCTTGAATATTCACTAAAATAATGAAGCCTGTGTACGCTAAATTGCGAAATGAAGGTCATTTGTCAGTAGCATTCATTGACGATTGTTGTTTATTTGCAGAAACCTATGAACAACGCAAGCAGAATTTGTTTGACACGATCACATTGCTTCGAAAGCTTGGCTTCATAATCCACCCTGAGAAGGTGACACTAGAACCTACACAGGTAATAACGTTTCTTGGATTCATTTTGAACTCTGTCGAAATGACTGTAAAATTACCACCAGAAAAGTCTCAGACACTCAAAAAATTGTGTAGAAATATGATATCACGTGATAATTGCACTATTAGAGAAGTTGCACAAATCATTGGGAAATTTGTTTCTTCTTTTCCTGGAGTTCAATATGGTCAATTGCACTACAGAAATGTTGAACGAGATAAAACATTGGCTCTGTCCTTAAATAAAGGCAATTTTGACGCATGCATGATTTTATCTGAAGCTGCTAAGTCTGATTTACAATGGTGGATAAATTATGTTGATACTGCTTTCAGATCAGTCTCAATTCCAGAACCAAGTGTCTTTCTGAGAACGGACAGTAGTACCCTAGGTTGGGGTACATTTGATGTTGTTAATGATGTGAAGACCGGAGGCCGTTGGTCAGACGAGGAATCTAAACATCATATCAACTATCTTGAATTACTGGCTATATTTTTAGGTTTGAAATGCTTTTGTAAAGCACATTCCGACATCCACGTTCGTGTACAAACGGACAATACCACAGCTCTTGCTTATGTTAACAAGATGGGTGGAATGACATCACCAGTTTGTGATTTGTTAGCAAACAAATTTGGAATTTCTGTATTTTTAGAAAAAATCTGGCTGAGCGCTGCATTCATTCCAGGGTGTCAAAATGTCGAAGCCGACGCAGGATCCAGAGTGTTTCATGATGAAACCACACTACTATACCTAACACCTAGAAATGCATAAGATACTTTGTTTGTCTGATTGAATTGTTTAATATATTTTTGAAAGTGCCTTACTAGCATCTAATTTTCAACCGATAAACCATTCATAAGGAACAGACAAATAAAAACAAATACATAATCATTACTAATAAGCCAAATGGGTTGCTCATGAACACCTAATGCAAGGTATAGTAGTGTGGAAACGGAGTGGATGGTTGATAAATCGGTCTTTGATCGTATTTGTAATCTGCCAAACTGGCCATCACCAGTAATTGATATGTTTGCATCTAGGTTGAATCACCAGTTGCCACGCTATGTCTTTTGGAGACCTGATCCAAATGCAGAAAACGTTGACGCATTAAATATTAAATGGGATAATGAATCAACTTATGTTTTTTGTCCTTTCAGTTTAATCACGAAAGTCCTGCAGAAGATAGAATGCGAGGGCCTGACTCACGTGATCATCATCGTTCCGATGTGGACAACGCAGCCGTGGTGGCCAAAACTTCTAAGAATGTTGATCGACTCCCCTATGATTCTACCAAAACGTCAAACATTACTGACATTACCGTACGATCGGAACAAGGTCCATCCACTTTGGAACAAGATGAGTTTGATCTGTTGTCTTTTAACAGGACATCAATCGAAAGCCAAGGCGTTTCGAAGGACACTGCAGACGTCATTTTACTCTCGTGAAAATCGGCATCCAAGAAACAGTACTCAGTGTACTTACGTAAGTGGGTACTCTTCTGTCGTCGACGGAATTACGATCCCTTACACGCATCTTTGAGTTTGGGTCTTGATTTCCTTACTCTCTTTGATCATGTCGTATGACTCGGTGACTTTTGGATCCAATCCTCTTGTTTCGAGATTCATGAAAGGTGTATACAATGATAGACCTCCTTTGCCTAAATATGACTCTACTTGGGAGGTTTCTACTGTACTCAATTATCTTGAAACGCTATCGCCTAATGAAACTTTAACACTTAGAGATCTTGCGATGAAATTAGTGACATTACTAGCCTTAGTCACAGGACAACGTCGACAAACTCTACATTTACTTGAAGTACATAACTGTGTTGAAGAAAAAACTTGTTACAAATTCTTAGTATCCAAATGTCTTAAGACATCCAAATGTGGTAAAAGTTTACCTGTTTTAACATTGCCTAAATATGGGAATACACGATTATGTGTATGTGATGCATTGAAGAATTACATTGACCGCACGGACACTCTGCGGGGTAATGAAAAACAATTATTCATAAGCTGTCAAAAACCATTTTCTGCAATATCTTTAGATACTATCAGTCGTTGGATTAAATGTGCATTAGAAAAATCAGGCGTCAATGTATTATTCAAACCACATTCAACACGTTCTGCCTCTACTTCAGCAGCCCTGAGGGCAGGCAGTATTATAGATTCTATTCTTAATGCTGCAGGATGGAGCAGCAGTGCAACGTTTGCAAAGTTCTATAATAAGCCCTTACATTGTAAAAATGACAAAAGTCAATTTGGTTTAGCGGTTTTAAACTCGGCTACTACATGTAAGTGATTATTATATTCTTCATAGTAACACTTATTAGGCTCTGTGTCAATATTGGCGTCGTCATTTTATGACGTTTTTGTATTATTTGCATTTGATTGTTTAATAAATAATGAATACCTCATTATATCATGCCTTGTTCTATGTGAAAGTGATTGATTTACATTATAAAATGTCTTGTCACATAGATTTTTGATGAATGTGTCCATCTGGGCTTTAAACATCTCACGTGATCTCCTTGAATATGTAACCTGGTAGAATTGGAAGTTAAACGAGCCTTTGGAAAAGGTGAAGTTTGACTGGAATTCTACCTGTTACATTGATTCAAGGAGATCATGTGCCCATACCCAGGGACTACCCTCCCTTTATTATACTCCAGTGTGTGGTGTGAACTTTAACATACTTTATATACCTATGATTAAAGTATTCTAGATCACAAACGTAAGTCAAAATAATTTCAGAACTATTGAATTGAATTCACGTTTGATTTATTCATCTAGACACATTCATCGTTAAAGGCTGATTACTTATTAGTCTGTTGCGTGCGCAATGCTTTCTCACATGATCTCCTTGAATCAATGTAACAGGTAGAATTCCAGTCAAACTTCACCTTTTCCAAAGGCTCGTTTAACTTCCAATTAAATATCTCCGAGTTTGTTATTGACTTTATTATTACTGTATATAATTTTCTTTGAGATAATGAATTGATCTAAAAGATAAACCTGTCTTCATTGTCAGATCCAAGATATAACCTTCCAAAATGGTTTGCGATAACCTACGTGCTGCTTTGATGAACCCCACCAAAAACATATTATACATACTAGCATATTAAATAAAACACCTTTCCCAAGGTCGGTGTTTAAAATTTTCTGTTCTTTGTATTAATATTTTCATGTTAAAATTTTCTGACTAATTTGACAAAATAATCCTTAGAATGTTTTCTTTCTAACTTTTATACATGTACAACACAGAGAAACCAGTTGTTTTATTAGAGATAAAGTATATCCATGTCGATACCCACTCCTAGGAAAGTATAAAAGTTCTGAAATATGGAAAAATCCCCAAATTTCCGTAAAGATGTAAGCAGCTTTACAGAAAATTTGGGAGTAGGCGGAGCTATGTTGAGCATGTGATTGGTTTAATGTTTATATGTTATAGGTACACTATTTCATCACCCACTATCTGACAAAGCTCACAGAATTGTGTGCCGGTCTTAGTATAAGGAGGGTTAATCTCGTTGAGACTATTTAAACTGGTCAATCAACTGTGCTATTAATAAAATACACTACAAAAGAATATACTTTGTGTCATATTTCTATTTAAATGTGATCCACTGTAAATAAAAAATAAAAGCATCTTGAAATTATTTTGGTTAAAATGTGTTCAGATGGTATGTTTTAATCTAGCTATTCTCTAAAGAGTTCACATTTGTGTTTTTAGCTTTGAAACTATTGATTTATAGATAATACCTATAATTAGTTAGTGTTAATGCTACTGAACTTATTATATGACCCATGAAATCTGACTTTCACTTTCCTTGTAAAGCTCACTTTCAGATTCCGAATAGCTTCAACATCCCTAATATGTGTGATGTATACAGGATGATCAATAAATAAGGTAAAAGTATCTGGCGTTTTGTAGATATTGGTCTAAACATCCTGAAATTCGGTCAGAATATACCTTGTACATTTCTAAATTAGAACATATAGATATTTAACCTCTGCCATCTGATTGGTCAATATTATAGTTATCATGGCAACTCGAGTCGGGGGTGCCCAGGGCAATTTCATTGGATCCAATTTGAACAAAAATGATAAAAAGCACATCTTTTTCAAACTGAAAAGAAATAAACATGGGAGTTAGCATTTATTAATTATACTTTGTTTCCATTGTTAAATATTTTCTTGCAAATTTGATGTTTGATGTCACGGAAAAGATAAATATATAATGAAAACTGATGTGATCATAGACACAGGTCAATGATGTCACAGGTCAATGATGGAAAACAATACCCACAGAAGAGATTTGATAAGAGCAAAGAGGAAGAAGCTAAGAGGCATGCAAAACGTTTCACATTGCGCTTGGATAATGCTCCGTCTCAAAATGCTATTCTCACGGTACAAACCATTGAAGCACTGGGTTTCCCCACTGCAAGGTCATGTACCTTACTCTCCTGACTTGTCCCCTTTTGATTTTACCTTAATGGTGAGCTGGAGAGGAAGTTGAGGGAGTTTCAGCTATCTTAAAAATGTGCAGGCTATGGGAAAATGGGTTTAAAAAGGTGTTCATAGACTGGATTAGAAGACATGAACTATATGTTAAAAAACAAAGGACACAAAGTAGAGTAGTTATGAAGTATAAAATAAGAATATGGTATGACATTTTAGTTGTGATTTGAAATATATTATCAAAAGTGCTTCAACTGAAAATTTAGTTTCTTGATAGTTGCCCCGGGTCTTCATGCTTTCTGTTGCTATGCCAACCATAACTTCTACCAATCACATCACTTTGATCTGAACGTAATATATCAATTCAATAATGTTTAAACATAACTCTGTGCAAATTTTATGAGGATTGGGTAAAATCTAAAGAAATGCCTGATACTTTTACCTTATTAGTTGACCACCCTGTAAAATAACATGCAACGAATTAAACATTAAAACGTATCGTGCGTCATTTATTGACATCGATATATCCAGTGGTAAAGATGTTTTTGTATAACTGTTTTAATGATATAAGTCAGAGTGACTTTGTCTATTCTACGAACTGGTAATTATTTCAATGAATAAAGGGGTCTCTGATTGAAATGTTAATGTGGTTTGGCTTATTTCAAACTTTCGGGAGGTAATATAAAAGTATAATGACATATAATTTGCATCTTTTATACAGTTACGAATACGAATCGCACTACTGTTTAGTTACTTGATTTGTGTTCAACATTTTCCCAGTTTTCTTGTGTTAAAGGCTGACCGATATTTCATTTCATTCTACGGTCGAATAATGTTTTATATATACATGCGGTTTATATAAAACTGTTAACTAAAATTCGATGGCGCCAAGTTGGCCTGGTTTTAAAATTAAAATTATGGTAACTGAGTTAAGACAGAGTAAGAAAAATAGAAATGAATGTACTCAATATTTTCAATTGTAGATTTGCCCAAAATACAACACCTAATTTAAATAGTGATAAAACTATCTTCAATGTAATATTCAATTTAAACATGGGTGATGTATAAACTAGACATGCTATTGACAATTGAATGATAGATACTCATCTACATGTATCTGTTCATACAACATGTCATCGTTTTAGCAATTAAGCGTTATTTCTATGAAATTAATGGTCTTGTTTTTATCAAATGCGTGATTATATTTTCATGAATGTGCGTCATACAGCTATGTCAATAATACAACAGTTAGCAGACAGGATAGAAAACAAGCTTTAGCCTTAACTTGGATAAACATTCAGAGCTTAGGAGAGACTAAAAGTCAATTTAGACCTAAACACTTTAGAAATATCCGCTATTATTACATACAATCAACTAACAATTCTGTTACATTATCCCATTCCTTAAGTGAACAATATGCCCATGCCGTTGCTCAAAACTTCCCTCATGACATGAATAGTGTAAATTGCTGCATGTTCTCGAATGTTACCCCTGGTGCTAATAATACTGTACATGTAAACACCTAGTATAGAGGAGACTTCCTTCAGCTTGTTGTCCATTGAATCCTTTCCCCTTAGCTTTGACTACATGATTATTATTTCATTTATTTTACTTTTTTCATTTATTAAGGCCTGTGTATTATGATAAACATGCTTAGATGGACTACATGCTGTTGCGCCATACACATTAGCTGTGGAAATGTAGGGGTTTCCTCAGCTGCCTCCAACTTCCATCAGAGTAGACATCTGAACTAGGGGAATGAGCGGTAAATGCTTTAAACCGACTTGCGACGGTCTACGGTAGGTTTAAAAAAGCGCTTTATGGTCGACCAACGCTCACCTTTTCACATCACCGCTCAAGCTTGAAGAAGAGGTTAAAGGTATGCTAGTTATTGAGAGGGGAGACTTATTGGATACAGGGTGTGTCATGATTATGGTGGAGATGAGGCACGATGACAAGGGAATACTCACGCCCGGTCATCGTACAAAATGGATGGAGGGGGGATTAGGCGATTTCTGCAAGAAAACTCAACAAATTTGGAATATTTATTTTTTCAAGAGAAATTTAACATGTAAATTGCCAAATGAATAGGCGCAGTGCATGGCAAAATATGTTAGGTCATCTAGTATTTTTTGAACTGATACCCTTCAAAGATATGAGATCTATTAAAAAAAGGCGCATCATCACCAATGTGCAAAAGTCAATGTTTTTGCTATAAATCACGCAACAGTGGTCTCCATGACCTGTAATAAATAGGTATAAGGGACGTTATTATCACAATACTAATGACATTGCTCACTTTTTAAAGTTAGTTTCCATGCGTGCATTTCCATGAAACAAATTCACAAGAACTAGAAATATTTGACAAAAACTAAACTCGGTACCCCAGTAAGAAACTGGATATTATATCTCTGGAATATGAAAAATGGGAAAATTTGGAGTCATAAGAATAAATCACCATTTTGTCACATATAACACCAATCTGTGATTGTAAATAAATGGGTCAGGAAATGCTTAGACAGACAGGCGGGCAGACGGACAAACAGAGGAGTATTTCAACAAACAATGATTTAAATACATTATGTTGTGTTACTATGGCAACCAATTGACAAAATATGATTAGACTCACCATACCAGAAAATAACATATGTATTTATTACCCTTGTAAATATGATTCTGTCAACATGAAATTATTTAGAATTGTAATAACAAAAAGTGCCGCGCCCACTTTGTGGTAAATTGAGCAGTAGTTATCAAACATGCGCCAAATATGTCATCCTATTCATCTATTTATCATGTTATCTAGTAGACTCCTTTTTCCAAGCTCAACTTTGTGTTCATTTTGAAAAATAAAAAATGACAACCTGCCATCTGTTTGTAGGGAAACAGTAGATTTATCCTTAATATTTACAATATTTTGCCATTAAATTGTGTTGCCATGGTAACCAATTGACGATTCAAAATCAAACTTCATGACAATTAACTATATATCGATGCATAATCCCTCAAATTTGAATGTAATTAGGGGCACCCAACAAGTACCCCTCATAAAATAATACCAGGGGGTACAAATAGTGATTTTTACATATTTTCCACAACTTAGATTTTTCTATATTTTTGGTATGTCTTTAAACTCATCAATATGCATTTGTTGCACTAGGTTTAATAAGTATTGCAATTTTTTCATTTATTTTTGATGTTTTACTGGAGTACAAGGTCAGTGATTATGTCAATGTACCATGCCATACATGTAAAATACTTTTGTGAAGTATACTCCTCAAAAAAAGTTAAGGACCAGTGGTTTTCCTCATAGGTTTACATGTTAACCCCCATATTTGTTTGAACGACTATTTTCTAAGCGGAGAACAAAAGAAAACCCAATAAAGTAAATAAATCTGTATCTTAATTCTATTCCCTATAAAGTCCGCAACGTTTCAATGTTATATCTCCATTACATTGGGTCAAAATCTGATGTCAAAATTGATTTCATGTAATTTAACAAAAATGGTAGATCCCATGTTAAACAAATGGGGAATGGTGGCTTAGGGGCAACTAAGATTTTGAAATATCTATTCAGTAAAACATTTATTAAGAATACTTTCTAAGTAGAAAATTGAATGATTTTACATTTTACATGCTAAATGTCTCGCTTATGTTGTTAAAATTAGCGATACGGAGCGTTAAAGTAATTTTGACCACCTCACTGAACCACCTGTGTTATTTCAATAAGAGGATCATTAAAAAATTATTGAATTTGAAACCATTAACTTTTGTAAAGCCTGGACAATTAAATCACATTTTTGTCGAGTGGACAATTTACCAAATTTAATTATCTCTTACAATTTCAATTTTGAGAGCAATCGGATGGATGGATCGTTCCTCATATGACTTATGGCAACCCAACCATTCATTAATTTTGACATCAAATTTTGACCCAATGTAATGGAGATATAACATTGAAATGTTGCGAACTTTATAGGGAATAGAATCAAGATACAGATTTATTTTCTTTATTGGGATTTCTTTTGTTCCACGTTTAGAGAATAGTCGTTCAAACAAATATGGGGGTTAACATGTAAACCTATGAAGAAAACCACTGGTCCTTAACTTTTTGAGGAGTCTATATTGAAAAGTAAAACCATGGAAATAAGGAATATACTCCTTGTTTCTGTGGGACTTTAGTAAGTGTATATATTTGCCAGTGGAGTTTCAGTACTACAAAATCCGACTGAGTCTTGAAAACTTCAATAGGACAACAGAATCACATACTAGTAAATTTCAATGGGTCATTTTATGTTTTATTGGTACCTAATGAGACTCAATTGAACTTTCCTCAGAGTAGCTCTTTACTTGTGGTATTACAATGTGAGATTAACGCATGTGGTATTGCAATGTCCTGAGAGGAGCTCTTGAGATATTACAATGGAGAAAAATTCATGTGGTATTGCAATTTCAGAGTAACAAATGTGGTATTGTTATGTCAGAGTAGCACATGCGGTATTGTCAGAGATTGAAAAAAGGATGACAAATTGTGGAACTGTTACCAAAAGCAGTTTCACAATTCATCCCCTTTTCATACATTTTCACATTCATACATAGCTTTACTGTACATCAGTTTTTCATACGTCCAGTATAAGTCATAGGTCAATGTTATTATATTCATGCCTCATTGGATACTCTGGTATTGAATTAAATCCACTCACATAAATAATGGATGACATTGGTATCCCATGACCTAGCAAACTGTCATGCATTCATTAGGTGTCCACACATACATACATTTACAAATGTTCATTCATTAATGCATCGATTTTCTCAAAGATGGCAGATGGGCAATCAGAACTTTCAAAGATGGACAGGGCGAACTCCATAACATGGAATTTCCCATTGGATAATCCTCATTCCTATGTTACTTTCATATCAACTTTTCAATCCATATGCCCTTATATGAAGTGAATGCTACATTACAGTGTAATCTTATACTGCAAAAAATATGAAAAATCATGGTCATCTTTTTCAGTAATAAGGTCAATATTATTGAGAGTTGGTTACTAATCCATGGCTAATCTCATTATTAATATGAGTTTTTTATTTTTTTCATGCACTTTTGTTGAAGTTAAGATATTGTTTTAATATAAAATGTCCATTGTATGGTCGGGAAATACCTGTGTTCAAAAATACAGCTGTCCGAAAATCTCTTGCCATGTTGGGCCTACTCCTTTGAGATATTTAATATATTGGTAATGTCTGATCTAAAGGCCCTTGTACTTGTTTTAGTTGTTTTTGTTTTTGTTTCACAATTCATCCCCTTTTCATACATTTTCACATTCATACATAGCTTTACTGTACATCAGTTTTTCATACGTCCAGTAGACTGCTACTTGTATTTGTATATTTATGTTGCTATGGCGATGTGAGTGCTATGTATATGTTGCTATGGTAGTGATACTGTTATGTATATGTTGTTATGGTAATAAGACTGCTATGTATATAATAATATAGAAATTAGACTGCTAAATACATGTATATGTTACTATGGGGAATGAGACTGCAATGTATATGTTGCTAGGAAGATGAGACTGCGATGTTTATGTTGCTATGGGGATTAGGTTCAAATCCAGTGAAACGATTCAGACTTGTCAGATATAAACAATCAACAATTTATGTTTTTCTAGATAAAATTGGTCCGATCAAATCCAAGAAGCAATGAATTTGAAGAAACATTCCAAGAATCCTATCTAGTGTACAAAAAATACCAAATGGTGATCCACAAGGACCCGCCTGAAAAGCCTTCTAAGAAACAATTTACACGATTTCTGGTAGACTCGCCACTTGAGGTATATTTGCTCTTTTTGTTCTTTTTTTCTTAGATTAGGCTCATTCGGTCAAATCCAAGAAGTGAAGCATTCAAAGAGAGTTTTGACGTTTCATTTGAAGTTTACAAAAAGTATCAGATGATTATACATAAAGATGAAGAAGGAGATTGCGATCGTAAAGGCTTCACTCAATTTTTATGTGATTCGCTATTAAAGGTAATATCTTTATTTGCAGAATATTTTTATTCAAATAATCACCTTATGTTTCAGGATAAAAGTTGTACAATATTATGTAACACTACTGTTATTAATTAATTGTACAAAAATTAAAAAACAATTTTATATTCATAGAAAATAATTATAGGATATCCTATGATTTTTTGACTAAATCATTTTTATCTACGAGTGAAGCGAACGAGTGCATACTTGTATACTGATATATCAATATCACCAAGTAGATTATAATGATATTCTGAAAAAATCATAGGATAGGATCCTACACTTATTAGTAGCGTACTAAATGTATAATATAATTAAATTTTAATTTCAAATAGTTCAATTCCGTTGGAAATCATCAAGCTAAGTATATCATCCCAATACCCTCCGTATATTGGTTTTCCAGAGTATTATAGGAATATCCTATGGTTTTGAAAAAATATCATTTATATCCATGAGTGGATATTGATATCTTCATGAGTGAGCGCAGCGAATGAGTGAAGATATTTGTATCCATGAGTGGATATAATTGATATTTTTGAAAAGCCATAGGATTGTCCGTTTATCCCATGGAAAATCATCATCAGCGAAAAAAGTTGAAAAATATAATTTGAGAACAACTTTGAAAAAATGAAAAAAAATGTGAAAAAATGTTGAATTTTTTTTTGAAATTTTGAATTTTTTAAAAATATTTTTGAAAATAATTAAAAAATGTAAAAAGAATTTTTTTTGAAAAAATTCGAAACCATCGAATATCACTTTTCAAACCATCGAATATCACTTTTCAAACCATCGAATATCACTTTCTAAGACGTGATATTCGATAGTTAAAAAGTGATATTCGATGGTTTGTGAATTTTTTGCTAAAATATGATATCTTGATCCACATATCAAATATATCTTCATGTGATATTCGATCTATATCCTTGCAACCATGGGATAAATTAGAATATCCTTTGGTTTTGAAAAAATATCATTTATATCCATGAGTGGATATCGATATCTTCACTTCTCCTTTGAGATATTTAATATATTGGTAATGTCTGATCTAAAGGCCCTTGTACTTGTTTTAGTTGTTTTTGTTTTAGGTAAAAGGTTAGCATAAATAAACATAATTTTTGACAATCATCATGACAATCTGTCACTTTCACTATCAATAGCCTTTGCTTCATATGTTACTATGGGGATGAGACATTTATGTTTATTGCTATGGAGATGAAACTGCTCTGTTTATATATTTTGCTAGATGAGGATTAGACTGCAGTGTAAAGGTTGCTATTGGGATGAGACTTCCATGTTAATGTTGCCATGGGGATGAGACTGCTGTGTATATGTTCCTATGTTGGATGAGACCTAAATATTTATGTTGCTAAGGGGTACTGGTACTGCTATATGTTACTATGGTGACGAAACTGCTATAGTTGCTGTGGGGATGAGTGAGATTGCAACATATTTGTTGCTATGGTATTGAGGCTGCTCTGTAAATGTTCTTTGGTGATTAGACTGCTACTTGTATTTGTATATTTATGTTGCTATGGCGATGTGAGTGCTATGTATATGTTGCTATGGTAGTGATACTGTTATGTATATGTTGTTATGGTAATAAGACTGCTATGTATATAATAATATGGAAATTAGACTGCTATGTACATGTATATGTTACTACTATGGGGAATGAGACTGCAATGTATATGTTGCTAGGAAGATGAGACTGCGATGTTTATGTTGCTATGGGGATGAGGTTCAAATCAAGTGAAACGATTCAGACTTGTCAGATATAAACAATCAACAATTTATGTATTTTCTAGATAAAACTGGTCCGATCAAATCCAAGAATCAATGAATTTGAAGAAACATTCCAAGAATCCTATCTAGTGTACAAAAAATACCAAATGGTGATCCACAAGGACCCGCCTGAAAAGCCTTCTAAGAAACAATTTACACGATTTCTGGTAGACTCGCCACTTGAGGTATATATGCTCTTTTTGTTCTTTTTCTTAGATTAGGCTCCTTCGGTCCAATCCAGGAAGTGAAGCATTCAAAGAGAGTTTTGACGTTCCATTTGAAGTTTACAAAAAGTATCAGATGATTATACATAAAGATGAAGAAGGAGATTGCGATCATAAAGGCTTCACTCAATTTTTATGTGATTCGCCGTTAAAGGTAATATCTTTATTGGCAGAATATTTTTATTCAAATAATCACTTTATGTTTCAAGATAAAAGTTTGACAAGATTATGTAACACTACTGTCAAAGATTAATTGTACAAAAATAAAAAATCAATTTGTTATTCATAGAAAATAATATAGGAATATCCTATGGTTTTGAAAAAATATCATTTATATCCATGAGGGGATATCTATATCTTCACAAGTGAGCGAAGCGATTGAGTGAAGGTATTGATATCCATCCATAAACATACAAAAATCAAAAATCAGTATTTTAAGAAATACTTTATTTTACACAGGAGGAACATAAGGCAGGTGGCTTCCCAGAAGGCTATGGTTCATTTTATCAACAATATTGGTTAGATGGGAAGTTAGTGGCCGTGGGTGTGTTGGATATCCTACCCTCCTGTACCTCCTCTGTATATCTCTACTACGATCCAGACTTCTGGTTTCTCTCCATAGGAACTTATTCTGCATTGAGGTAAGCACTGTAAAATTTGCATATCTGAACACTTCTCTAATCTTAACACCAAATTCTGAAAAGGTTTTCAGCCTCTTATTTGTTGTCATTTTGTGCTGATTTGTATTTGTGTCTCGGTAAATTGGAGGTTTGGTATATAAAGTTCAATTTGGCGCAATGGTATAGCTCAATTTGGCGAGTTATTTATGATGTTCAAAATACATCATTATATTGAAAGGTTAAACTTGGCTCTTGAGTGTTTCAATTTGGGACGTAGTATGTGATATGCTCTAAGTTTGTTGGTATATTAAAAAGTTCAATTTGGCGCATTATCATAGTTCAATTTGGCGCGTTATTTACGATGTTCAAAGAACATCCTTACATTGAAAGGTTAAACTTGTCTCATGAGTATGTTTCAATTTGGGACATAGTATGTCACGTGCTCCTGGTACATCAGTATATTAAAAAGTTCAATTAGGCACATTAGTATATTTCAATTTGTCGCATTATTTATGATGTTCAAAGTACATCCTTACATTGAAAGGCTAAACTTGGCTCATGAGTATGTTTCAATTTGGGAAATAGTCTGTGACATGCTCTAATTAAGTTCATCAGTATATTAAACAGTTCAATTTGTCAATTCATTAGTATAGTTCAATTTGGCGCATTATTTATGATGTTCAAAGTACATCCTTACAGTGAAAGGTTAAACTTGGCTCATGAGTATGTTTCAATCTGAGGCATTGTATGTCATGTGCTCCAAGTACATCAGTATATTAAAAAGTTCAATTTGGCGCATTATCATAGTTCAATTTGGCGCGTTATTTATGATGTTCAAAGTATATCCTTATATTGAAATGTTAAACTTGTCTCATGAGTATGTTTCAATTTGGGACATTGTATGTCATGTGCTCCAGGTGCATGAGTATATTAAAAAGTTCCATTTGGCGCATTAGTATATTTCAATTTGGCGCATTATTTATGATATTCAAAGTACATCCATACATTGAAAGGTTAAATTTGGCTCATGAGTATGTTTCAATTTGGGAAATAGTCTGTGACATGCTCTAAGTTTATCAGTATATTAAAAAGTTCAATTCAGCTCATTAGTATAGTTCAATTTGGCACATTATTTATGATGTTCAAAATACATCATTATATTAAAAGGTTAAACTTGGCTCATGAGTATGTTTCAATGGGACATAATATGTGATGTGCTCCAAGTTCATCAGTATATTAAAAAGTTCAATATGGCGCATTATCATTGTTCAATTTGTCGCATTATTTATGATGTTCAAAGTACATCATTACATTGAAAGGTTAAACTTGGCTCATGAGTATGTTTCAGTTTGGGACATAGTATGTGATGTGCTGTAAGTTCATCAGTTTATTAAAAAGTTCAATTTTGCGCGTTATTTATGATGTTCAAAGTACATCCTTACATTGAAAGGTTAAACTTTGCTCATGAGTATGTTTCAATGGGACATAGTATGTGATGTGCTCCAGGTTCATCAGTATGTTAAAAAGTATAATTTGGCGCATTATCATAGTTCAATTTGGCGCGTTATTTACGATGTTCAAAGTACATCCTTACATTAAAGGGTTAAACTTGGCTCATGAGTATGTTTCAATTTTGGACATAGTATGTGATGTGCAGTAAGTTCACCAGTATATTAAAAATTTCAATTTGGTGCATTATCATAGTTCAATTTGGCGCATTATTTATGATATCCAAAGTACATCCTTACATTGAAAGATTAAACTTGGCTCATGAGTATGCTTCAATTTGGGACATAGTATGTGATGTGCTCCAAGTACATCAGTATATTAAAAAGTTCAATTTGGCGCATTAGTATAGTTTAATTTGGCACATTATTTATGATGTTCAAAGTACATCCTTACATTGAAAGGTTAAACTTCGCTCATGAGTATGTTTCAATTTAAATGTGTACTAGTTATAGTTAGTCTTAGTAAGTGTTCATCATTGGATCAGCTGATTACCATATACCTACTATTCAAACAACATATTCTTTATACTGTATACACCCACAAGGGTGTCATGTAAAACCTTGTAAATAATACTATATAAGAAAATAAAGCTGAATTGAATTGAATTGAATTTTTATTGGGATATAGTATGTGATGTGCTTCAAAGATTAATTGTACAAAAATAAAAAATCAATTTGTTATTCATAGAAAATAATATAGGAATATTCTATGGTTTTGAAAAAATATCATTTATATCCATGAGGGGATATCTATATCTTCACAAGTGAGCGAAGCGATTGAGTGAAGGTATTGATATCCATCCATAAACATACAAAAATCAAAAATCAGTATTTTAAGAAATAATTTATTTTACACAGGAGGAACATAAGGCAGGTGGCTTCCCAGAAGGCTATGGTTCATTTCATCAACAATATTGGTTAGATGGGAAGTTAGTGGCCGTTGGTGTGTTGGATATCCTACCCTCCTGTACCTCCTCTGTATATCTCTACAACGATCCAGACTTCTGGTTTCTCTCCATAGGAACTTATTCTGCATTGAGGTAAGCACTGTAAAATTTGCATATCTGAACACTTCTCTAATCTTAACACCAAATTCTGAAAAGGTTTTCAGCCTCTTATTTGTTGTCATTTTGTGCTGATTTGTATTTGTGTCTCGGTAAATTGGAGGTTTGGTATATAAAGTTCAATTTGGCGCAATGGTATAGCTCAATTTGGCGAGTTATTTATGATGTTCAAAATACATCATTATATTGAAAGGTTAAACTTGGCTCTTGAGTGTTTCAATTTGGGACGTAGTATGTGATATGCTCTAAGTTTGTCGGTATATTAAAAAGTTCAATTTGGCGCATTATCATAGTTCAATTTGGCGCGTTATTTATGATGTTCAAAGAACATCCTTACATTGAAAGGTTAAACTTGTCTCATGAGTATGTTTCAATTTGGGACATAGTATGTCACGTGCTCCAGGTACATCAGTATATTAAAAAGTTCAATTAGGCACATTAGTATATTTCAATTTGTCGCATTATTTATGATGTTCAAAGTACATCCTTACATTGAAAGGCTAAACTTGGCTCATGAGTATGTTTCAATTTGGGAAATAGTCTGTGACATGCTCTAATTAAGTTCATCAGTATATTAAACAGTTCAATTTGGCTCATTAGTATAGTTCAATTTGGCGCATTATTTATGATGTTCAAAGTACATCCTTACAGTGAAAGGTTAAACTTGGCTCATGAGTATGTTTCAATCTGAGGCATTGTATGTCATGTGCTCCAAGTACATCAGTATATTAAAAAGTTCAATTTGGCGCATTATCATAGTTCAATTTGGCGCGTTATTTATGATGTTCAAAGTATATCCTTTATATTGAAATGTTAAACTTGTCTCATGAGTATGTTTCAATTTGGGACATTGTATGTCATGTGCTCCAGGTACATGAGTATATTAAAAAGTTCAATTTGGCGCATTAGTATATTTCAATTTGGCGCATTATTTATGATATTCAAAGTGCATCCATACATTGAAAGGTTAAATTTGGCTCATGAGTATGTTTCAATTTGGGAAATAATCTGTGACATGCTCTAAGTTTATCAGTATATTAAAAAGTTCAATTTAGCTCATTAGTATAGTTCAATTTGGCACATTATTTATGATGTTCAAAATACATCATTATATTAAAAGGTTAAACTTGGCTCATGAGTATGTTTCAATGGGACACAATATGTGATGTGCTCCAAGTTCATCAGTATATTAAAAAGTTCAATATGGCGCATTATCATTGTTCAATTTGTCGCATTATTTATGATGTTCAAAGTACATCATTACATTGAAAGGTTAAACTTGGCTCATGAGTATGTTTCAGTTTGGGACATAGTATGTGATGTGCTGTAAGTTCATCAGTTTATTAAAAAGTTCAATTTTGCGCGTTATTTATGATGTTCAAAGTACATCCTTACATTGAAAGGTTAAACTTTGCTCATGAGTATGTTTCAATGGGACATAGTATGTGATGTGCTCCAGGTTCATCAGTATGTTAAAAAGTATAATTTGGCGCATTATCATAGTTCAATTTGGCGCGTTATTTACGATGTTCAAAGTACATCCTTACATTAAAGGGTTAAACTTGGCTCATGAGTATGTTTCAATGTTGGACATAGTATGTGATGTGCAGTTAGTTCACCAGTATATTAAAAATTTCAATTTGGTGCATTATCATAGTTCAATTTGGCGCATTATTTATGATATCCAAAGTACATCCTTACATTGAAAGATTAAACTTGGCTCATGAGTATGCTTCAATTTGGGACATAGTATGTGATGTGCTCCAAGTACATCAGTATATTAAAAAGTTCAATTTGGCGCATTAGTATAGTTTAATTTGGCACATTATTTATGATGTTCAAAGTACATCCTTACATTGAAAGGTTAAACTTCGCTCATGAGTATGTTTCAATTTAAATGTGTACTAGTTATAGTTAGTCTTAGTAAGTGTTCATCATTGGATCAGCTGATTACCATATACCTACTATTCAAACAACATATTCTTTATACTGTATACACCCACAAGGGTGTCATGTAAAACCTTGTAAATAATACTATATAAGAAAATAAAGCTGAATTGAATTGAATTGAATTTTTATTGGGATATAGTATGTGATGTGCTTCAAGTACATCAGTGTATTAAAAAGTTCAATTTGAACAGAATCTTAAGAGGTTCTGGACAAATCATTTGATTCTGGACTTGACATATTTTTTTTTCTACGAAATCACATCCAAGGGTTGAATTTTTATTAGCTATTTAGAGAGTGAGTCCTGCCTAGTATTTATTTCAATAAAAAAGTTAAAATAGAACCCTATTTGAGAGTCAATCTAATACTTACATTACATTGATAAATTAAGGCAAATCCTGAAATATTTTTGATTGCATTTTTATGAAATATTATCCAAGTATTTAGATGAAACGGTCTTATTTAAATACAAATCATAACATGAAGATATTTTTCATGTAACAATTTTTAATGAAGTTCAATTAAAGGGCCAAGATAAAACGAGGTAATTTAGGTGAAAACCCTTACATGATGATGTGTTTTCATAACTTCTTTCATAAAATTCCATCAAGGGGTGAAGATAAAATGATCGAATTTAAGTGATTTATGGATCACGAGAATATGTTTTCTTGGATATTTTCTATGAAATCCCATCCAATGGTCAAGGTAAAATTTTGATTTTGATTTGGTATATTTGGTCACGTGTTCGAAAGATCCATATAAGGCCCATAGAACCATATAGGAACGTCGTTTTGAATGTCACGTGATAGATCCATATATGGGTTTTGGAACCATTTCGGGAAAGATGAGGGGAAGTCCCTGACACCTGTTTCACGATTTTTATGCACTTCATTATTGTACCGAAGTTTGCCGATTTGATTCGTCGTATTTCGGAATCCTGGTGACAATTTTATACTCCACTTGGAGTATTTTTGATCTACTTCTTATGACGAAAATTCCCGAACCTTGTTCGGATTAATCCGGATTTTCTGACCTACTTTATCTTCCGAGATTTCACGAGTTAACATTCGTCTCATTTCGGATTCCTGGTGACAATTTTATACTCCATTGGAGTATTTTTGATCTACTTCTTATGACGAATATTCCCGAACCTTGTTCGGATTAATCCGGATTTTCTGACCTACTTTATCTTCCGAGATTTCACGAGTTAACATTCGTCTCATTTCGGAATCCTGGTGACAATTTTATACTCCATTGGAGTATTTTTGATCTACTTTTTCTGGATTTTGCTCTACTTATTATAGTTTGACAACAAGCAAATCAAAAAATTCGACATGGATGGGTCTCGATCGACTAACCTACAGCATGGAAGCTAGGCACGTAGCCCATGAGACCAAAGTGCTACCGATATGAAAGAACAAAAGTATTATATATTTATACCGAGCGTCAATTCAAAATGATCTTCACTTTTGACTCCACGTAAATACAACTCGTCAGTTGTATCCAGAATAGGTGAACGCCTATGGCGCTAGTGAATAACCAAGCCTCAGGTCGGTGGTTCGTATCCCTTCGTGATATACTATTTTTGTTTTATTAAGTACGACAGAAAGGAGCAAGGTGTAGGTTGAAAACAAGACGTTAGTTTGTTTCAAAACAGTTTGGAAACATTAACCTCTGATTATTAAAGGTTTTCCACTCCTGAAGGGCCTCTAGATCTATGAAATTTATTAGTTTTTTTAGATATATGTGATACGTTTTCATACTTTAGCCTGTAGAATCAACTTTTATACATTTTTTCTCAAAATGTATGTATAAACAATATAATTTCAGCATTGAGCAGTGCAAATTTAGTTCAAAGCTTCTATAAAGGGAGTCCAACTTATAGATTTTGAAGATCCGACTCGTTTCAAGAAGAATATCGGCAGCTTAAACCACGCCCGGTGATCATACGAAATGGATGGAGTGGGGGGGGGGAGTAGGCGATTTCTGCAAGAAAACTCAACAAAATTGGAAGATTTATTTTAGATAAAATTTACAACTGAATTGTCAAATGAATAGGCGCAGTGCATGGCAAAATATGTTAGGTCTTCTAGTATTTTTTTGAACTGATACGCTTCTAAGATATGAGATCTATTATAAAAGGCGCATCATCTTCATCAACGTGCAAAAGTCAATGTTTTTGCTATAACTCAGGCAACAATGGTCTACACGACCTGTAATAAATAGGTATAAGGGGCGTTATTATTACAACACTGACATTGCTCACTTTTTAAAGTTGTTTCAATGCGTTATACAAAAAATAACCCCATTCTTACAAAATCACAAAATGTGAAATATCTATTCTTGTATTGCATTTTCTTTCACTGGACATATTTTAATTTGCATTGCTATTAGATACATAAGGGTGATATGAAAATTGAACCACGAAAACAGATGTACTTTAAGTTAAAGGGAACTTTCTACCATACCCGCCATGCTATCTGACCCGAACGAGCCACCTTGTGGTGAGACTGGTAACTACCTGCTCGCATCTGCCTTATTACGCAGAGACATAAACGTATACACAAGGAAACGATAGGAGCTAACCTATTTTATCTCTGTATACATTTTAACTTTAATACATCTTTACAAAAAATACAAAATACCTGTATATTGATTTTTTGACCTTGACCGATTCTTCGAATCGAATTTTTCCAAAGGTCTTGAAACGTAAAATGCCTCAATATTTATCTTTGACCTTGGGATGACCTTGTACAAGAAACATTAATGTTGACCTCGGTACATCTAATCATAATTCGCCAAGGGCCATAGTATCATCAAACGCCAAATACCTAGACATTGATCGTTTACCTTTGATGAACTTAACTCTGACCTTCGGAGACCAACTTACTATAAGGTTAAATCGTGTAGAAGGAGATGTCCCAACAGACAGACAAAATGACAGACGGACCAAACATGCTTTATAATAGGTCAGTGATGGGCCAGTGAGCGTTCTACTAAGGTCAGAGGTCAAAGTCATTCTAGGTTAAAGGCAGAATCAGATATATGGGGTTGACAAAAT
Organism: Owenia fusiformis; assembly: GCA_903813345.2. Taxonomy (NCBI): domain Eukaryota; kingdom Metazoa; phylum Annelida; class Polychaeta; order Sabellida; family Oweniidae; genus Owenia; species Owenia fusiformis. The sequence goes on along the minus strand of CAIIXF020000011.1, from coordinate 865,206 downwards.
TACAAGCAACATGTACAATTGACGTACCAATCTATTCCTTACAATCTCTAATACAATATCTCACAAAATATTTACGATATGTTACAAATTGATGAGGTTATAATACATCTAGATTAAAAGTGCAAAATTGTTTAAATTCTCCCAAATAATAAGTAACCATTCTTATAGACAAAATGTACATTGTTGTGAACTTTTTAGTTTTCCTGAAATAAAGTGTGCACTTTTGGGATTTTTAGAAAATAGACATGAAAAGGAATAACATAAGCCAGAAATATTCTAAATTTGAAACAATTTTTGTTAAACTGTTAGCTAGATCTGATTGTCTCTTTAAAATGCCAATATCTATAGGTTTACGCGTTTTTTAACCTTGGTCTGAGATTCGACCCTTGATGAGGCATGATTAGGTGACCTGAATCAAGGTCATTCCTATGTAAAATATCAATATCTAGGTATTTGGTGATTTAAAGTCCTTTGGGCTGCTGTGACCCTTGGCAACCAATGATTAGGGGAACTGAGTTCAAGGGCAATGTTAATGGGTCAAGTTTGTTTCAAGATCAAATATTAATATCTAAGTATTTGGCGTAGTAACTACCTTGGGGCTACAATGACCCTTGACGACACATGATTAGGTTACCTGAGGTCAAAGTCAATGTGTATTGGCCAACGTCATTTCAAGGTCATATCTAGGTATCTGGGGTTTCGCGAGGTTTCAACAAGTTCATCTTAATTAAAAAATCAGTCAAAGTCACGTTATCAATACAGGTATTTTTGCATTTTATGGAGACTGCTGCTATGTGGGGACCCCTGGTGATCCACTCGAACATGTAGATTTCTAGTATTTGTAACACCCCAGTCACATTTCCTACGGCGACCTTGCGGTCTATCATTTCTGCGGCCAGTTGCTTTTCTACGCTCGCCGCAGAATTTCTGCGCTCTCATACTTTTGCAGTCACATTTCCAACGGCAGCCGCACGGTGAATTTTAAATTTCTGTTGATAAATAATACTTTTTTCATTTTATTTACATCGGGACAATTTATAAATGTTATTCATAGTGCTAGGATGTAATATCAAATGAGAAGTGATCGTGAAACATTGACAAATAATGATGCAATCTTGTTGAGCCAGTTGATTTCTACGGGGACCTCAGAAATGAACAAATATTATAACTCCGAGTTATAATTTCTACGCCTTCCCTGCGGCCTGTAAAAATCTGCATACGCCGTACGGAGGCCGCAAGGCGAGCGTAGTTTTTCTACGCTCGCCGCAGAAATTCACCGATTTAATTGATCTGCGGTCGACTTGCGGCCGCCGTGCGACAAATGTGACTGGGGTGTAAAGATGTATAAAAGTTAAAATGTATACTGACCATGAGCTCCTATCGTTGGATTAAAATAAGGAGTATGGTTTTAATCTTTAAAATTGGCTAAGTCATGGTTATGCAACAATAGCATGTTCGAAATACCGCTGTGTAATGCCTGGGTCACATTTGCTGCGAGTATTTTGTTCAAAATTGAATACATTTCTGAACACAATACTCAATCGGCCGGGCGCCGTAGTGAAAATCGGAGCAAATGTGACCAAGGCATAAAACAATTGAATAATACACAACCGTATCAGTTTCACATTTACCGCGGTCAAAAGCATTTACAAAAATACAGCCAGAGTTGGCAATCATATAAAATGAAACCAATCCCGCTGTGATTCATAGAAATAACCAATTTACTGCATTGAGTTCAATGTTATAACCATGTCGATTTACATGAGTGTCCGATTCATTGTAGCACATTTAAACCTTGACTGTTCTCCAGAAAGCAATAAGCTGACATATATTATTTTTTTACATTTTAATAAAACTGAAAAGATAATAAATGTTTTAATATAAGGTTGACGCTCATGTAGTTATAAATGTTTTAAGCGTAAAATCAAAGTAGAACCATATAATAATTTTTTTTTAAATAACGCTGGAATTCCAACTGGATACAACTGACGAGTTGTATTTAAGGTGGCCTAAAGTGCTGCTTATTTTTTATCGTGAAGCCACATAGTAAAATTACGATTTCTCTGCACCCTGGTGTTCAATCAACATCATTCGAGTATCTATGTGTTCCTGACACGTTTGGGCATCCGGTTATGACAACGTCTAGCCACTGTTTGCACGCAAAATTGACGTAATTCATGACTGAAATCGGGAAGACAAAAATATGTGATATTCTTTCAGAATTGTTTATAATAACTATTTACAAAAATGTTCCCGGGACACAAATCCATGTAGGTAAGGTTTGTTTTAAAGTCGAAAAGCCCCAATAAGACATTACAAACCAAAATTAAACCCGGAAGAATGCAGATTTCATGAAATGATTTAAGTTCATGTAAACAAGTAAAATACATGTAATCCCCATATAAAACACTGGCCTACGTGACATGTAATAACATGTTCAAATTGAAATATAGAAAATTTTCAACATAGCATTTGCTTCCGTGTTCTGTCTGCCCCTCTACCTGCTTAAGAAGGCAATGCATTTCCAAATAAAACCTTAGCCAAGTAGATTCACTGCGTGAAATATGGGATTCCAACTCTTGACACGTCTAGAAACTGGTCTTTACACGCCGGGTTTCTAGACGTGCCAATTATTTACACCTCTTGACACGCGATGAATTCAACTCTTTACACCTCTTGACACGCTCTTGGCACACTGAACAACATAATTATGTGTAAACAACTAACCTAATTACCAATAGCAATACATACAGTATTTTAACGATTGCAAGTATTTTCTCTGATACTTTTATTGATATTTTTTAATCATTCTTTCGCAGACTGTTTGGAACAAGTACATGTAGCAAATATTAAACAGACTATTTTGTATGTACGCTGACACATTGACTTATTTAAACATTTTGGCAATTTCATGCCGCCTTTTGAAAATATAAATCAGTTACAAGCAATGCTAATCGACGCATTGATCCTAAGTGAAGGAAATACATATCATGATAAGAAAAAGAAAGGCGTTTCAAGGATAAAACGTGCAATAAACTTTGAAAACACTGATACATCAGGCCTATTTATATATTTATTCCTTAATTAGCTTAATATAAAGATAAACTTACTTTTCGATGAGTATTTGGATTTCGGAGTAATTTGTTTCAAGTTAAGTCAATACAAATTATCGCCGACTTAACTTGTGACCATACATATGATACATGTAAATGAGGGGCATTTTAATACACAATTGGGCAAAACAAGCATATTCAATCGAATGTACCATTCTCTCTGCTGTTCTTTCCCAGCCTATCCATAAACAGACAGGTACAAGTTCCCATAGTTTTCGCAACATCTAATTCTATGATCAATTGCTAGACACAGCAAATATACTAATTAATTGTCTGATTGTGATTCGGGAACGTAGGGTTTTTACATAAACAGGATACTTGGCTGTACATAGCCTGAGAACACCGGATTGACCCCCCCCCCCCCCATCGACGCCTAGGCGCTGCTTATGTTTTAATAAGAAACATTCCCTTGTAAAGAATTATCGGGATATGAATTGATGCAAGGTCAAGTATTCTGCCCCTTTTGTATGATAAAAATATGTATTTAATTGGTGCTTTAACTTTTTGAACAAAGAAATGAAATAATCGCACTGAATGTCTCAACATAAATCAGTGATGTTTAATTAATAAATGGCACTATTATGGCAGTCTACGCACTTCATGGACATGGACGGGGGGTGTGTGAGTTACCCATTCTAAAATGGTTAAATTTTGTATTAAAGAGTAATCAATAGGTCGTGAACTCCGATAACCAACTGTAGCATACTACTTAATTTGTTTGACTATTGATATTAAAAAGGAGTGAATTTATGATATTCATAGAGGTACATTGTATTGGTATTAATATAATAATGATATTGGGGACCATAAACCACTTTGTTTTGCAAGTAGCTTTAGGATCGCGGTTTTATCTTCACATGTTGCCCTTTGTGCAATTCGAAAATGAAATATTTTAATCTATAATTTATATATCATTTGCAAAATAAATGTAATTAAGAGACATGGGGGAGGGGGGGGGGGGGGGTTAACGGCCAGAATTTGGAATGAATTTGGGAATTTCAAGGATTGATTCACTTAATGTTGGTCACTGGAGTCGATACACACACCTGCATAACAATCGGAGACAAAACTGACTTAATCTGATATGATAACAAAAGATTAATAACTTAGTCTATGTTTTTGTTTTTATAATTGCGGAAGTGTACCAAAACCACCTTGATTACAGAAGATATCGTCTAGGCTTTAGATTTAATGAATAGATTTTTTGCCCTAGTCTCATTTAACAAAACAGGCTATTTGCGTATTTAATTAATATTTGTGACAAAATATTTCAGTTAGACTCAAAATCAAAACGAATTTCTCCATTATAGCCCCCCTCGCAACTGTCCCGAGTCTGCATCTGTTTTTCATGCTTCCGATCCACCTTTGGGATAGAGAGAATAGATGTAGATTTGTAATTTGGGGGGGGGGGGTGGCATTAAATGTGTTCTCATACAAACTAAAATAAACCCCAAAAAGCCATATCAAATGTCCAAACACAAGACCAATGCCATGTCAAACATCCAAATATAGAACCAATGCCATACCCCCGGGTACCAAATATCCAGAATATAAGACCAAGGCCATTCGAAATATCGAATGCCCCGAGAAGAAGGCAGATCTTTGAGTAAAATGATCATAAACAACCTCAAATGAAGGATATGTGTAACAACTAGACCAATGCCCCGGGACCAATGCCGTACCACAATTGAGGGGTAACATATTTTCCACACCGACTCTTATACCAGAAAATGGAAAAATCTGTCTTAAAATGTGGGTCCATTGGCTTGACATACCAAATGTAAAAAATGTACCCCACCTGAGCCGAGTGTGAACCCCCGGGGTGAATGGTGAACACACGGGGCAAGGAATTCTTCGATTTTGATTCAAGTAATTTTTTTTATAAAATTCATACTCATGTTAATAGCGGACGCCTTGGCCAAATAATCTTTCAAATCATGCACTTTCCAAGTGATTTTGTAGCAAAATTGTGATAATATATGAACCCCTTGGAATTATTCAAAGACGGACCCCCGCCAGCCCATCCCCCATTCTTACCTATGCTAAACACTAAGAAATATATAGAATGGTATTTTACACTTTTTTCTCTAAAATGTTGATATCCAAAAAACATATCTTTTTGGTTTATCAACACATACCGCTCACAATATAACAAGTATACAGATTGTAACATAGATAAGCGAATTGGGGAAAATTGCAATCCCTTTGATCAAATTATTATAAGATTTAATCTCCAGCTGAGGTGCAATCAAAATGTTGATACACATAATTAGCAGTCAGAAAGATGCTCTTACCACTGTAGTTTTCAATATTCCCTTTGTTGTAACATCTTATTTCAAAAGAATGGATATTGATGGTTGCATGGAAGTATTCATATCAAACATTCACATTATAGTTTACAGTGGAATTCCCTCCATAAATGCAACATATTTACCATTTAAGATTTCATATTGGACTTTCCGCATAATGATAAAATGTTGACGATATAGTTTTCGATAAAACCCCAGGGCCGTAGCCAGCTTTCAGTCGGGGGGAGGGGTGATGCAATCACCAAAATATTTTAGGTTTTCAGTCGGGGGTGCGATCGTGACATAAATGAGGCAAAAAATATTTGTTTTGAATTTTTACGAAAATGATGCAACTTCCTTCAAACCTGAGCTAGAAGCTTCAAACAAAAAATCAATTTAATGCTTTTTTCTTCCTCTACCTTATGGTACCTCTTATTGCTTGTAGGAGGGGGTGCGAACCCATCGCTTCTCCTCGTTACGCTTATAAACCCAATAACGTATTCCCAAGGAATCGACTTTATTAATTTATATATGAAAAATGAGCTTGCATGTACAAATTGCATCGTATGCAAACCTTCCCCTGACCGACCCGGTCATGTTTATGTCTTTTGAATGATGTCTACCCCTTGATGCATGCATCCTTTAATAAGTGGTGTTAAGAATATTGGTGTAGGCCCTGGTCAATATCTCTAGATACGCAGAGTTTCTAGACCGGCTAAGCACGTCTAAAAATTACTAGAAATTCCACAATTTATACAGTGATATGGATTTCATGTTTCTATTGAATGCCTTATTTTGAAGTCTAGCTAAATAATCGAGTTTGATTTTAAACGTTTTCGGGGATCCGGGCAGAACTCAGGATATAGTACTTGAGTACATTTGCATTCAAAATAATTCAAAATTGCAAATATCATGGAAGTTGATTGCAATTATGTTCGATGATCGTCAACATGAAAGAACAATATGTCTGAATAATTAGCTATTAAATATCTTTATCAAAACTTTCCTACACTTTTAAATGTTGATCTTGTCAAAGAGTACTCTCCATCTGAGATTCAGATGTAGGTCGAAAATCAAATTGATTTCAAAGGTATTTATAGATGGTTTACATGAGGGGTTCTGTCCATGTGGGTGGTGTATTCCTTTCATAACAAAGAGTTGTTTTGCTTCCGGGGTCCTAAATTATTCAATTTTAAATAGTAACTAATAAGATTAAACAGATCAAAAAGACTCGGGGCACTGCCGTCGCCCATTCATGATCAATACAGGTGACAATAAGCAACACATGTTTCAGCGTCATGATAGTAAACCATGACATCTCAAATCTTCCCAGCCCTTGATTTTTGAGATCTTTCATCCCAGCTCATATTTCATCTAATTGGGGTCATAAAACTTGTGTAACTGTGCCTGTTGCATCCTCGCTGGAAGGGTATTTTACAAGTATAAATGAAGTCCTTTGAAGAAGGATGTGCCTGTTGTTAAATACATGTACAATGCCTTACTACATTATGTAATGTATTGACATTAAGGTAGATGATTACATGATAACAATCACACTTATTGACATTCATAACTCTTCCCATCTGATATGCTCAGATCACAGAATATGCCTCATTATATCAGAGCATGTTTCAGGCGTTTCAGACCCATAGCCAGGATTTGCCAAGGGGTGGGTTACTTTTTTAAGAAATTCCAGGGGGAGTTTAATTTTGGCAATGTTAGTTCAAAAATGAGCAAAATAATTTAAAAGGTGCTCAGTATGGGGTAAAAAATGCAATTTTGGTCACGGAGGGGGGGGGGGTCGCTAGAACCAATCTATCCCCCCTGTATTCGGGCCTGCATGTGCTATCTACATATTTGACAATTGATAATTTGATTGACACGGTTCAAAGTGGACTTTGTTAATTATTCAAACTGTTTTAATATCTAGGAATATGCGTCCAAGTTAAAATCACTCGAAATCAGGGTAGATAAACCTAAGAAAAACACATTTCGTGTTTTCATTTGATCTTTAACATGATCCTGTAAAAATGTCAGATTTAGCAAAATACATAGGCGATCTCCATCTGCACACATCTACTCATTCCGACTAAGCTATTGCCTATACTTACACGCACACTCATACTTTTAAATTAATTTTATTTTGATAATGATTTAAAAAACACAAATTATTATTAACACGAAATTAAAATGATTGTTATATTCCAATCCTAGTAAAGTAAAGCGCGACTATAGGGCATAACAACATGTGGCCAGTCTAATTATACTGTTTGTTTTGATAAGGCTGTGCAAAGAGATATCAAAACTCTTGACACGCTCTTTACACGCGAGGTCTTTGCACCTCTTGACACGTCTTGGAATCTCTAGATACGCGGAGTTCCTAGACTATCTTTGCACGTCTAGAAATTGCTTGGAATTTCACTTTTGACGCAGTGATTAGAGTCTCTAGGACACTTTTGTAAATAGTTTTCACAAGCAATTTTGTTGTGAATCTCAAATTTTGTCTTCCCGATTTCGGTCATGAATTACGTCAATTTCGCGTGCAAACTTTGTGTAGACCTTGCTATTCCCGGACGCCCAAACGTGTCAGAAACACATAGATCTTGATTGGACATCAGGTTGCAGAGAAATCGTATTTTTACCGAGTGGCTTCACGAAAAAATAAAAAGGCTATACGCCTGTTAAGTGGAGTCAAAAGTGAAGATCATTTTGAATTGACGCTCGGTATAAATATATAATACTTTCGTCCTTTCATATCGGTAGCACCTTGGCCTCATGGGTTACGTGCCTAGCTTCCACGCCGTAGGTTAGTCGATCGAGACCCATTCATGTCGAATTTTTTGATTTGCTTGTTGTCAAACTATAATAAGTAGAGCAAAATCGAGAAAAAGTAGATCAAAAATACTCCAATGGAGTATAAAATTGTCACCAGGATTCCGAAATGAGACGAATGTTAACTCGTTAAATCTCGGTAGATAAAGTAGGTCAGAAAATCCGGAATAATCCGAACAAGGTTCGGGAATATTCGTCATAAGAAGCAGATCAAAAATACTCCAATGGAGTATAAAATTGTCACCAGGATTCCGAAATGAGACGAATGTTAACTCGCGAAATCTCGGAAGATAAAGTAGGTCAGAAAATCCGGATTAATCCGAACAAGGTTCGGGAATTTTCGTCATAAGAAGTAGATCAAAAATACTCCAAGTGGAGTATAAAATTGTCACCAGGATTCCGAAATACGACGAATCAAATCGGCTTCGGTAGAATAATGGTAGAATAACTTCGGTAGAATAATGAAGTGCACAAAAACCTAAATGACCCGAACAACGTTCGGATAAAATCGTGAAACAGGTGTCGGAGGGCTTCCCCTCATCTTTCCCGACATGGTTCTAGAAGCCTTATATGGATCTATCACGTGACATTCAAAATGACGTTCCTATATGGTTCTACGGGCCTTATATGGATCTTTCGAACACGTGACCAAAAATACCAGATCAAAATCAAAATTTTACATTGACCATTGGATGGGATTTCATAAAAAAAATATTCAAGAAAACATATCCTCGTGATCCTTAAATAAATTCGATCATTTTATCTTCACCCCTTGATGGAATTTTATAAAAGAAGTCATGAAAACACATCATTATGTAAGGGTTTTCATCTAAATTAGCTCGTTGATCTTGACCCTTCAATTGAATTTCATGGAAAAATATTTTATGAAAAAATATCATCATGTTATTATTTGTATTTGAATAAGACCGTTTCATCTAAATACTTGGATAATATTTCATTGAAAATGCACTTAAAAAATACTGGATTGGATTTACAGGATTTGCCCTAATTTATCAATGTAATGTAAGTTTTAGATTAACTCTCAATTAGGGTTCTATTTTAACTTTTTTGAAATTAATACTTCTCAGGACTCATTCTCTAAATACACGTAGCTTATAAAAATTCAACCCTTGGATGTGATTTCGTTGGAAAAAAAAATATGTCAAGTCCAGAATCAAATGATTTGTCCAGAACCTCTTAAGATCCTGTTTTTGGCGCATTATTTATGATGTTCAAAGTACATCCTTACATTGAAAGGTTAAACTTGGCTCACTAGTATGTTTCAATTTGGGACATAGTATGTGATATGCTCTAACTTCATCAATATATTAAAAAGCTCAATCTGGCGCATTAGTATAGTTCAATTTGGCGCATTATTTATGATGTTCAAAGTACATCCTTACATTCTCAAAACGGAGAATAAAGGGTTTACCGATTATTATTTGAAATATACCCAAATTTTTCATTCCACTTTTTGTATTGACTTACATTTTTAAAATGGTTACGTTCATTTAAAATCATATACTTCAACATCATAAAATTTTAAATGAGATCTAAGACATTAAGTTCGATTACTAGTACGTGAAATGCATGATTTTATTTGTTTACATTAGCGCTTAATTGTAAAATAAAATAGGATTAACTCCAAGCAAACTAATGCACATCAAAGAATATATAGCCTCGCGTATAAGAGGCGTATAGTTTGTTTTTAGATTACGTAATACATACTATACTCATCTTTTCTATGTACTTATATCCTACTTTTCCTGGCTCTTAAGAACAATAGGAGAATAGTTCAAACGATATTTAGTATCGTAGAGTATAAACCACCAATACTAAATGTTCCGCTTCTGAGGCAAGAATAGTTTGTTTCCCATACCGAATACATATAGTGAGGATATAGCGGTCATAGTGGTGTTCAGATTAGACAGGTTCGCATGTAGTCAATTATACCAATACATATTTTCAGGGAGATTGCATTCACAAGTCAGCTGAGAAAATATGGAATAGAACACTACTACATGGGCTTCTACATACACTCCTGTCCAAAGATGGTTAACAAGGTAAATGTTACTGTGCTATTACCACACAGGTACTAACCAAACCCCATGATACCGTGAGCTTGGTCGGTGGTAACATGGCTTAGGCATGGGGCTATGGTATATGTAGTAGAGAATCTGCGGTATGTACAGCTCAATGTGGATCGTCAAATGTTTTTAAATGTCTAGCATTCATGATGTCTCCACAAAGGCCTGGTTGTATTTTACTTTGAATGATAATGTATCTTCTTGAAAATTATGGTTGAGGTTGAGAATAATGAGCCAGATTGAGAATCATGGATCAAGTTAAGAATAATGGGTCAGATTGAGAATCATGGGTCAGATTGAGAATTATGGATCAGTAAAGAAGCATGGGTCAGATTGAGAATCATGGGTCAGATTGGGAATTATGGGTCAGATTGAGAATCATGGGTCAGGTTGAGAATCACGGGTCGGATTGAGAATCATGGGTCAGATTGAGAATCATGGGTCAGGTGTTGAATCATGAGTCAGATTGAAAATCATGGGTCAGATTGGGAATTTTGGGTCAGATTGAGAATCATGGATCAAGTTAAAAATAATGGGTCCGATTGAGAATCATGGGTCAGATTGAGAATTATGGGTCAGGTTAAGAATCATGGGTCAGATTGACAATCATGGGTCAGATTGGGAATTATGAGTCAGATTGAGAATTATGGGTCAGGTTGAGAATCACGGGTTGGATTGAGAATCATGGGTCAGATTGAGAATCATGGGTCAGGTGTTGAATCATGAGTCAGATTGAGAATCATGGGTCAGGTGTTGAATCATGAGTCTGATTGAGAATCATGGGTCAGATTGGGAATTATTGGTCAGAGTGAGAATCATGGATCAAGTTTAGAATAATTGGTCAGATTGAGAATCATGGGTCAGATTGAGAATTTTGGTCAGGTTAAGAATCATGGGTCATATTGAGAATCATGGGTCAGATTGGGAATTATGGGTCAGATTGAGAATCATGGGTCAGGTTGAGAATCATAGCTTAGGTTGAGAATCATGGGTCAGGTTGAAAATCATGGGTCAGATTGAGAATCATGGGTCAGGTGTTGAATCATGAGTCAGATTGAGAATCATGGGTCAGATTAGGAATTACGGGTCAGATTGAGAATCATAGATCAAGTTAAGAATAATGGGTCAGATTGAGAATCATGGGTCAGATTGAGAATTATGGGTCAGTAAAGAAGCATGGGTCAGATTGAGAATCATGGGTCAGATTGGGAATTATGGGTCAGATTGAGAATCATGGGTCAGGTTGAGAATCACGGGTCGGATTGAGAATCATGGGTCAGATTAAGAATCATGGGTCAGGTGTTGAATCATGATTGAAAATCATGGGTCAGATTGGGAATTATGGGTCAGATTGAGAATCATGGATCAAGTTAAGAATAATGGGTCAGATTGAGCATCATGGGTCAGATTGAGAATTATGGGTCGGGTTAAGAATCATGGGTCAGATTGAGAATCATGTGTCAGATTTGGAATTATGGGTCAGATTGAGAATCATGGGTCAGGTGTTGAATCATAGGTCAGGTTCATAATTATGAGTCAGGCTGATAATTACATTCATAACTCAAATTGCAAATAATGGGTCAGATTGAGAATCATGGGTCAGATTAAGAATTATGGGTCAGATTGAGAATTATGGGTCCATTTGAATCCATGGTCAAGTTTAGAATAATGAATAGTAAATAGAGTGGTAAATAGATGGGGTGGTAAATAGATTCATTAGTCAAATTGCAAATTATGGGTCAAATTAAGAATCATCGGTCAGCTTGAGAATCATAGGTCAGATTGAATCCTTGGTCAAGTGTAGAAAAATGAGTGGTAAATAGAGTGGTTAATAGATAGGGTGGTAAATAGATTCATTAGTCAATTTGCAAATTATTGATCAGATTAAGAATCATGGGTCATGCTGAGAATCATGGGTCAGATTGAGACTCATGGGTTAGATTGAGAATTATGGGTCTAATTGAATCCATGGTCAAGTTAAGAATAATGAATGGTAAATAGTGTGGTAAAAAAGATTCATTAGTCAAATTCCAAATTATGGGTCAGATTAAGAATCAATGGTCAGATTGAGACTCCTGGGTCGGATTGAGAATCGTGGGTCAGATTGAGAATCATGGGTCAGATTGAATCCTTGATCAATTGTACAATAATGAGTGGTAAATAGAGTGGTAAATAGGTAGGGTGGTAAATAGATTCATTAGTCAAATGGCAAATTATGGGTCAGATTAAGAATCATCGGTCAGGTTGAGAATCATGGGTCAAATTGAGAATCATGGGTCAGATTGAGAATCATGGGTCAGATTGAATCCTTGATCAAGTGTACAATAATGAGTGGTAAATAGATAGGTTGGTAATTAGATTCATAAGTCAAATTGCAAATTATGGGTCAGAATAAGAATCATGGGTCAGCTTGAGAATCATGGGTCAGATTGAGAATCATGGGTCAGATTGAATCTTTGGTCAAGTGTAGAATAATGAATGGTAAATAATGGTAAATATATAAAGTGATTAGTTAAATTGAAAATTATGGATCAGATTAAGATCCATTGGTCAGGTTAAGAATCATGGGTCAGATTAGGAATCACGGGTCAGATTGAACCCTTGATCAAGTGTAGAATAATGAGTGGTAAATAGAGTGGTAAATAGTTAGGGTGGAAAATAGATTCATTAGTCAAATTGCAAATTATGGGTCACAGAATCATGGGAAAGGTTGAGAATCATGGGTCAGATTGAGAACCATGGGAAAGGTTGAGAATCATGGGTCAGATTGAGAATCATGGTTCAGATTGAATCCTTGGTCAAGTGTAGAATCATAAGTCAGGGTGGTAATAATTAGATTTATTTGTCAAATTGGGAATTATGGGTCAGATTAACAACCATGGGTCAGCATGCAAATCATGGGTCAGATTGAGAGTCATGGGTCAGGCTGATATAATGATGAGTCTGTTTTAAAATTGTCGTTTTAATTGATTAAAGTCCATATGTGGAAAGTAGATTGCCCCAACAAGGTCTTAGACAATGACTGATGATGACACTAATATATCAACATTTTTTACATTATCCAACATTTTTTATCTATGTGTTTTCAGGGAAAGTATGCTGGATCATATCTCCTGTGCCCAGAAAGCTACCTGTGGTTCCCAGTGCCAGAATGCACGCCTAAACTGGATGTCAACAAATACTCCAGATTTGCTGCTACTGAGACAAGTATGTGCTCCTATCCCCATTGCTCATATATTTTGTATCAAGGGAACCCCCCTCTATATCCATTTCTTCTAAAACTTGTGCCAGTAGATAGATATATCTATTGTTCCCAGTGCCAGAATGCACGCCTAAACTAGATGTCAACAAATACTCCAGATTTGCTGCTACTGACAAAAGTATATGCTCCCATCCCCATTGCTCATATATTTTGTATCAAGGGAACCCCCCTCTATATCCATTTCTTGTAAAACTTGTGCCAGTAGATAGATATATCTATTGTTCCCAGTGCCAGAATGCACGCCTAAACTAGATGTCAACAAATACTCCAGATTTGCTGCTACTGACAAAAGTATGTGCTCCCATCCCCATTGCTCATATATTTTGTATCAAGGGAACCCCCCTCTATATCCATTTCTTGTAAAACTTGTGCCAGTAGATATATCTATCTATTGTTCCCAGTGCCAGAATGCACGCCTAAACTAGATGTCAACAAATACTCCAGATTTGCTGCTACTGACAAAAGTATGTGCTCCCATCCCCATTGCGCATATATTTTGTATTCAGGGAAACCCTTGTAAAATTAATGCGGATTTTGAAATGTCACTTGTTCTCATTTTCGTGTAATTTTAGGAGATTTGCATATGAAACCTTTAATGTCTTTGTTTTCCTTCTTTTTAATGACATATTTGAATTCAGTGAAAAGTTTTCTCTGATGATAACTTTGATTTACACAGTTATGTTATTTCAATCAATTTCCATCAGTTTTCAACTTTTCTAAGACTATGGCAGTCCAGTCTATGGCCCATCAAAATAAATAATAAACAAGTGCTGACATCTTTTTAGCTTCATTCAGCTATATAGCAATTCATCTATATCTACTGTTCCTAGCGCCAGAATGTTAACTGAAGAATTCAATATTCTCTTATTATTATGTATTAACTGATAAAGGTACACATAGTTCACCCCCCCTCAAAATCTGAGTAAATAGTTTTTTCTTTCTTTTTTTTCAGCGTTTGAATAGCATAAGAACCACATTATGTGGAAAATAAACTGTCCTAAGGTCCAAGAAAATGACTGATGATGACATCGATATATCAAAGAGTTTTTGATTCCAATCCAAAATCTAATTAAAGTGTTTTTTCTTTCTGTTTTTTTCTCAATGTTTGAATATTATAATTCGTATTGTCACAGTGTATCGCATGGGGTAACTGCTTGACATCACAATTGTAACAAAACATTTTTATTTTGAATTATATCATCTATATTCTAAAATGATACGTGACATCACAATAGCTAGAACAATTGATTTACTGGTCTATATTGGAATATGTATAACCGCTAAAATTTTAATTTAATGATTTATGTCAAATAGATGACCTCAAATTTTATTCAGGCCATTCTATTCCCAAAGACCTCAATATAAGCGATTTCAGTCTTTTAACAATGAACAGAATAACATTTTTGTCATGACACCATGAATCATAAAATCTTGGTCTTTATTCCTTAAATAATGTTAAAACAATTATTTACATACATTTTTGAAAAAGTACAATTGAATCAATCATTATCAATTGATTATGCCACTCATACAATAGCCTCATATGAATTCATAACGATAATCTTGAAAAATCAAGTTCAATTCAACTGGCCAAAAGTCCTGATAATAAGCCAAATTTAAATAAGCAGAATTAGTTAAAATAAATAGGTTAGGCAAATTGAAATAGATGAGGCGAAATACAGGTGAGGAAAAATACAGGTAAGGCAAAATGCAAATGAGGCAAAGTAAAGAGGAGGCAAAATACAGATTATTCAAAATACAGGTGAGGCAAAATACAGAGGAGGCAAAATGCAGAAGAGGCAAAATACAGGTGAGGCAAAAAACAGCTGAGGCAAAATACAGATTATTCAAAATACAGGTGAGGCAAAATAAAAATGAGGCAAAAAACAGAGGAGGCAAAATACAGGTTAGGCAAAATACAGGTTAGACAAAATACAGGTAAGGCAAAATACAGAAGAGGCAAAATACAGGTGAGGCAAAATACAGATGAGGCAAAACAAAGGCGAGGCAAAGTACAGAGGAGGCAAAGTACAGGTGAGGCAAAATACAGAAGAGGCAAAACACAGGTGAGGCAAAACACAGGTGAGGCAAAAAACAGATGACGCAAAATACAGATTATTCAAAATACAGGTGAGGCAAAATAAAAATGAGGCAAAAAACAGAGGAGGCAAAATACAGGTGAGGCAAAATACAGGTTAGACAAAATACAGGTAAGGCAAAATACAGAAGAGGCAAAATACAGGTGAGGCAAAATACAGATGAGGCAAAACAAAGGCGAGGCAAAGTACAGAGGAGGCAAAGTACAGGTGAGGCAAAATACAAAGGAGGCAAAATACAGGTGAGGCAAAATGCAGAAGAGGCAAAATACAGAAGAGGCAAAATGCAGAAGAGGCAAAATACAGGTGAGGCAAAATACAGAAGAGGCAAAATACAGAGGAGGCAACTTTGAATAGCGAGGCAGAATTCATTCTCTTGTGGTGGCTATCAGGGCATCATTTTTTCACTATTTTCAGTTTTGAAAATTCATACATTTAAATATTGAATAATATATTTATATAGGTTAAAACCGTTGTGTATATGCATTAGTTATCATAATATTGATGTACTTATAATAAAATAATTTTATAGAACACAACCACACCCACTCCACCTGCCTGACTATGGGCGTGTTATATGTGTGGCATAACCCAGAATGCGCATCAATATACATTTATTTACAAAATACATATTTATCACCAAAATAATATTAAAATACAATGACAAAATTCATTGGGTAGGTTACTTGATCCATAACAAAAATGTTCTTACGTGTTACTACCCAAAATGGTAAATTAAAAGAAAACTTTTGTTATGGGCCAAACATCAAATTCATTACAACATATATTTGTGCTGTCAGGAGATACAAATGGGACTATAGAACTTGACAATGTTCTGGTGCTCTATTTGAGGCAGGCAATGCCATATATGATATACAAAGCTGTAGGAGAAAATGTATGCGACCAAGATGAAGTTTTACAGTATGCAAAATTAGTTGGTCAGACTTGTTGTGAACGCATGCTATTATACAGGTCCTAAATTCATGTTATTTCAAATGGACAATTTGTCGCAAGTAACAAGTTATTCCATTGCCATGTATGCAATATATGATTGTGATATTCAATACAATGGACTTATAATTCTGCACAATGAACTGTTGTTCAGTACAATAATAGTAATGATTAAAACAATAAATTCATAGTACTGTACATTGCATTTCAGTATGATTATGTTGCATACAATACACTTATAGTTCTGCACACTACATTGTTGTTCAGTACAATAAACGCATAGTTTTGTACAGTAGATTGCATTTCAGAATGATTATATCTCATACAATACACTTATAGTTCTGCATTGTTGTAGTACAATAATGTTAATGATTAGTACAATAAACACATAGTTTTGTACAATAATTTGCATTTCAGAATAATTATGTTTCATACAATACACTTATAGCTCTACATTGTTGTAGTACAATAATGTTAATGATTAATACAATAAACACATAGTTTTGTACAATAATTTGCATTTCAGAATGATTATGTTTCATACAATACACTTATAGCTCTACATTGTTGTAGTACAATAATGTTAATGATTAATACAATAAACACATAGTTTTGTACAATAAATTGCATTTCAGAATGATTATATCTCATACAATACACTAGTTCTACAGAATACATTGTTGTTCAGTACAATAAACTCATAGTTTGTACAATAAATTGCATTTCAGAATGATTATGTATTATACAATACACTTATACTTCTGCACATTGCATTGTTGTTCAGTACAATAAGCTTGTAGTGTTGGACAAAATATCTCATTTTGGAATGATTGTGTTTGTAATGATTCATATAATAAATTCATAGTTCTGTACAGTGTATTTTTTTAAATTATGCTTTATAAAATATACTTATAGTTCTGAACAATAAATTGCTGTTTAGTACAATAACGTTAATGATTTATACAATAAACTCATAGTTTTGTACATTACATTGCATTCAATTAAATTTATGTTTTATACAATAATGTATAGTCATTGTTATTGTAAAGTCATTGTTATTGTGAAGTTATGTAGTTACTACGTTGTTCATACAACAATCAATGACTGTTCCACATATTCATTGTTCAATCGTCAGAGTGTGTTGGCACTAGGATACGATAATGTAAATATGTGCCTTTGATAGCTTCGTGTTGTTGAAATTGTTGGCCATCTTCAAATCTCATTTCTGTCATCGGGTTTGGACTGAAACACAAAGCCAACATGCAATTTAATATTTTTGCATTTTAAAATACATCAATTTCGTTCCAAGAATCATCAAATAAATATAATGCAAACGGTTAAAAAAGAAAAAGTATGAATCATAGTTACTGGTTTGCGATTCACCTAATGCGTTTTTTACTATTTATACCCCTCCCCCAAAAAACTATTTTATTCTTATACCATGGGCAGAGCAATGTCATGTATATACAGCATAATATCAATCAATCCGATCCTGCTAATTCGAATCGAATTGAAATAGCATCATGACTTTGTGTACAATAATAATTATGTGTAATATTGCAGTATCATGTATCGTGCAATATTAATCTGTTAGTTGTCATTGTGTTAAATTTACCTTATTCTCTGTATGTGATAGTGAATAATTGTCCATTGCTATCCCCAACCAGTAACTGTCCGGTTTGGTTTATACAAACAGCACGTGGCTTGGACAAACCATCACTCTCTGTTAGGAGGTAACTATGGAACATGCCATCAGGGGTGAGTAGTAGTACTCTGTCGTTGCTTGCGTCTGCTACCACAATGTAGTCCTCCTTATCTGTGTCGACACCACGTGGATATGCCAACTGCCCCTTCCCTGATCCGTATGTACCATAACTGAAGAGTACTTGACCATCCTGGTCCAATCCCTTTATAGAATGTCCCTCACGGCCACTCACTATAACTACTCCTTTGCTGTTCGTTGTCACATAGTAAGGACGGCTAAACGTACCAGGAGCAGAAAGTTGTGTTGCATTCCCTGTATCTTGTTCAACAATATATACTCTGGCTGTGTAATCATCGCAGACAACCAACTGACCAGTAGATAGTGTAGTAATACCACGTAGTCGATATGAAGACCCTACTGTTATGTCGCGTATATGATTACCGTCTGCTGTGTAGAAGTAGATTGTGCTAGATATATCAGTGAATACCAGTTGATGATCACTTGTGACTGTAACCCACCAGAATCTTTTGCCGATTTCTTTGATGAGACTATAATCACTGGCATATATCTTTGTTTTGGATCCTGTTCCACCTGTTACCACAATATGTCCACTTGATGTTACTGCAAGATCCTCTATATAGCTTGACTGCAGCTTTCTCTTTGCAACAATTGGGCTGCTTTTTAATTTGCCAACGGTTACTGCAATAACATAAATAAGAAACATATAATAAGTGAATCATGGAATCATGTTGTAATTATATGATACAAGGATTTCAGATTTATTTAAACATCGTATGAAATAAGAATGCTAGAGGATGCAAAAAATGTGGAATGGAATGATGGTTTTAAAGTATAAAATGTTCTGTTCATGCACAAAATGTCAAAGTTGTAATTCGGTAAATCATTTAGAAACGGGCAAGGTCGACGTTTTTGATTGATTTTACATTCTTACGTTTATCACATCATTTCTTTGACACACGGTATTAAGGGCCTTTCCCGGGGTTCACTCTAAATAATTTGGGTAGGCATGTGCAGCAGGGGCAATTTTGGCTTAGGGCATAAACCATGGAAGCTGGCCAATCTGAGAGGAAAACAACATGGAAAATTTGTTGAAGAGAGAGCCTTTTTTAAGTCAAAAATCAGTTGTTCTACAAATAATGGTAATAAATCGGTAAAATCAGTTGGCGAGGTCTTGGATAAATCACCTAAAAAGTGGATTTTATAGTTACACACCAATATTTCAGGAAATTTACTCCCTTTTATAAGTCCGATAGGAAGTATACATGAAAAGTTTCAATCTTGAGAGGAAATTGACATGGAAAAAATGTTCAAAAGGGGGTATTTGGCGTGGCACATGGGTATTAAGAGGTATATTGGAGTGAACCCCCCGGGGGGCATTTATATGTAGAATGGATTGATTAAAATGTCAACGTTGTAATTCAGCAAACCATTTAGAAACGGACAAGGTCGACATTTTTGATTGGTTTAACATTCTTACGTGTATCACATCATTACTTTGACACACGATATTAAGGGTATTTATAAGTAGACCAAAGCTGGAATCACAAGTAGCTATTTGCGTGATAAAGGCGAGTCTTTGAATATTATCCATTTTCTTGTATATTGTTAATAAGTGTTAAAAAATCAAAAATGATTGAGAATACAAATCTTCGATTTATTTCTAAATCTTCTTCAGGTAAACTCAAGAACCCGAAGAAGTTTTAGAAATAAATCAAAAAGTTGTATTCTCAATCATCCATGTTCTTAATAATCATTTTGCAAATTATTTGCTCATACACCCTTGCTCATATATTTGTAATCTTTTTATGGAGTCTGTTTCACAATACGGTTAACATATTCCATATCGACGTTAACTGTTCATGCTAGAGCATTGAACAGCACGGTCTGTTTGGCCATGGACATAAGTACAGGGGGACCATACTTTCGGGACACCCTATGTATATGTAAGATTGTATTTATGCGTTATCATGGGCTTTAAAGAGAGAAAAGGGTATGCAACTCTGTGTTATAAACATGAGAACTCCAATTACTCAGATGCGAGTAGGTAGTTACCAGTTTCGCCACCAGGTGGCTGATTCGGGGGAAATAACATGGCAGGGTATTACAAAATCCCCTTAAACCTGATTATTCATCCGTTTTAGTGGTTCACGTTTCATATTATCCTTATGTATGTGATAGTTATATAAACTAAAATATGTCCAGTAAAAGAAAATATCATCTGGCCAACACAAGAAAAGATATTTCACTTTTTGTGGCTTTACAACATGGGGCCAATGGGGAATCTCCCCGACCTAGAAGTCACATTTTTAAAGAAAATTAAATTTTCAAAGTTGATAAACTCTTTTCAAAACCACATTTCTAGGTGTAATTCTACATGTAGATTCCAAAAATGACATCAGTTTCACTGAATTGTGAACTTTTAATAACGTAAATAAAGATTATTTCTACTCGCATCTAGGATATTGAGCAGTGCCATGCCTCCCTTTTTCTATTGCAAAAAGTATTATAATATAGATATGCCTTAGTATTGTCTCGAATACATTCAATTTTCAATATGGTCATATAGCATGTACATTCTTATGTAAAAGTAAACAAAGAGACCAATAAGAAAAAGAGGTATCAAAATGTTCTCTAAAAAAATTGTATTGTGGGTAATTATTCAAGAACGTTGAGTATATTTAACTGAAATAGTACAAGGGATTTTGATTGAAAGCAAAGTCGAATTTTCAAATATTTACATTTTTTGTGCATGTCACGAGAATAACGATTCAAATAAATGTAAAACAAAAACATGTTCAGTTAAAATAATCGAATTCTCTATCTCAGTTGGTTGTTTTATGTTCTTGTGCGAGTTTGCACTCCATCTCCACAGGTTGCAGAACATGCTCTCCAAGCTGACTTCGTAAGGACCCCGTTAACTAAAACTAAAACATCATTATTCATTTAATATAATTTTCTATCCAATGTGTTGTTTTATGCTCTTGTGCGAGATTGTCCACCACCCCAGCAGTTTGCAAAACACGCTCACCAAGCTAGCTACGTAAAGGACCCCATTAAGTTAAACTAAAAGATAATTATTTAGTTGAAATAATTGAATTCTCTATTTCAATGTGTTGTTTTATGCCCTTCTGCGAGTTTGTCCACCATATCCGGAGGTTGTAGAACACGCTCGCTAAACTGACCACGTACCAAGACCTCCGTTAACTGAAACAAAAACATATTCAGTTGAGACAATCGAATTCTCTATTTCAATGGGTTGATTTATAGTCAAAAAGTTAGCCATCTCTGGAGGTTACAGAACACGCTCTCTGAGCTGACCACGAACCAGGAACTCCGTCAACTAAAACAAAATACATTCAGTAGAAATAATAGAATTCTGTATATCAGTGGGATGTCGGATGCTCTTGTTCGAGGTTGCTCTCCATCTCCACAGGTTATGAAATATGCTCCCCAAGCTAACACGAACAAAATCGCATTTTAAATCAAGTTATTTATCTCTTTGAATGACATCATAAGCTAATTATAAATTCCTAATTCTGTCAAATTATACCTGGGCATTCTTCATCATTACAGGACCGTGTGTCCGTCAGATCACTTGAATTGCATTGGCTTCCTCCATGAGCTGGGGCTGGGTTGTCACATGCTCTTGTGCGAGTTTGCCCCCTACCTCCGCAAGTTGCAGAACACGCTCCCCAAGCTGACCATGTACCAGGACCTCCGTTCACTAAAACAAAAATAAATTCAGTTAGAATAATCAAATTATCTATCTCAATGGGTTATTTTATGTTCTCGTGCGAATTTGCTCTCCATCTCCGCAGGTTGTAGAACACGATCCCAAAGCTGACCACGTGCAATGACCCCCGTTATATAAAACAAAAACATTTATTCTAGCAGCGGATTCTACTATCACAAAATCCTAGCAATTTTTTTTTTTAAAAAGGACAACACTAATAGAATGCTGATCTACGTATCTGTATCTATTTTAAGGCAAATCTGCTGAGGCTAAGTGACAAACTAAAACTTAATACACATCTTTCTAATGACATCACATATATCAGATAAATAGGAGACCTCTGAGTATAATATCATAAATAAAGAAAATAAGATAAACACACTCCAGATTTCGAAGAAATTATTAAGAAAATGACATATACAATTTAATCCAGATTTTACTGGTTTTTAATCTGAAGAATAATGAAAAATAAAAATACAATATACTCCGGATTTCATCTACAGTCTAATCATAAGGGGACGAGAAAGAAGAACATATACAATATGTGGTCAATATTGCTAGAATTGAAGGACGAATGGACGAAAAGGATTGGTATAGGGGCAGGGGAGAAAGCGTCCTGTATATATTTCTCGAAGCCGTTCGATGAGATTTGCACAAGTACGTGTATTAAACTAAATTCCATTATTACGTTAATCTTTTGTATTATTAAAGATTTTTGTTTCTAGGTCGAATATTTAATCCTAAATTTAAGGGGCTATCCTGATGACAGTATACATGTATATGTAGCGACTCTGGCTTGGCTAGTCATATTTTACTCTAAAATAAAATGCCAACCTTTCACACGATGTCGCTTCTTCTCATCCGCTCGGAGCGCGAATAGTAACGCTGTAGGGTCATGAGTTAATATATTTACTTTTAGCTCTGTAGCTTTTGTATTCAGTACAACTGTTTTGCCAGGGTATTTTTAATAATTTCTGCTGTAACTTAATGTAAGGGTCAATCTCTCGCGAGAGACAGCGAGAAGAGAGTTGTTGCCATATTTTTTTACTCACGCGACAGTTTTGATTTAAATTGGAGATTTGGATTACTTTCGACACTTGATTAGGCCTGATCCATCGTTATGGCAGCCAGAAGAATGAGGAGAGTCGAGTGGCTGCAAAACTGAGGTTGTATTTTTATATTTGAACTCCACATTAAACATTAAACAAGCCACTGAACCATCAAAATACAATTTCCTCCCATAAACCCATCCTAGTCACCACCAAACGCAAACCAACTCAACAAATCGAAAATACCGCAAAATGTCGTAAACACCAAAACACGACCAAACACGAAAAAGTCAACAACTCTTCTAATACACACAATATGAACATAACATATACCTGACCATGAAGCTGAAACAATGAACAAAACAACCAAATCCAAGTTCAACATTGAACCGACCATACCCCGATGCATTTAACCAATACGCATACACCCTCTCGATAAAACACAAATATGGGAAAATCAAAATATTTAAAATACGGGCCATTAAACCCCACATTCATGTTAATATCTCAACAACAAGATATGCCACGAACATCATGCACACACCAACAGAAATCTAAAACATTAAACAAGCCACCTGAACCAACAGAAAAACAATTTACCGACTATAGACCTACCCTAGACACCACCAAACTCAAACTAACTCAACAAATCGAAAATACCGCAAAATGCCGGAAAATTAAAATACAACCATACACGAACAAATTAATGCCTCCTCGAACACACAAACTATCAACACAAAACACACATGACAATGAAGCGCAAATAATGAACATAACAACCAAACCAAATTCCAACATTGAACTGACCATACCCTAATTACTATAAGTACGCTATTGGTACACATTTGAAATCGCCAATATAATTAAGACGTCTATAAAGATCTCGGCCTTCGTTTAACATGCATTTCGACATAATTTATAATAATTTTTATATATCCTTCTTGCTATTATATGAGGCAATTATTCGAACTGAATCTTTTGAAATATCCTCTCTGGTTATTCAATTCACAGCCCTTCGAAATAGCTCTCAATTGAATAAAAACACCCTAAAAGGCGTGTTCAACGTTACAAGGAGGAACGAAACGAAATGGCCATGAAGTATGTAATAGTATATATCTTTTTAACTGTCCCATCAATGTTTATGATATTTTCAGGATAATACCCAATTTCATGGATTATCAATTCTATGCATAAATATTTACAAATAACGAACAGCGTATGACGTCACAATAGCTATTGTCACAATCGTAATTGTGAGTGACTCGTGTTCAACTCTGACTTATTCAGCCTGCGTATGGTACTTAACATCCATTCTCAATAACTAGGCACAATTGATGTCGCCAGGCTCAGTCTTAGTATTAACATTACTGACATCAATTTTTGATGTGTTTACAAGTAGTATATATGACCCTCTACCAAGCACGTATGTAATATATGATTTCTAAGTTACACATATTTTATTATATGTACTCGAATATGCCTATTCATAATTTACGTGACTGTCGCCATATCAAAAATCAGGATTGTATGGTGTCATTGAAGAACTTTTTATACGTAACATCCCATATAAAGTGTTTTCTTATACACAAGATGATCCTAGCTTCTAGTCAAATGATAGAAACGATCATTTTGACATTTTCACCTTACCAAAAATATTCCCAAGCAAATGTCGCCAGTCTTTTTTTATGTTTACCCCCTTGTGCTATGAATTATATAAAGATGGTGAAAAAATAATGTATTCAATGTGCTATATATTTTTCTGGATTCACATGTAAATACTTGTTAGAAAGTCGTACAAGTTGCAGTTGGAAACGTGAAGATTTGGGCATTAGAAAATTATAATCACAGTTTTTCATGAAGTTATA
Source organism: Owenia fusiformis (assembly GCA_903813345.2). NCBI lineage: Eukaryota > Metazoa > Annelida > Polychaeta > Sabellida > Oweniidae > Owenia > Owenia fusiformis. The sequence continues at coordinate 840,204 of CAIIXF020000011.1, read as the reverse complement.
GATAAGAAAATCATTTACGTGATCAATGTTTCCACGGTCAATACGTAGTTGAGCATATTCATGTTATATCAACTAATTGTATAGTAGGGGTGTACCTGATTAATCACTATGTTCAACCAATTTAACTTTGTTTGAATACAATACAGCAGCGAGAGTGTCGTTTGCATCATTTACTATACCATCATTTTCGATACCTTGTGGTACGAAAATAACTATTACCATACTCCTAGCTCTGAATAAAGTTTATAACGAGGGAAATTTAAGCTCACATATTGGTTTGAATCTGAATCAAGAAAGTCTACCACTTTTTCGGAGTAAAACCACGCAATTTAAGGTATGTATTACACCCTATATAGTATCTCTCATGTGAAACGAATATATGTTGTTAATTTAATGTTAACTATGGCATAAACATTGTTAGAATAAATGTGAAAATGAACATAAAAACACGTTTCTATCATTGATTTTGTATTGAAGCTCTGGCCCTGTGTTTTTATATGATAACTTACGTTACCGATGGTAACGTAGTTGATGAACTCTGCTGCACACATTTGTTTGCCGTCAAAACTTTACCGGTATATTTATTTATCAACATGTACACTCTGTAGATGGGAGAGACGAGTGCAGAAATTCAAAAATACTATCACGAGAGGAAAAAAACAAAATAGGTGGATCATACATGACCAAAGAAAGTGTTCAATAATTTTATTGTCCCAATAGCTGCAATGCCATCTGAAAAGATAAAGAGGTCGTTTTAAGAATATATAAATAGCCTAACAGCAAGAAAAACAAAAGAAAAATCAGAGAAGATACTATTGGCAGCTAATGACCCCAGAGATGCCGAAATAATCATTGTGACACAAGCGGCTATGACAGTGTTTCATGATCAAGTAACACATTAAACATGAATTTTGCAAGAGGACAACAAAACGAGACTGTGTACCCGACGGTTGTCACAGGCAAAGGGACATAGGCTACCTTGGTCAACGCAAATAAATCGTGTCAAAGTCGAACCGCACACAGGTTTATGGATATACAAGAAGATACAACACCTTTCAAGAGTGTTAATGTCAGAGACATGCATACTGACAGTGAAGATATTGGGGTACACGTTGACGAATATGTCACTGCAGTTTATGATAACCGCTGATTAAAATATTTTTTGTATGTGTAGATACTAATGATAGGGAAATTATTTTATGGAGAAGCAAAATGTGTCTTCTTCCTCTTAAAAGTGACATTATTTGTCTGAAAATCTCCAATACTAATATTTTATCTGAAATGGAGAAGCCAACCCCAAGGCTATTCGAACTGAGTCCTGAGATGCAAACTTGGTCCAGGATATATATGACAAAGTAAAGGTAATGGAGGAATAAGTAAAGTTTTTAGTAGTTATGTATCGTATGATATCAGGAGACACTTAGCGTTGCTTCTTCTTGACGATACTCACATATTTTATACTAAATAGTATTGATTCCCCGATTGTGAGTTTTGTATCATTTACGTTACAAAGGATTTTAGCATTTAAAATGTGTAAAGAAAGAAAAAGTAACTTTAAGCCTGCATTTTTTCTTTAAAACATGTAGCGCATGTTGCACTTAGTTAATTACATATGTGTTGCATACATAGTTGAGGTTGGTGTTATCTTTAATGTAGCTATTTTAGAATTTAGTGACTTTCACCATCATTTACGTGACATGATGAGGCATTGGACTATGTCTGTTTCAAGTGTTATTATTGCTTAAACTTCAGTGTAAACATGATATAAGAAACACCAGTTGATATTTTGCAATTATTCATAAAGAAATAACTGATTCTACGATGTTACTATTTTTGAATCATATACGTTACCAAGGGTGTCATGATATATACATCTCAATTAAATCATGCCTCCTGTGTCAAACACCAAAACGTAGCTATCATTTTATTCTTCATACTATCCATCATCAGAAAAGGAAGCTAAGTGTAACGTAGTTAGACTAATTTTCTTCAAAATTGAAATGACGTGTAGCACTTAGGATTTGTTCGTGAAAGGGAATAATAAGTTCATCTGTGATTTCCGTCTTCAATGTGAGTCTGTTTCAATTATATATCTTCAAAATTTCTGATATATGATTCATTATCAAGGCAAAATATATCCTTATTTTTAGATGCAAAAGTAAACATGAGAATATTGCTTTGGCTCAAAATACAGGTCTCTTGATATGACACCCCACTATAACGTTAATGACAGAGACTTGCATTTTTAAGATAATATCATATGCGCTTCGACATGCAAAATTTTCATGAAGGAGTTTGAGATTGATGAAGATATTTGCGGTTTAGCTACTTGACATATATTCAAATAATAAAACATCAAATTGAAACCATTTAAACCAACTTCACTTTTGGTCCATTTCACTCATGGAAATGTGCCTAGTTATTGAGAATGGATGTTAAATGTAGATTTTGTGAGTTATATAGCAGTTTGTCATACAGTTATTATATTGTTAGATCCAGAAAAGTCTCACGAACATACTGAAACTATACTTATCAGTGATTCAGATGTAAACGTATCAGCCACGATGGATTTTGTACGAATATTAGGAGTGAAGCCTCGTCAAAATTACGTCATTTTTTACCACGATAGATATGTTCTAAGCCATCTAAGTTTTTTTAAATTGCAATGAATCATCTCAAATTCTTATGGTCAACAATTAAGAAGATGTTTGTTCTACAAAAAAGTATATTTGATGACCTGATGGTCATATAAACCTCGTAAATTCTATAAAATATTGAAAAATGTGCAAGTGAAGCCTTCATGATAAAAATCCCCGTTAAAATCAATTGGGCATTTTTAATCTATGCGAGTGTGAGTATTTTAATATTTTGAGTCCTAAAAAATATTTTTCTCAGCTGCGCATCAGGTGATTATAATGTATTAAAAAATTAGAGACTCTATTTTAGTTTTTCACCTTTTAAAATGAATGATACCAGAATCTTAACTAAATGTGCCTACACCATTTTGACGTCATCAACACTCAAAATGGGGACTTTGTGTCCCTTTTCATCGGAATTAGAGAGAACAGATTTTATTAAAATAATTTGATAGCTTTTTTACTTGCCTGCGCATGTTCCATACATTACAGTGGTACCAAATGATGAGGTAACCCATACTTCTTTATGAACATATACCGCATTCTTTGAGTCTTAAAGAATAGAGAAATTTCCGCGCTATAGGTTATAATACGCGAGAAAACGTAAAAAGCGATTGATGAGTCCCGCATTAAAAGTTATCAGAACAAATTCTCTACAAATCATAACTTTCAATCATGATGAATTCTCATTTGAAATAAAGATGCCCATGTCATTTTGATGTAATGATTATCTATTGATATTATTAATGATTATATCTTGTAGGATTTGCATATAAATTCATCAAAAATGGAAGATTAGTACAAAGTTTTCAATTTTAAAGTTCAGAATATTTGTCTTGGTTTCCATGTTTATTCAATTTTAAATTGATGCTTTGATTGAAGTTCCTTGGTTTATTTTGATATACCTTTTTCATCGATGCATTCCTTAGATAGAATGTAGGTAATAAAAATGTAGTGTGTCATCTTCATAATCTTATTTACATGGCTTCAGTGAATTTCGAAGGAATAATGCCGTCGTCGAATGTTCGTCAAATTGCGAGAATATTTTTCATAACGTCACATTTCATTGTTTCCCGTGAAACGGGAGTGTGCACCAATAGCGTACTTACAGTAAATACAATCAACCAATACACACACATGTTCGATTAAAACAGAATACAAGAAAATCGAAATATTCAAAATACGGACCACTAAACGGTACATTTAAGTTAATATCTCAACAACAAGATATGCTAGCAACATATCACATATACCAACTGAAAGCTGAAACACTAATCTTACCACCTGAACCACCAAAATGTAATTTACCTACCCTCAACCTACCACAGACACCGCCAAACGCACACCAACTCAACAAATTGAAAACACCACGAAATGCCACAAAATACAACCGAACACGAACAAGCCAACAACCCTTTAAATACACACAATATCAACATATAACATACATGACCATAGGGCTTAACCACAAACCAAACCAAACCAGAATTCATCAATAAACTGACCACGCCTTTATGCAATAAACCAATACGCATAAGCAACAACCCCCCCCGCTAAAAACGAATACGGGGAACCTATTAAAATACAACTGAATGATAGAAATAAAACAGCATTATCATTCACAATCAAATCACACACAACATTCATTCGGCCGCTGAGGAAGAACAATCATAGGATACCCCCATGAGTTCGAAACATCTTGGGCCCTTATAATGAACATATAAGAGAGAAGATCCGCTATAGGATCGGGATGGCCGGCCTCTCTCTACGTGAATGAAGATAGGGAATAACACACCGATGTCATTACCCTAGGATCTACCAAATATACACTACCCGTCACATGAGTACTGACGGTGGTTAGGGGAAGCTTAGCTACTAGACCTTGTCTCCCAGGCCCCCCGACCGAGACCTCTCACCATAAACACAGATTGCATGACATGTGCGCGTTTAATACAGGTGATGTCTCAAGACATTGTCTAAGCCACCACTCCCAAAAATAAAAAAAGTGTTGAGCATAAACTTACTTGTAGAATTATTGTGAATTATTTTCATATTTTATTTTGTCTTTGACTTTGAGCTGTCAATTTTGTGTGCATTTGATTTGGTTATTTGGAACAGTTGATCTACTGTGATTGATTTTCTTAGTGAGAATCTGGACTGATTTTGATATGCTCAGCGCGCAGTGTGACAATCGCCTCTCTTAAAGCTCGATGTTGTTTTGATCATAGGGGCTGAAATATAGTCGCCATCTTAATTAAGTCCTTTGTAATCTTTTTGTGAGTTGTTATCGACTAAAGTCAGAGTTTGCTTTTAGAGCCATGTAGTTCATGTAATTTGCTTTAATTTATATTTGATAAAGCTGATGTAAAACCAGATCGTAATTATTTATTTATTAGGGGGTGCCAAAAAATGTTGTATTTCCTAAAACAATAATCTATTATCTTTCAAATGAAATAAAAATCTAGGTAATAGATATTCTAAAGCTGAAATCAATGGAACGCGTAATTGAATAATCAACATTTTCAAGTTGTTTTTGTTTTTAACATTCATATTTCAAGAATAACAATTGGTGATTTAGTAAGAAAATAGATAATTGCTGACTTAACTATAATTTCTGTCTATGAATTTGCCTAGCAACGGAATATAAATCGATATAGTGAAATTGAAAAATTGGGGTAGGGGAGAATAAAAAATATACATCTAATTTAAAGAGGTTCATCATTATAATGAAATGATACCACAGTTTGCAAAAGCATTACGGAACATGCACAAAAAATTGCAAAGGTATTCATCACGTAGTTTTTGGAAAAAACTGTTTCTCTCAAATTCGAAAAGAGAACGCGAATCACGAATATTTGGCGAAATTGTATTTTAGTTTTAAAATCCATAAGATAGTCAAAAGTGGCTCGATTTTCATGAAATAAAGCATGTTGGTAAGGGAATTCAATCTGTTAAATGATTATTTGCCAAACAGAGCAATAATGATTACTTTGCATTTTCTACAGTATTAGAACTGTAGAAACAAGGTAACTTTCAATATTTTGTTTTTCAAAAAGTGTCATTTATCTGTGGCCCAGGTTAGGAAAATAACAGAGGCACAAAAACCATGCAGAGTACTATTGAACAAATCGAGCATACCACATGGTGACAAAACATTTCTTTAGGCTAGTGTGCTCGAGACTACTTTTGCACAATACAATGAGAAAATATGAATAAAGAACATAGGAAAATTAATAAGACTTTTTATTCTCACTTTTCAACACTACGCACCGGCGTTTTGGCGTACATTGTTCCTACGCCACTGCAAAATATTTTAGGTTTTCAGGGGGTGCGATCGTGACATAAATGAGGCAATTTGATTTTTTACAAAAATGATGCAACTTCCCTCAAACCTGAGCAAGAGGCTTCAAACAAAAAATCATTTTAATGCTCTCACCTTCCTCTACCTTATGGTTGTTTTTTATTGGTTGTAGGAGGGGTTGCGAACCCATCGCTCCCCCTTGTTACGCTTATTAACCCAATTACGTATTACCAAGGAATCGACTTAATTAATTTATATGTGGAAAATGAGCTTGCATGTACAAATTGCATCGTATGCAAACCTTCCCCTGACCGACCCGGTCATGTTTATGTCTTTTGAATGATGTCTAGCTCTTGATGCATGCATCCTTTAATAAGTGGTGTTAAGAGTATTGGTGTAGGCCCTGGTGAAGGGAAATGTCATAAAGATTTTACGTATATCGCGATATATATGTAGCCGCGTCCCCTTTGTCTTTATCCTTCCAAACGCAAACGGCAGATAAGAAGGGTTCTTAGTGATTGATCTAATGCTTAATTCAATAAGCCACTTACAAGATACCGTTTTAAATGGCGTTTTAAATATTGATATTGTGTAAAGTTTGTTTTAACACATAGGCGTAACCAGGCGGGAGGGGTGCGATTGGTTGGTGAATAATCGCATCCCCCCGCTTAACCAATAAAGAAGGAAGAAGGAGCTTTGAGTGGCTAGTTGTTTGACCTTGAACTTTTATCGGATGACGTCTTTAGTCAAGATTGTCTGAGGAAGCAATTATGAAATGCTATCATTCTAGATCAGTAAAGCAGTGTCAATGAAGGACCAAACACAATAAATGAGAGGTATATCCTCATACCCTTACCGAACTTTTCGATTAGTGTTCAACGTTCACAATACAAAATTGCAATTTCCATTTGAGTGTTTCGACACTACTTTTATTTAATGTAGCTTGTTGATAGTAATCCAACTCTGAGAAATTGGAGAAATACTTTCATACTTTCAAAATCTAAATTGTGGTGCAATTTCAATATATTATTGGCGGATGCTATGGTTAATGTAAATTGAATTACATTTTGGAATCAATTACTTTTACATTAAGGTACTTACCGGGTCATTTATATAGATATTAGCAAACTATAAGCATTGTTCTTGTGTGATGATTCTGATTAAATTGATGATTTGCGATCACCGAATGGATTCTGTCTTTTAGTTACGTCACAATTAGGTCACACAGCTTTAGATGCTTGATTTTGAGAGATTATCTTCTATATTTCGTGCTTTATTGATTTATTTTTCACGAAAGCGTTCTATTTGACTAGATCAACATTCATGCTAAGCACATACCAAGTCTAAGGTCTTACTGACATGATTTAGATAGCGGTTTAGCGCCCCCCGATTTTGACAAAAACGGGGGGCGCTTATAGGCATCGATGTTTAGTATGAATTTCACCCAAACTTCGCATATATATAGACATACTCATGATCTAGTCAAATAGGCATACCTGGTAAATATCCGACCCATGGTTTTTATATAAGGAACGACAATATTTTTAGCTCAAAACTGCCACGTGTCCGCCATTTCGTGATTCCATCATGTCTAATATCATTTCTATATGACGTCATACCAATAAGACGAAATACGTGACAACAGTATCCATAAACAAAATTCCTGAATTCTGATCGCAAAAGGTCAATTGCACACCGTTTATTCGTGTATGACGGATTAATGTTTTAAATGATGCAAATATGGCGTTAAAATTATCTATAAACAACATTGTGAAACAAAGCATCGACGGGCGGTTTTAGCATTATTTTATTAGAAATGTCCTTTCTGGACGATAACGCCGTAATTAATGTAAATTATTTATGATTTTTAAGAAATAAAGAGTTAATATTAAAAAAGCATTATTTTCACTGTTTGCAACGTAAATGTACATGAGATCGGGAAATAGTATGAAATGTAAATCAAAATGCAAAATGAACATATGAAAACATATAAAGTTGCACCGTTCTTACCGAGTGATTCCTCTGAAAACAGCTTTACTTGGAAAATTGCGAATACATCGGTATTATTTACTTATCTGATCTTGAATTATTATGAAAATAAAAAAAAGAATTAAAAAGACACCAACTTAGGCAAGGCAATACTTTATAGTAGTACTCTTAACATTGTTTTCCTTCCAGTGCGACTAACAATTTTACTGTAAAATTACCCAAATCTTGTTACAGGACCTTTTATGAACCATAATGGAAGATGGAACTCATATTCCCTATATTTGTCTCAATCATCATCATGATAAAACATGACATCTCATTTCTTCTCAGCCCCTAAGACGAAACAGATCTAGAAAGATGCTATCAGTAGCCGGTCTGCTACACGGTCTCTGTTACTTGGCAACGGTAACAAGACAACTCATCCCAAGACAACTCATCCCCAAGACATCTCATCCCAAGACAACTCATCCCCAAGACAACTCTTCCCAATTTGAAATATAACATACTTTTATACAATTAATTTTCACTTTTGAAAGAATGAAATTTTTTTAGAGATTTCAGCAGCTAGCACACTGGTAATTGAATGTCTTTGTTTTTTTTATTATATACATTTTTTATACTGTATTTTAAACTGACACATTTCATATTTTGTCATGCTGTTTTTACTAATGTTTTTGTATTTTGTAGTTAGTTTAGCCTAGTTTTAGTTAATTTTTGTTGACTGATTGGGATAAAAATAAACATGTTCAAATTAATATATACTTTGATTATTAAATCAAAGAATGTATCCAAGGTACTATCTTGGAATGTATCCTTGGAATGTATCCTTGGAATGTATCCAAGGTACTATCAGAATAAATCTCTCCGATTAATTCAGTCTTTGCTTTTAAATATTTTGGCTTAATCCTAGATAAGATGGTAACAGGACAACTCATCCCTAAGACAACTCATCCCAAGACAACTCATCCCCAAGACATCTCATTCCAAGACAACTCATCCTAAGACATCTCATCCAAAGGCAACTCATCCCAAGACATCTCATCCCCCAGAAAACTCATTCCCAATACAACTCTTCCCAACTTGAAATATAACAGAATTCTATACAATTAATTTCAACTTTTGAAAGATTATTTAGTATTTAAAAGTCAATATATTGGCTATAGAAATCTGCAATATCAGAAATTCCATCGTGGACTTTTGGAGAAAATGGCACTTTAGTTAAGCCATATTGATAGAAGTTTATAATGGCGGTCAATGGGGATTTCCCAAAATTCAAACACCAATATCTTTTGAACTAGATACAATCTAGCTTGTAACCCTTCTTATTTTGAAGACATGCAAGATATGTTTACATACCAGGAAGGATGACTTTTTTGCTCTTGAACTGTTCTACAGGGTGTCTTTTGACCGTCTTTTGAATATTGATAAATTAACATGGGACTCAATGGAGTTTTCGTGAGCAACTTAATAACAAGAGAATTCAAAAATAAGAAATTTTTAAAAATGTGCCTGTTTTGATTTTGGAAAGTCATCAAGTTGGGTATAGAAATCTGCAATATCAGAAAACTTCATAGTGAACTTTTGGAGAAAATGGCACTTTATTAGCAAAGCCATATTAATAGCTTTTATAATGGCAGCCAATGGGAGTTTTCGTGAGCAACTCAATGGTTAGATATATATAAAAAAATGGATTTTTAGAAATGTGCCTGTTTGTTTTTTTTAAAATTCAATATATTGGCTATAGATATCTGCAATATAAAAAAAAATCCATAGTGGAATTTTGGAAAAAATGACACTTTAATAAGACCATATTGGGAGCAGTTTATAATGGCAGTCAATGGGAATTTTCCAAAATTCAAACACCAATATATCCAGCTTGTAACCGTTCTTAGTTTGAAGACGTTTAAGTCACGCTTAAATACAAGGAAGATTGACTTTATCGTTCTTGACTCCTCCGCAGGGGATCTTTTGAAGATTGATAAATTAACATTGAACTCAATGGAAACAGGCAACATTTTCGAGCCCTGTTATTATCCACTGGGGCTACTTTTTAACACCACGTCGGTAGATATCAAAAATTTATGTTTTAATGATACGTTGGTCAAAAAATGGTGACGTAAATATAGGAAGTGAAATTAAAGTGCTAACTGACTGCACTAAGTTGGCCTATTCTTAAATAAGATTTCCAATTTTAAACTTTCAGAATAATGATGATTATATTTGGAAATTATGTCTTTTATCTTCAATTCTATATTCTCATCGTTTATGTGAGGATGTTTTTTAAACCAGACGCAGGTTAAAGCTAAACACAATACCCGTTGGGAGGAGTTCCCTTACACCCCAGTCACATTTCTTACGGCGACCGTGCGGTCTATCATTTCTGCGGCCAGTAACATGTCAACGCTCACCGTGGAATTTCTGCAGTCGGATACTTTTGCAGTCACATTTTCTACGGCAGCCGCACGGCGAGTTTTTTAATTTCTGTTGATTTTACGTTAATTCTTATTTTTATGATATCTACATTAGTACAACATATAAATGTTTTTTTGTAGTATTGGGATAAAGTATCGAATAAAAAGTGCAAGTGAAATATAAATTGCTGTGGTATCAGTAAACTTACACCCCAGTAACATTTCCTACGGCCGCCGTGCGGTCTATCATTTCTGCCGTCAGTAGCTTTTCTACGCTCGCCGTAGAATTTCTGCGCTCTCATACTTTTGCAGTCACATTTCCCACGGCAGCCGCGCGGCGAATTTTAAATTTCTGTTGATAAATAATACTTATTTTCATTTTATTTACATCAGGACAATTTATAAAAGTTATTTGTAGTGCTAGGATGTAATATCAAATGAAAAGTGATCGTGAAACATTGAAAAATAATGATTTAATCTGGTTGAGCCAGTTTAGTCCGGTGGCCAAGAAGGAAGGGGTCGTTTTAGGATATAAAGTTTTTTTCTTTGCATATTCTGATAGTACTTGACATTCTTAAGTAAATCAAACAATCTGCAAAATTTTATAGGTTGAGCATTTTTTTCTGCTGACTCAGCAAATTTTTTAACTTTATTTTTCAATTATTCTAATTTATCTCACTGAAAATTGTATTATCAAGTTATATTTAGCACTTAGTTAACACATACCTCTTCAGAACAGAATAAATGAATAAAATGATCATGTCATAAAAGTGCTGAGTCATCATTTTTTTCTAAGAATTGATTTTTTCGAACATTTATACCGATAATCTTAGAAACATCCATGTTCTTATATCATTGAATGCAAATGTACATCAGGTTTAATTGGTTAACGCATTAGATTACCATTACATAGTCAACACAGCCATTCAATTGTCCATACATCAAAATGGCTCCTTGTTCATTGTTCTTCCGTTTCATTGACTGTGTCATCATTATTTTCATCAACTTCTATCATTGCCTTTCTGGTTTGCTCATTATAGCAGTTTATTTTGCCTTTACAATGGCAAAACAAGGTACATGGTAAATTTGACATGTGGCATGTGCATCTACCTGATGCACAAGCATTTTCCTCTGAAGAGCATCCACATTTAATGAGCTTCAAGACTTCTGATGGGGCGCACTGTGTGTCTTCCGGTAGAGCTCTTGCAGTGACAATTTTCATTGATTCAACTTTTTCCCAACCAAAATCTGTTGATTCAAGGATGGGTGGATTGGGACGATCTGCATACTTCCAGATGCAAGTTTGCAAATGGGCCCTTTTAACATTTTCTGCAAATGCCTCAGTTGTTGGAGGTAGGGTTTGAAGCTTTGGTGCTGTTGTAGACCGTTTGGAATGTTTCTTGGTCCAAACTTCAAATCGAATAGAGGACATGGTTGCGTTTACTGATGGAGTTACACCATAACAGTGGGCTATGAAGTCAGTTGCCTCTTTTATCACATCTGGAATGCTACTTTTGATGTCTCCCATGAGATTCAAGGTGTGGTTTGATTGTAAAACCTTTAACACTTTCAACTTTCCAACTCCATATAGCTGACCTACTGTATCACAGCCAGAAACTGCATGGACTGCCAAAAGCTGGTCTGCTACAAAACCATGGGTTTCAACAGATTTTTTTATATCTGTCACTGCCCTCCCAGGTGATGTTGGCTGCATGGTGAGTTGAACATGCAACTTATGCTTGTGGTAATGGTGAACAAGAAGAATAAATACATCTGTATCATCACATATCACATTCAATTTCTGAACACCAGCTTGGCATTGACTTAATACCTGGTGGATGATTATACAGTCAGCCTCCTCGTGGGTGTTAGTCAAGTCATGTCTGAAAGTTATATCACCATCCTTGATCTGCACTGGTACGGGTTCTGGTCCTGTAACAATCAAGGTATTTGAGAATGATCTGTCTTTGGCTACCTTGACCAGATACTCACAGATAAGTTTAATTATCTGGATTTTGTTTTCCGTTACAGTCAGTGCCACATTCTGTGGTGGAAGTGGTGTCAGCTCAGACAGATGATGAATCCGACTTGCACATTTTGATCGTGATAAACGAGTTCCCTCCTTGATACTGTATTCATTGTATCGATCAAATATCAAGTTGACATCACTTGCTGCTAGATGTCTGAATATATATGTACCAAAACTCTTTATGAAATCTTGAACAGTTCCCACAATTGGCCAGCTGATCACCCAGAGTATCGCACACCCATCTATTATTTGGACTTCAGGTGAATATCCTCTCGTTGACATTTCTTCCTGGAGCTTTTGTTTTAGAACAGATTTAGATTTTGCTATTCTAATGTTGTTGTCCTCTGTAAAAAGAGACATTGGAATTGGTGCAAGTTCGTAACTGAGGAGATCTTTAATGTCAAATTCCCTTGTAGACATCAGTCCAATGACTCGTGAATATATCAGCTCAGTATCATATACTGCCATCTGTTCCACTTGAATCTTTTTCTTAGTGACTGCCATTGTAACAACCTTGATAAAGCACATTTAATAAAACGATATATATAAAATATTTGTGGATTGTTTAACTAAGACTATAACTATGGAAAATAAATATCTTTAATCCATAAAAAGCAATTATAATATCATGAGATTTGTCAGTGGTGTTTGATAATAATCTTAAGGTTATATTTTACTGGAAGAATTTACACGCTATCCTTATAGTTATTTATATAAAGAAGCCAACCTTTGATGATAATGTTCCATAAAATCCCTCGGGCCATGTTGATTCAAATGCTCGCCACTGAGCATTTCCAAGATCAACTGCATCTGGTACATTAACTAAGTCAGTACTGACACGACCAGTAACAATGTTCACCAGTTTCCCAGTATGACTATCAGGGTCAAGTGGATCTACACAACTAGCTAGTTTCTGTTTAAGCTTGGAACGATCCTGTTGGTCATCTTTCACTCTCGAGGCACCTTCTTCCTTGTGGTACAAGACTGTTGGGTCTTCTTTTGCCTCTTTCAATTCAGTTAAGTCCTTGTTAAGTTGGCTACATGTGTGAAGGCTTTGTGCCCATCGTTTAAGAGCAGATGGTTTCAAAGTGATGCCAATGATGCCAGAAGGGCCATGTCCATATCTCATGAAGGTGGTCTCAATGAACATGTCACTCCACATGCCATTCCATAGACCTGCGTTGTGTCTAGTGACATGTTCACCCCTGAGAAATGATTCAAGAATAGGCTCTGGCAGTCGTTCCATATCCCTCAAATAGTACAGACCCCATCTTGCATAATTGTTGTGCCTGGCGGCAAAGAAATATGGGATCATCTCTCGCACTGCCCATATGTGTAGGGGCCACTCTGCTTCACGTTCTGCTCGGGTAAATATCATCATAATCAAAACTGGTTTGATTAAATTTTGGAGCCATTGCTTGCATGTTTGACTCTTGGTGGCTTTGTCTTCAAGGATCTGAAGTAATTTAGGGAAGCTTCCAGCATCACTTATGCAGCTATTTAGGAGTTCCTCTACCAGCATTCTTAATGCACGGAAGTTTTGAGGGTAGTTTTTTCCTGACAGCATCTTTGGGACACCAGCAAAAGCTGCTTCAAGAATTTCTTGCATTCCACTTTCAGCCATTAGATACCCAACACAACCGATGAAACTCATAAACATGTGCATTCCACCAAGCCGGTTGATAAATTTTGGGAATACTTGAGGGTATGTCCAAGTCACACCTACTGCTATTTTATAGAGTTGCTGATCTGTTGTTAAAATTGTATATTCCTGGCCACATTCATTTGTAAGACGTTTAGCCTCAATCATCATGGTCATCATTGTGCTAGGATCGGATGGTTTCATGTCAATCAATGGCTGATACTTTGTTAAGGTGGCAGGCTTAACTGATTGCCCTTTCATTCTAGTCGATCTGGTACAGTACCCTCCATACTCTGGAGTTAAAGGTTCTGCTGCCACAAGATTTAAGAAGCTAAAATCTTCATTTTGGCTGTATCTGAGGGCTATTTCCATTTTACATAACATTTTCAGGGAGGTGGGATTGACAATGACAGCAGCGGGTGGCATTGCTGGCTTCTTTGGACCATCATAAATCTGCATGGGTAAATCCTCTGCATGAGTAGACATGGCTTGTTTTGTTATTCTCGGGATCGTATCATCCATGGTTGACTCGATGTCCTTTTTTGGCTGTACAGCCAGTATCGCCAATGCGTGGGTGGACTTCTGTCCATTCTGAGAGGAGATGTTTGCGTCAAAATTGTCTGAGATTATCTGTATCAACCCATTTTCTTTTTTAAATGTACCCTTTAATCCTGCATGTTTTTCAGAAAATACAGCAGCAGAAGCCTTGAACCTTAAGACCTCACTGTATGAACAGCACACTTTAAAATCATACATAGCTTCAATGAGATGTTTTTCCCGCAGTAGAACCCCGAGTGATATTTGTAGAGGTGTATATTTGTTGGTGACTAAGTTGGTGATTATGTTTCCAATTAGTAAGGAGCATAAGGACGTTTCATTTAATTTTTCAGATATTTCGCGCAAAAGCGATTGAAGTGTCACTGTGCAAAATTTGCGGTATCTCTCGTTTTATTTCAAGAGATTTGGACAAATAGTTTGTATATATCTCTAGAATCCCCCGAAATATAGTTAGATATAATATCTCTGATACGGACAAATTTGCGTATCGAACCAGTTCTACTTAACTATTTGATGGTATGCCACAGAATAGGTCCCATATTATACTCGTGGTAATCAGGAGATTTCCTAACTATACTATACATCTTCTATTTATACTCTTAAAACACTGACTATTCTTTACTATTCATACAATATCGGACATGAAGAACAAGAGATACGCTGCCTATTCTGTGCTAAAAACAGCAGATATCAGCTTATATCAGGAGATACTCTCATATCAGACTTTCCAAAACAGGAGATACGGTAACTATACGAAATGACGTCATCAAGTCTCATAATTTGCAACGCTAATTAGGTAACATCACTTATCTGGCTTATTAACAATTACCCCGGTAGTTAAGTCATTAAATAAACAAATAGGGAGAATCTGAACCATATTCTTTATCTCTTGTTTATCCATAAAGTTTAATGTTAATAAAATAAAGAACTGTAATTTTAGCACTTAGGTTTTAGGTAATGTACAGCATTCTTCGGTACATACTGTACTGTTAATAATAATTTATTATTCAACAATTAATCCGTATGTTAGGGTTAATAGATTAATCTCTACAGCTGATGGCTCTTAATTCCACAAAAATAATTTGCAAAATAAGTTTTTTCATATATATTTGATTGTATAATGTCTCTCATGTTATGATTAACATTGTGTTAAATTTTTATTCAATCAGTTAAATCATAGTAAAGTTATTTTTTGAATTTTTAATTAATTGGTTTTCCTCACATTTTTATTCCATTGTTTCTCTGTCACATTAAGTTTATAGCAAACAACAGTTAAATCCCCCTCTAACACAAGTACAAACAACCATTCACCTTACCAACCAAAACAACAGTCATGACACAGAACTGCTCAATATTCAATAAACACATTATGCATTTTATACAGACCCGTACTTAAGGACCCCCCCCCCCCCTACCCGTGGCCAACAATTCTTTCCAGATCATGTAGTTTTTCACCATTCACATCCCAGCTAACAATTTTACGTTGTGATAACGTCGTCAGAATATATGTCTCAAGTTGTAGCAACGTTAAATATGGAACGTTGTAGGTACAGGAAGGTGTGGACTCGCACAGATGTTTAAAGAACGTTACATTTGACTTAAATATCACGTGTCAGGAACGTGGTAGCGACCTTAACAATTACGTCGCCAAAATAACGAAACTGTAACGTACTTACATTACGTCATATATACGTGGCCAATCTAAATTTCTGGTAACGTTGATATGGAACGTTGTAGGTACAGGAAGGTGTGGACTCGCATAGATGTTTAAAGAACGTTACATTTGACTTAAATATCACGTGTCAGGAACGTAGTAGCGACCTTAACAATTACGTCACCAAAATAACGAAAATGTAACGTACTTACATTACGTCATAAATACGTAGCCAATCTAAATTTCTGGTAACGTTGATATGGAACGTTGTAGGTACAGGAAGGTGTGGACTCGCACAGATGTTTAAAGAACGTTACATTTGACTTACATATCACGTGTCAGGAACGTAGTAGCGACCTTAACAATAACGTTGCCAAAATAACGAAACTGTAACGTACTTACATTACGTCATATATACGTGGCCAATCTAAATTTCTGGTAACGTTGATATGGAACGTTGTAGGTACAGGAAGGTGTGGACTCGCATAGATGTTTAAAGAACGTTACATTTGACTTAAATATCACGTGTCAGGAACGTAGTAGCGACCTTAACAATTACGTCACCAAAATAACGAAAATGTAACGTACTTACATTACGTCATAAATACGTGGCCAATCTAAATTTCAGGTAACGTTGATATGGAACGTTGTAGGTACAGGAAGGTGTGGACTCGCACAGATGTTTAAAGAACGTTACATTTGACTTAAATATCACGTGTCAGGAACGTAGTAGCGACCTTAACAATTACGTCACCAAAATAACGAAAATGTAACGTACTTACATTACGTCATAAATACGTAGCCAATCTAAATTTCTGGTAACGTTGATATGGAACGTTGTAGGTACAGGAAGGTGTGGACTCGCACAGATGTTTAAAGAACGTTACATTTGACTTAAATATCACGTGTCAGGAACGTAGTAGCGACCTTAACAATTACGTCACCAAAATAACGAAAATGTAACGTACTTACATTACGTCATAAATACGTGGCCAATCTAAATTTCAGGTAACGTTGATATGGAACGTTGTAGGTACAGGAAGGTGTGGACTCGCACAGATGTTTAAAGAACGTTACATTTGACTTAAATATCACGTGCCAGGAACGTAGAACCAACCTAAACGATGACTTCGCCAAAATAACGAAAATGTAACGTACTTACATTACGTCATAAATACGTGGCCAATCTAAATTTCTGGTAACGTTGATATGGAACGTTGTAGGTACAGGAAGGTGTGGACTCGCACAGATGTTTAAAGAACGTTACATTTGACTTAAATATCACGTGTCAGGAACGTAGTAGCGACCTTAACAATTACGTCGCCAAAATAACGAAACTGTAACGTACTTACATTACGTCATATATACGTGGCCAATCTAAATTTCTGGTAACGTTGATATGGAACGTTGTAGGTACAGGAAGGTGTGGACTCGCATAGATGTTTAAAGAACGTTACATTTGACTTAAATATCACGTGTCAGGAACGTAGTAGCGACCTTAACAATTACGTCACCAAAATAACGAAAATGTAACGTACTCACATTACGTCATATATACGTGGCCAATCTAAATTTCTGGAAACGTTGATATGGAACGTTGTAGGTACAGGAAGGTGTGGACTCGCACAGATGTTTAAAGAACGTTACATTTGACTTAAATATCACGTGCCAGGAACGTGGAACCAACCTAGACGATGACTTCGCCAAAATAACGAAAATGTAACGTACTTACATTACGTCATAAATACGTGGCCAATCTAAATTTCTGATACGTTAATTATGGAACGTTGTAGGTACAGGAAGTTGTGGACTCGTACAGATGTTCAAAGAACGTTACATTTGACTTAAATATCACGTGCCAGGAACGTAGAACCAACCTAAACGATAACTTCGCAAAAATAACTAGACTGTAATGTGCTTATGCAACGTCACATATACGTGGCCAGTTTTAAGTTCTGGTACGTTAATTATGGAACGTTGTAGGTACAGGAAGGTGTGGACTCGCACAGATGTTTAAAGAACGTTACATTTGACTTAAATATTACGTGCCAGGAATGTAGAACCAACCTTAACAATGACTTCGCAAAAATAGTGAAACTGTAATGTGCTTATGCAACGTAACATATACCTGGCCAGTTTAAAGTTCTGGTAACGTTTGTCTTGGACCGATGTAGGCACAGGAAGGTCTGGACTCGCACAGATGTTTATACAACGTTACATTTTACTTAAATATCATGTGCTAGGAATGTAGTAGCAACCTTACAATGACTGCAAAAATAAAATAACAGACTGTAACGTGCTAATGCAACGTCACATATACGTGGCCAAGTTAAAGTTCTGGTAACATTAACTATAGAACGTTGTAGGCAAAGGAAAGTGTGGACACGCATAAATGAGTATACAAGTTACGTTCGACTTAGATATCACGAGCCAGGAATGTAGTACCAACCTTAACAACGACTTTGCCAAAATAAAGAGACTGTAACGTGCTTGTCACATACATGGCAAATTCATAACTTCTGGTTACATCAAGTTAGGACAACACATGCAAGGAATGTTCTAGTAACCTTAATTATGCCATCAACAAGATATAGTGATAGTAATGACTAACGTCCAGTTAAATGAATCATTACATGAACATAATTTAAAGTTCCTGTACAGGAAGATGTAGACACCGATGTTCAGTAAAATTATATATAACACACTAAGCCTAACATTTTCACATGTGAAGGTAAAACACAACTAACTTATGCTTTGACTTATTAACAAATGTATATTGTTTTTCCAATAATTAATGAGTTAATACACAAGAACTTTTTTGAGCATCCAAATAGAGAATATTGACACACAGAATTGAACTTAAATATAATTACAGTCTCGTATGTCATCTATCAAAAATCTATCCTATCGTTAATAAGTTTTATTGAGTATTTTATTAACCCCTAAACGGTTAAGGGGCAGGGGAGATTTGCCGTTCTGGCTTGTCTTAAAATTGAATTAGGCATATTTTAACTAATAAATCGTGACTATATTGTATTTACTGAGGGATATACACTGTATCAAAAATCGAGCATTTAATAACTGATTTATCCTATACTTAGTAGATTATGAGAATTAAATATGCATTGAAATTTCCCATTTTTCCCCAATTTTTTTTCACATTTAAAAAAAAAAGATTTTCACATTTATGAGTTTGATAATCTCAGAAACTTAAAAACCACTTTAAAACACCAAGAAAATGTGTATCTTAAGTATATTTTTGAATTTTGGAACTTTATAAGGTATATGACGTACCAAGAACATCAGTAGGTATGAAATACATCTTTTATGTACGGTCGGTTTTGGATATTGGGTTTATCCCTCGGGAAATATGTGTATATCCCTTGGTCCCTGCGGTCCGTCGGGATATACACATATTTCCCTTGGGATAAAACCTGTATCCAAAACCTCCCAGTACATAGCCCTTGTATATCTCCCGCTCAACTCAGATATCAATTATATTCCCGCATGTTATTTACCTATAACACTACTAAGTATGGGATTAACTTTGATGATATTTAGATATTTCATTTCCGAGATTGTGCCCAGATCTCGGCAGATCTATTCACCCCCTTTACTATGAATGTAATTATCTATAGCCTAACTGTTTAGGGGTTATATTGTTATTTTTCTGAACGGGAATGAATAAATATTCTAATTTGAGCTTGAACAAATGCTCTATTAGTTAACATGGTATTGATTTTCAAAAAGCAATAATGACCATTTTAAGTTGGGAATAAATCTAGAAAAATTGCATGTTTCAGATATGAAGCCATTATATCTATGCAATCTTAAAAGTACTGTCCCGTTACTTGTCATAGAGATAAAAATTTAATTCAAACTGGCTTGCTTCTCGGAACAGATATTGTTTATGCTAAGTGTTCATTTTTCCTTGAAAGCATGAGCTCTCATTGGTCCTCATCACTTTCCAAATGTTTTTTCAAATGACTTGTACAGCTCAGTCGTTGTTTCCCTGGTTGCATGTTTAACACATTGCCATTTCTGCTTGTTTTTGGACATTTTCCTGGAAAAAATCAATCTATTGAAAAGTATGAAATGTAACCTGTATACCCATACCCACTCTGTATATTTTGCAGTGTCATTTTCAACCAAAATTGAGCTAGCGATCTATTCTTTACAATCTCAGATACAATATGTCTCAAAGGTCTACAATGTGTTGTAAATCAGTAAGTTATTGAGGATTAAAAGTGCGAAAATCGGGAAAATTTTTAAATTCTTCCAAATATAAATATGGAAGCCATATATATAAAATAAAATACATAATTGTAAAATTCTTTGGTAAAATACTCTAGTATTCGTGAAGTAAAGTCTGCACTTTATATTTTTAGAATAGAATGACAAGGATCTTGCTAGATTTGATTCTGCTGTAAACTTAATATATATAAAATACTTCTATAATGAATAATAGATTAACCTGGACTTACCGAAGTCACTTTCCTCGCAACTCCCCAAGCTCAGAGGACTCTAGACTGCCTAACTTCCAAACCGTCAAATGTTCCATTCTGCTTGTACTGCTAGTTTGTCTGAAATATTTTAGAGACTTGTAGTATAAACATTTTATTAGTTGGTTATCTGAAAATGCACCTGAGGGTGTAATCTTTCTTCCACCAGATCTGATCTTTGTCTCAGGAGACTTTTTGGGACTACTCTGGGGTAAAACAATCCCTATGCTCATCTGTTTATAGATCCCTAGTAGCTTTTTGTACCATCCTTTTGTATTTCTACAGTAGAATCATATAGCCAAAACATTCCTTCGTTGACTCTCATAATCTTCATCCAATGATTTAACTAGAGATCTATTTATTAAAATATTCTATTGGATAATAATTTGAAATGTTGGAACGGTAGGAAAGTAGATACCTGAGAATGACTCTTAACTTTCTGAGATAAAATATGGCAGGTCAACTTCGGGTCAGTGTGACACCTCTAGAAATAATATAGGCCTACCTGATTAGCATAACACCACTCATCTCAACACAGCCAAAATCATCTCAGGGTTATCATGGGTGAAGGCTACAACAATCCTGAAAACAGAATAGGTAGATGGGAAAATAGAGGACAATAGTAGTACTTTAAAAGACTGTTACTTTATTTTATACTTTTATTTCAAATTGTATTGATTAAGATAAGACCTTTAAATTGTGAATATGATGAGTAAATCTACTGAGATGTTTTAACATTGTGTCAATCAGGATTAAGTTCAAACCTTTTAAAAGAACTTAATTATATAGCAGTCATACTTTTAAAATTTGCACAGGGCGCCAAATTAAATAGCACCAAATTAAAGCAATTTACAGTATCTCATTTGCTGTGAAACTGTGAAAGTTAAATAATAACTGCATTAAATACAAATGAATACTTTCTGAAGCAAAGAGCCACAAATGATGCAAGTTAATTAAATCAAACGATGAAATAATATACCTGATTAGTATGAAACACCATCATCTAAACACAACCAACAAGGTCTCAGGGTTATCATGGATGAAAGCTACAAAAATCTGGTTCATCTCCTACTTCTGAAAACAGAGTAGAGAACTATTGTACACTAAGATGGAAAAACAGATGACAATAGTAGTTTTTTTAAAGGCTGATAAAAGTTAACTTAACTTAAAAGAAATTAACTTTCATTGAATTCGATCAATAAAAACAAAGCTTAATTTCAGATTTGCTGAAAATGAAATACACTTTTCAGTCTCTATCAATTGTTAAAAGGCGTGTGCTTATAACAAACACCATTTCGATTAAAAAATATAAATATCAATAATCAGGCCCGTAGCCAGGATTTGCCAAGGGGGGTTCATTTTTCAAAAATTTCCAGGGGGGGTTCACATTTGACAATTTTGGCCCAAATATGGACAAAATCACTTGAGAAGTGCTCAAAATGGTGAAAACTGCATGATTTTGAAAGAATTTTTTCAAAAATGACTGTTAGCTCAGCACCCTCCGCTCATTTGCTCAGCACCCAATATTTCCCACAGGCTCTGTCTGCATAGGGTGAATTTTGGAACATAAATAAATGACATGTGAATTTGCTGAAGTGACGATTTCCCATGTTAAAAATAAGAGAATTTTAGAGAGACCATACATCATGCGATTTATCGCATTCTACCCCCACTTTAACAAAAACCTGTATGGCCCAGTTATCTACGCCTGACGTTGTTGGTCTACGACATTTCAGAATCAGGGAGTGGATAACAGGGCCAGACGAGTTTGGTTACCCCCACTTATGTTTTTTACAAATTTAAGTGGGGGTCGTAGAGTAGATGAGATTACAGTAAAATTTTGAATGTTTGGAACTTCTCTGAATCTAAAAAATAAGCAATTAAAGGACCACATTGAAACAGAACATGTAAAAATAGAAACATTTATACATGTTCTTACTTTTGTTTATTTTAGTTTGTTTTGTAGTTTAGCTATCATATCTGTGACCTCATATTTCAATGCTTCTCTGCCATGTTATTTTCAAAAAAATTAAAGAACTCCCTAAATATAGTATGCTATCTATTCACTGGTGATCCGCTCGATTACACTGGTTACCGAAACGGTTCATTTTGGTAACAAAATGTCGGAACGTCGAAGGTACGATTTTTCTTTTTTCCTTATTTCACGCATTGTAGGCAGAATCCCCACAACATTTTTTCTCACAAACATGTATCAGCATCATATGTTTTAGAAAATGAACATGTTTGCGAAAAATAGGCATAGCTCAGAAGACAACAGAATCATCGATTTAATTCCTCACTTAAGTTACACAAACGGTTCGGGTTAAAAGTGCAGATCTTAACTGTTTTTCGAAAAACCGTACTTAAGTGAGGAATTAAATCGACGATTCTATTGTTTTCTGAACTATTTGTTCGCAAACATGTACATTTTCTAAAGCATATGAAACTGATACATGTTTGTGTATTTCTGTATTTCTGCCATCATGATTATCTATCAGGCTAAAGATGGCAATCACGGACTCCCCGGGCAAAGTCTATTCTTTGAAAGAGGTAGATCTAACAGAGATCACCATCAAGATTAAGATAACTGCATAAACCATTTGCCATAAACACTTCACCATCCAATCAACACCTCTGCGCCAGATCCCAGGGACCGGATCTGACTTAGTATGTATCCAACAGACTGACTAGAAGTCAGTCTGTTATGATGTACTACTTTCCTGTGGAAATTGCAGTGAAATTTTTTGCACAAAATTATCAATTGGAGGAAACATTTTTTCAATAAAATAAACATTACAAAATTTCAATTAAATAGTAAGGTACAATTAAATGCAATAAAAAGTAACACAGCATATTGTCTAGTGGAAATAAAGCTAGATGAACTAACACTGTGCAAATTAATTTTACCCAATCAGCCATTTTGAATAGCACTTCCTATGTAAACAAATAATTGGAATTACCAAACATTAACATAGGTGCCTTATAGTCTGAATATAATTCAGACTAAATAGGATATAGTCTAGGATCTGACTTGAAAGTCGCTGATGGTTAATTGACCCCTGGACCCCTTGTAATTGACCTAACGAAAATTATGAACCAGGAATTATGATTGAAAATCGTGATGAAATTGAAAATCAATAACATCGATTCAAATATCAGAATATTCAAAAGTCTAATTTCAACTGACAAAAATTTTGAAAATTGAAACGATCCCAACTTTCACATGAGATTATTTGTGTTCTCGCTGCAAGTACCGGCCATGGAATGCTTTCATTTTAACCTTTGGTGATTGTGTAACATGCATGCATCATTCTTACCTTCGAAAGCTGGCAGTACGGCTCCCAAGTTGCTTTTAAGCAGCAATATTCTTGAACTTGGAACTGTCCTCCATGTTGATTTCGACGCGGAAATTCCTCTATTTCTATTGGTTGATAGAACAGAATACGATAAAAAGCCGAACGAGAAATACATCAAATTTGCGAACGATGTACTTTCCGTTTGTAACGCTCGCCCTTGTTGAAAGGGACTAAAATTTTTGTCCCGAGGTCTGACAAATCGCCGGAAGAGTGGAGTTTTAGTCAATTTACCGATAATTCGCCATTTTTAGTCCCGGCGTAAAAGGGTAGGAGGTCCTATCAAATTATGGTCCTACTTTCCATTGATTTATATGGTGACCTAAATACAACTCTCCCTTATTATCGTATCCACAATCAGGGCCAGTAAGGGCCTTTAAGAAAGGGGACCATAATCCCCAGGGGACCATAATTTATTTTACACCGGCAAGCTCCAGAGGAAGTCGACATGGACATCTATGAAGTTCAGAGGAAGAAAATATGGAATTTTATAACTCTGAGAGGAATAATACATGGAAACTTCCAATTTTGAGAGGAAATTGACATGGAAAAAATGCTCAAAAAGGGGGTCTTTGGCGCGGCACATAGGTATTAAGAGGTATATTGGAATGAACCCCTCGGGACAGACCGTCAGACTTTTGTCAGCAATAACCCATGGCAAAATTACAACGTCGGAGAAACGTTTTCTTTACATCATATTTCCACTCTCACTCTCAATTACCACGTTAAGTTCATCTGTGTGAGCCAACATATGCCTGTGCCTCCACCGATCAGTATTTAAAGTTACCACAACTCGAGGCATACATGTATATTCGTTATATATTTAACATTTACTTCACGTCACAAATTAAACGAATTTGTTGAGACCACAACGTCTTTGTCACGTTCTTTTTCACATACATGTATATGTATTTTTCACGTTTAAACCCCGTTTCGTCAACGTCAAAATTAACTGTTTCGACAACGTTGTTAATAAACCAATTTCGTGAGGACATAGCGTCTTTTTGTAACGTTTCCTGCACTTACAAATATTTTTTTACATTTCAATTGAAAACACGTTTCGACAACGTTGAAATTAACCGTTTGCACTACGTTGAAAATGAACCATTTTGGTCAGAAAATTACGTCTTTGTAACGTGTGTTACAATTACAAATATTTTTCACATTCAAACCATGTTTTGACAACGTTACAATTAGCCATTTTCACTACGTGGCAAATGAACCAATTTGGTGGGAAAACAAGGACTTTGTAACGTTTCCTAGACTTACAATTATCTTTCACATTTAAAACACGTTATGACAACGTCAAATTTTACTGTTTATATTACGTAGCAAATGTAACAATTTGGTGAGAACTGCAACGTCTTTGTAACGTTTTCTACACTTACAAATATCTTTCACATTTAAAACACGTACGTTACGACAACGTCAAATTTTACTGTTTACATTACGTAGTAAATGTACCAAATTTGGTGAGAACGCAACGTCTTTGTAACGTTTTTTACACTTACAAATATTTTTCACATTTAGAACACGTTACGACGACATCAAATTTTACCGTTTATATTACGTAGCAAATGAAACAATTTGGTGAGAAGTGCAACGTCTTTGTAACGTTTTCTACACTTACAAATATCTTTCACATTTAAAACACGTTACGACAACGTCAAATTTTACCGTTTACATTACGTAGCAAATGTACCAAATTTGGTGAGAACACAACGTCTTTGAAACGTTTTTTACACTTACAAATATCTTTCACATTTAGAACACGTTACGACGACATCAAATTTTACCGTTTATATTACGTAGCAAATGAAACAATTTGGTGAGAAGTGCAACGTCTTTGTAACGTTTTCTACACTTACAAATATCTTTCACGTTTAAAACACGTTACGACAACGTCAAATTTTACCGTTTACATTACGTAGCAAATGTACCAAATTTGGTGAGAACACAACGTCTTTGTAACGTTTTCTACACTTACAAATATCTTTCACATTTAAAACACGTTACGACAACGTCAAATTTTACCGTTTATATTACGTAGCAAATGAAACAATTTGGTGAGAACTGCAACGTCTTTGTAATGTTTCCTGCACTTACAAATATTTTACACATTTAAAAAACGTTACGACAACGTTAAATTTTACCGTTTATATTACGTAGCAAATGAAACAATTTGGTGAGAAGTGCAACGTCTTTGTAACGTTTTTTACACTTACAAATATCTTTCACGTTTAAAACACGTTACGACAACGTCAAATTTTACCGTCTACATTACGTAGCAAATGTACCAAATTTGGTGAGAACACAACGTCTTTGTAACGTTTTCTACACTTACAAATATCTTTCACATTTAAAACACGTTACGACAACGTCAAATTTTACCGTTTATATTACGTAGCAAATGAAACAACTTGGTGAGAAGTGCAACGTCTTTGTAACGTTCTCTACACTTACAAATATCTTTCACGTTTAAAACACGTTACGACAACGTCAAATTTTACCGTTTACATTACGTAGCAAATGTACCAAATTTGGTGAGAACACAACGTCTTTGTAACGTTTTCTACACTTACAAATATCTTTCACATTTAAAACACGTTACGACAACGTTAAATTTTACCGTTTATATTACGTTGCAAATGAACCAAACTGGTAAAAATTCAACGTCATTGTTACGTTTTTCACACCAGCACAAATTTCGAACTTTACTAACACATTACTACAACGTCATTTTTTAACCATCCACCGACGTTTTGCTGAATGTCACAATTTTACGTTGCTTTGACGTTTATATAACGGAAATATACAACGTCTCCAGTGAACTTATATACCACATATGAGTGACGTTACATGGACGTCACTGTTTGCTGGGATACATGTATTGACATTCCAGAGCAATGTAATAAGTCAAACTTTAATCCCTAATTATTCAATTTCTATGATTTGAGTTTTGTTCACACTGATAGATAATCTGTTTGTTAGAGTTAATGGATTAATTTCTACAGCCGATGGTTCTAATTTGAACCAACAAATAATTTGCAAATTAAGTTTTTCATAATTATTTGATTGTATAATGTCCCTTATGTTATGATTAACATTGTGTTAAAATTTGGATTTAATTGATTGACTCAACGGAAAGTTAATTTTTAATCAATGGGTTTCCTCACATTTTTACTCCATTGGGTTTCCTCACAATTTAACTCAATTGTTTCTCTGTCAAAATCCTATTTAGTTTTACCAATCTGGGCACTGTTAAGTGATTATGGGCCAAAATTGACAAATTGTGACCCGTTGGTATGTTTTGAAAATTGATCCTCAGGGCTAAAACTTATTACTGTAATATATTGGATGTATTGCTCCGATTTCTTCTCACAAATCTTTGATAATAAATTAGGAAACATGCATTAAGTTTGCATGATACAAGTGGTGTTATAAGCCATGCTAAAACAAAATTAAAACTTGAATTCTCTCACATTTAACAATTTATTTTTTCTGTTATCAATATAATATCTGAGATATAAACCAGGGATATAAACAACAGATTAGTCCATGATGTAATACATTTGTTTCTACTACAATTGGACTATTTCTTTTTATTACAGCTAGTTATTATTAACCTTTCTTTGTTTTCCACTTCCAAATATCAAAAGGTGCGAGATTCGGTATGTTTAGTTGTTTGAAAATGAAAATAAAGAAGCGGGTACATTTTACATTAATTCCTAATGTTTCATCTGACAAAGCGATGATTACACTTTGAGCAAATTGGAGCATGGTAGAACAAACTGATGTAAATAACATATTGACACAATATGATAAGTAAAACTTTAATCCCCAATTATTCAATTTCTCTAATATGAGTTTCGTTAACACTAATACCTGTAACTAATCCATTTGTTAGTGGAAATGGATTAATTTCCTACAGCCAACAGTTCTAAGTTCCACAAAAATAATTTGAAAACTTTTTCATAATTATTTGATTGCATAATGTCCCTAAAGTAATGATTAACATTGTGTTAAAATTTGGATTTAATTGATTGACTCAACGTAAAGTTAATTTTTAATAAATGGGTTTTCTGACATTTTTACTCCATTGTTTCTCTACTACGTACATTAAGTTTACAACAAAAAGGCCCCATCTTACACAGGCACAAACAACCACCTGTATTCACTTTGCAGACCACAAAAATAGTCTTGATAGACACAGAACTGCTCAAATTTTAGCTAAATACATTACGCATTTTAAACAGGCCAGTACCTAACAAGTAACGATTCCCTCCCCTTTGCCAACATTTCTTTCAAAATCATGCAGATTTTCACCATTCACATGCATGTATTGATGTCAGAGCAATAGAAGTAATACTTTAATCCCTAAGTTATTTTCAATTTCTATGAATGAGTTTTGTTAACTGATAACTAATCCGTTTGTTAGAGTTAATGGATTAATATCTAGAGCCGATTGTTCTAATTTCCACAAAAATAATAATTTGCAAATTAAGTTTTTCATATTTATATGATTGTATATTGTCCCTCATTCTATGATTAACACTGTATTAAAATTTGGATTGAATCAATTAACTCATTGGAAAGTTAATTTTTTGATTTTTAATTGATGACTTTTCTTAACATTTTTTACTCCATTGTTAACATTAATTTAAATCAAATGAAATTTCTTTCTTTCTTCTAAAATATTTATTTTGTAAATATTTTTCAAATAGAAATAGAATAATCAAAATGATGTAATTTGATATTTTCGGCTTAGATTGGAAAATACTAGAAAATAATATTTTTTTGAATAGAAAAAATTCTAAATAAACTACAATCATCAGTTTGGATTGATAAATATGACCAAATCGATTTCATCAAGTGAAAATGATAAAAATCATCTCAATTAATACTATATCTGACTAAATAATGTGTATAAAGTGAATCTATCAGTTTTATTTTGTTTGTTTAATTACTTAACGCTGACAGTGCATTGTAAATCATTAATAAGCCAGATAAGTTAAAGAAATAAGAAACGATGACGTCATTTCGTATAGTTAGCGTATCTCCTGTTATTAGAGCTCTGATTTAATAGTATATCCTGAAATAGGCCAGAAGAAGCTGTTTTCCATAGAATCGGCGGGTATGTCTGGTTCTATAGGTCCAATAGAGTGGTAGGCAAACTATTTGTTAGCCTAGATATATAACGCAGCCTATATTAGGTCATATTTCGTAGAGTTGAAAATAGTACTAACTATACTGGTTGTCCGCCAAATCTCTTGGTATAGGTTGTGTCTCTACAACACGGGAGATACGGGAGATATTTCACACTATGACAGTTGATATTAGAGCATAGTTAACAGGAGATTCTATTACTATATAACCTTTTTGGCACAGTGTGTCATACTTATAGGAGAGCTTACTGCATCGGGACTCAATCTGGTTTTGTAGCATGTTTTATCAGGGGCCACCTCCTTGCATTCATTGACAATTTTAGCTGATATGTTTTTTATGTGAATATGACTGTCATCATCTTCATGGGACTTCAATTTTAGTATTTGATGAGCAAATGTTTTTGAGATAAGAAGGCTGGCATAGCCAATTGTTGAGAGTAAAATGAATTCACCCTCTAATGTTTTCACAATGCATTCCATTATGCTTCTATTGCCGGTTTGGAAATAAACACCTCCGGCAGAGATATAATAGTCCAAGAGCTCTGTGGACGTCCACATTCTAGATGTATCATTTCGTACTTCTTCAATAACCTTCTCCAAAGCTAAATCAGTTTTATTAAGCTCTATTTTGCTTGCTCCAGAAACTGCAGCTGACACATTCCTTGTCCCAAGAAATGATGAATAGCATTTACCATGGTATCTAGCATCAGCCGCATGTAAATCACTTACTGCTCCACTAACACGTATTTCTACTAGGCGTGCTTGGTCATCAGAGCGTTTCCTGCATGTTTCAAGGATTCTTTCCTTGAGAGATCTCTCACCTAGACTTTTGTTTACAGTTCTGCAAATATAAGCTGCTTTCCATCGATGGGGATTTTTCTTGTCTCGTTTCACTGGGCAATCAAGTCCACAAAATAAACAATGACTCTTGAAGTCAAAGTTTTCGACATTTGACCTTCGAGTTCTCTTCATGGAAGGTTCCTCTTTGCTCGATGTTGAAGGTTTCCGTTTAGCATGATTTATATGGAATGAAGAGACATAAGTGTTTACACAATTATGGTGGCACTTTAATGTTAAGTTTTCATTTTTGTTCAAATTATTCTCCAGTTCCACACCAAGATTATCATTACGTTCTTTGCTTGCTTTTATAATGGACCTTATCCTTTTGGCATAGACAGTTATTAGTTCCCTATCTTGAAATGTACATGTTTTCTTAAAAAAACACTCATCCGCCTGAAAGAAAATGTCGAGACATGAAAATTGGACAAATCATGTGGTCTTTTGATATTTACTCAGAATATCATAGTTATTTTAAAGAGTTGTGTAGGCTACAACATGTTACATAGTTTTTATTAATTGTGTATTTAATTGTTTTGTTTTTTAATTAATTGTTTTGTCACTTAATAACTCAGTTACTTATCAGTTTCTAAGGATTAATTTTAACTTACCATGATTGTTACTATTTTCATCTATTCTTAGGTTTGTATGTACATTTTTTCTCCAACCATGTTATGACAACTTATTACAATGGTCACACCCACTGCCATTTGATAGTTGCAAATTGCTGATCTGTGGTTAAAATTGTATATCCCTGGCCACATTCATTTGTAAGACATATAGTCAACAATATTTCCTGTAGTATAAGTTCTAATTTTGTATTAATCAAGAGAAAACTTCATAGATTCATTAAAACACATGTTGACCCAAATCCTAGTTCTACTGTTTCTGCTAATGCTTACCACAAGGTAAGGAGTTGACACTTGTTTATCTTAATTAAAATTTATGCATCTTGGAAATAAGGAATTTGACCCTATATTTCAAACTAGTAGTTCATCAATTGAAAATGTTTCTCATCAAAGTCAATGAAGAATTGAAAGCTAATAAATCTAAATATATACTACAACTACATGTATGTCTTTGTAAACAAGTAATTATAAAATGCTATCACTAAATGTATAATATGTGCTTACATAACAACCATGTACATTTGATATGAATGCAACATTTTATCTCATGGATTCAGCTCATAAGCAAACAATGCATTAAGTTTTGAAAGAGATGGTTAATATTATTAAAAGATACTTTTGAAATCTAAATTGATATTTTACTCCAAATTCCATAAGGCTTTAAGTAAATGTTAGGATATAGAATTAGGTTACTTAATAAGTGTTATTATAATAATAAAATGTTATTTTGACTTTGTGATCTATTTATTCATTGTATAACATAATGATTCTTTAAAATAAGGTATGTGCACCTTTATATGCTTCTATTACTATATGTAGTACGGGCATTATCTTTTTAAAATGTTTTTATTGATTTATTACATAATCAAACTCAAATAATCCTTCAAATATTATATTTATCTGACACCAAACATTTGTTCTGTCTATTTCTCCAAAAAACACACATTTT
Organism: Owenia fusiformis; assembly: GCA_903813345.2. NCBI lineage: Eukaryota > Metazoa > Annelida > Polychaeta > Sabellida > Oweniidae > Owenia > Owenia fusiformis. Next base: position 808,549 of record CAIIXF020000011.1, on the reverse strand, counting down.
CAGTTGTCTAATCATTTGGTAATGACTGTTAACATGTTATAACTCCTCAAAGTGCCACGCCCCTTTTGAAATATTATTACATAATTAAAAGGTGCAATTAAAAAAAATGCTCAACATATATGATTTTGCAGATTGTTTAATTTTGAAGGATACATATGTGGCAATATAAAAATGCACAGAAAAAAACTTTATACCTTAAAACGACCTTTGGCCTGTATTTGAGATTTGGCAACCGGACTAGTTGATTTCTACGGGCATCGCAGAAATGAACAAATATTATAACTCCGAGTTATACTTTATACGGCGACCCTGCGGCCTCTAAAAAACTGGATACGCCGTACGGGGACCGCAATGCGAGCGTAGTTTTTCTACGCTCGCCGCAGAAATTCACTGTTTTACTTGATCTGTGGTCGACGCATGGCCTCCGTACGACAAATGTGACTAGGGTGTTACATCAAAAACTGTACGTGTTGTGTTTTACAGCAAATATATGACCGAAAACTGTTTTTTCTCTAATATTGGATGGAGGGGGATTGGATGAGGGGGGGGGGGTCACGTGTATGTAAGACATGATAAGACATGCTACTTGAATTTTTTCTTATGACTCCAAATTTTCCCATTTTTCATTCCCCAGATATATAATATCCAGTGTTTCTTACTGGGTCACTGAGTTTCTACGGCGACCCTGCGGCCTGTAAAAAAACTGGATACTCCGTACGGGGACCGCAATACGCGAGTTCTTGTGAATTTGTTCCATCGTAAAGACATATAAATCCCCCTCTCCATCCACTCCCCCCCCCCCTCCATCCAATATTAATTTATTTCGATTATTTTTTGTATAACGCTTGGAAACTGACTTTAAAAAGTGAGCAATGTCATTAGTATTGTGATAATAACGTCCCTTATACCTATTTATTACAGGTCGTGTAGACCATTGTTGCCCGATTTATAGCAAAAACATTGAATTTCGCACGTTGGTGATGATGCGCCTTTTTTAATAGATCTCATATCTTTGAAGTGTATCAGTTCAAAAAATACTAGATGACCTAACATATTTTGCCATGCACTGTGCCTATTCATTTGGCAATTCAGGTTTAATTTTCTCTTGAAAAAATAAATCTTCCAAATTTGTTGAATTTTCTTGCAGAAATTGCCTAATCCCCCCCCCATCCATCCATTTTGTACGATCGCCGGGCGTGATAACAGAGAAATAATGGACCGATTTCAATTTGGTTTACAGTTCTGAAATGCTCATGACGCCCGCTTTAAAGGCAGATTACAGGCGATCGAATTCGATATTTTACGGAGACCCCAGACGTCAAAAGATGACCAAATTTTCGATATTCGACACGTTTGCCATTTTTGAGCTCTTATATCTCAAAACTGTGTGTATGTACAAGTTAGAAAATTTATAGATATTAATCTACATTTCTATCTACAGGTCAGAAAAAGCATCATTTTTACAGATGATGTGACCGATGCAGAGTTGTTACAAGAATGCAAGCAACAGAAGATTGCCTTGTGGTCCTCCAAGCAGTGCCCAAAGTTCTTCAAGGTCAGATAATTTTTTAAATACATATTTAAATAAATGTGCCTCAATGAAAATTTATTTGAAACATAGGATCAAATCCTATGCTAAGGACTGATGGGAAAAAGTCAGTCCACCTCGGTGGGAATTGAACCCACAACCCGCCGATTAGATCTCGGATGCTCTACCAGTTGAGCGTACAGTAAATTACGCAGGCACTACATGCACTTGTCATTATTTGTTATTTGGACGTTGATGAATACAAAGGGTTGCTGAACACTTCAAGGTTTACACTTATTCCAATTGAAATTAATGCACTAAAGTTAGGGGCAACTTAAAATAGTCTTGGTTTGAATTTGAATTAAAATATGTCAAAATAAGCATCAACAACTTAGAATATCTTTATTTTTTTATCTACAGTTAACCAGTTGAGCCATGGAGCCCACTGGCTTTCACCCATGAACTCTGCATGTATTGCACTTCCGGTGATCGTACAAAATGGATGGAGGGGGGAGTAGGCGATTTCTGCTAGAAAACTCAACAAATTTGGAAATTTTATTTTTTAAGAGAAATAGGCGCAGTGCATGACACAATATGTCAGGTCTTCTAGTATTTTTATTAACTGATACGCTTCTAAGATATGAGATCTATTAAAAAGGTGCATCATCACTAACGTGCAAAAGTCAATGTTTTTGCTATAAATCGGGCAACAATGTCCTGTAATAAATAGGTATTAGGGACGTTATTATCACAATACTAATGCTCACTTTTTAAAACTAGTTTCCATGCGTTATTCAAAACATAATCGAAATAAATGAATAATGGATGGAGGGGGAGTGGATGGAGGGGGGGGGGAGTTACATGTCTTCACGATGGAACAGATTCACAAAACCTCGTGTATTTGAAAAAACTAAGCTCGGTACCCCAGTAAGAAACTGGATATTATATCTCTGGAGAATAAAAATTGGGAAAAATTGGAGTTATAAGAATAAATTCAAGTAGCATGTTTTATATACACGTTACTCCCCCCTCCATCCACTCCCCCCTCAATTCAATATTAATTGATTATTGTTTGTATTAGCATAGAAACTAACTTTAAAAAGTGAGCAATGTCATTAGTGTTGTGATAATAACGTATCTTATACCTATTTATTACAGGTCGTGTAGACCATTGTTGCCTGAATTATAGCAAAAACATTGACTTGTGCATTACTTCTGGGACAACCCTCGTATTTCCCTAAAAAACAAACTGTATCAAAAAACTCCCATGAGACCTTTTTTACTTTCACCGATATAGAGATACGAGTACCGACAAATGATATAAAATCCCGACTTATGCTAATATTATAGGACAAGTTTCTATTTACAATATTAATTTTAGCGATTTATTTACAACCTCATCCTTTTGCCAAGAACACACACAGTTGACAGTTTTTAAGCTAAATCAGTTTGTCTTAAGTTTGTCTTAAGTACACTTAAACCAGCACATAACTTAACAATTCTGGCAAGTTTTTTCCTTGGATGTCTAAAGAGAGTCCCTATAACTCGAAACACTTTCAAATTTCGAGCCACATAATTCTTCTTAATTCGGATATTTTATACTTTCGTATAATTGGGAACCGGCATGGATAACTTATCCGCTATGATTTGGTATGTGCTTAAAATGAATGTTGATCTAGTCAAATTGACTACTTTCGTGAAAAATAAATCAATAAAGTACGAAATACAGAAGAGAATCTCTCAAAATCAAACAGCTACACCAGTGTGACCTAATTGTGACGTCACTAAAAGGTAAGGTCTATCCGGTGATCGCAAATCATCAATAGTAGTAACTGATCATTCATATTCATGTTTTGTAAAACATAATACAACAGCAAATAGCTAAGATTTATATATAATTGAATCTTACAGAGGTATAGGAATGTTAATATATTCGAAGGGCATGTCTAATAATCAATTTGAGTCATATGCAATCGAACGCCTTACAAGTATTCCTCGACGTTACTTATTTCTATCATCAAGTTTTCTGATGGTTGTCTCTTCTTTGACCTTACCGCTGGATACAATCAAATGTTAGGAAGATAATGATAACATGATATAATGATTTATATGAATGTATTGTCTATTGCTGCAAGCGGGGGTATGGGAGACACAACAAATACAAGTAGCGCGACAATGGCTCGTTTTTGAGCATCTGAGAAATTGATCTAAAATCAAAATAACTAAATAAACAAAACGCCCGTTTTCACCCTTGGTATACGCAGCTAACGAAAATTGACCGGCACGGGTCAAAAGCTGGACCGGCACGGGTTAACGGTTTTATTTGAATTTAAAATAGCCATAACTTGCTCAATAATGACTTCCTCGTGTCTAATTTGAAATATATGATGCCTCCCGATGCTTTTAAGTACCCCAATTTTTTACAGATTTTTAAACGGACCAAAACTCTCTAAATGCGCATTCATGCTCTTTTCTCTCGAGAACGACTGTCTCATTTTCACGATTACTTTTATTTAGTACTTCTAACATATAAGATCTATTTTTCCCCATCAAGGTATGATGTTAATGACATGCTATTTACATATTGTGAGTTTCAATGACGCGCATTTGATTTTATAAAAAAATGCCAAACGTTGTGACAAAGAATTTCATCAGCTATTGCCCCGAACCGGTCCGTCTTCTCTCTGCAAGCAGATTGCCCCGAACCGGTCCGTCTTCTCACTGCAAGCAGGATGAAATTCTTTGTCACAAAGTTTGGCATTTTTTATAAAATCAAACGCGCGTCATTGAAACTCGCAAGATGTAAATAGCATGTCATTTACATCATACCTTGATGGGGAAAAATAGATCTTATATGTTAGAAGTACTAGATAAAAGTTATCGTGAAAATGAGACAGCCGTTCTCGAGAGAAAAGAGCATAAATGCGCATTTAGAGAGTTTTGGTCCGTTTAAAAATCTGTAAAAATATAGGGTACTTAAAAGCATCGAGAGGCATCATATATTTCAAATTAGACACGAGGAAGTCATTATTGAGCAAGTTATGGCTATTTTAAATTCAAATAAAACCGTTAACCCGTGCCGGTCCAGCTTTTGACCCGTGCCGGTCAATTTTCGTAAGCTGCGTATACCAAGGGTGCGTTTTACAGTACATTCACTGAAGTGGTCAAAGTATTGTTTAGGCTCTAGTAAACCATATCACACTGCGCCGCGTTACACAGCGAATATAGTATTGCGGCGGCATGGAGTCTATGAAGAAAGGTAATGCCTGGGTCACATTTGCTCCGATCCATCGGCCGGCGCCCGGCCGATGAATAAAATGTAATAACATAAGATGAATGAGACATTTTGATAATTCTTACCGGCATATTTTGATATGTATGTAGTTTCAATGTCACAGATAATAAAATTCACAATCCACGTGATAATTACCGAGCGACTACTGCTATTACATTACTACATTCATTAAAATGAAAAGACAAATGACATGTTTACAGTCATTTTCATATTATAGTAAATTATATCGTATTCATATCTCTATTTCGGTGAAAGTATTGAGTTCATGCTCAAAAATAAATTTTGAAAATATGCAATTACTGTATCGATTTACAGTAAGTCGGTATCGGGACTCTGTTGTCGAAGTCGGTAAAAGTAAAAACGTTTTATTAATTGATCTCTATATATTACATCATTAGATGTCAAACGTGTTTACATTGGCAATCTCTAACTAATGATAACGAAGCTGAATTTTCATATTCTTAATAAATTGACTCTATGAATGAAATTTGGGTCATTTAAATACTAGTTTATTCACGGTGTTTCATAATGACATCATCCCTTTAGAAAAGTACCTAAAATAAATCATTTTTTGGTGAAACCTATACACAAAATTGCTAAGATGTCGATATATTTCAGTTGTGAGTAATATATTTTAGTTGTATGTAATTTCTTTATAAAATACCAACGTGAGATCGGGGCGTTCAAAACTTTTGGATCGCGTACGCTGGCGTTTAACGTAACCTGGACATACTAATCCATATTGTTATGATCATAATACATGTACACGTTCCACCTGTCTTATAATATATCTTCTCTGGGGAAAATAAACAATTATTTTTATTCATTTTGAATGCAATGGCGATCTTATTTTTAAGTAAACGGATAAAATTAATTATTCATGCTAATAACCTTTCCATTAAAAGATTCATATGAAGATAATCTTCAAAAATATAAAAATGGTCCCTCCCGAATCAACATATTCGTAATGCATTTTCGGACCATTTAGACCATCCTTCATTTCTGTACACAAATATCAGTGTATGTTTCAAATAAGACACCAATCTGCTTGTAGCTTCATTAACATGTACAAAACATCAAATTGTTTAGAGTGATATTTTGAGTAACATACGATATCAACCGCATGTTGGGATTATAAATGATTTTCTGAAAAAATCACACATATTTTCATATCAGAAATACCACTGGCTTTTATTGTCCATAGCAAGAAAAATGGTGAGCTACCCTATCTAATGAGTATCAGAAAGACCTTGACGAGGCCTAATCTGAGTTTTCCAAAAACGGTAAGAACTAGAAAGAAAAACTCAAAAAGGACAATCAGTTAAAGGTAATGCAAACTCTTAATCAACCAAAACTGTAGAACTTTTAATCATAACGTATTCTGAGGGAAGATGAATTTATAATTATGATACATTTATAATGGTATAAGCTCAATGGTTAAACTGTTATTAAAGTTAACATATCTTACCTGGTTTCGGGTAAAAATGATCAGCAAGACCACTTGGAACAATTGGCCCGGATCCCACTCCATTTAACTCGCACACTTGTCTGTTTTCGATTCCTCGAAGGTTATAAGAACTACAAATCTTGTCGTTCGCAAGGCATTGAGTGGCGCATTCGATCGCCGTGCTTGGGCTAACAGTTTTCGTTATGTTTCCCGTCTTCTCTGATTTTGAGACTTTAACGAACATTCCTTGTTTAGTTTTAACTGCATTCCCGACATGCATACATATCGAGAATACCACTAAATTGAAGATGAGCGTGGTGTCCATTGTAGATTTTCGCTCTAGCTTAACTTCTTTCGATCTTCGATCCTCTCACTCTATAGTCGTCTAAAGCTTATTCCGCAGGCGCCGATAAAATGTTTGCTATGTCATCCCATAGAGAACGTTGATAATTGAAGATACAGGGTTGCCATGCGTTACCACTACTTCATTTATACTGATGAATAAATCATGAATTTGAATTTAGTTTACCCCCGGTCCTCCAATGCTGATGTGTACATCATTTTTACGAAAGAGTTTTAAGTGAACATAGTTTTAACCTTTCTAAAAAAATTCCAAAATCTTACTGCCTGTAAAACTATAAATAACGTAAGTTTCACTGGTTCTGAGGCCTCATCATCCGCTCGTCGCAACGCAGATTCACAAGCGCACCGCAACGCAACGCAAGTTTTGGCGAATCGCAATCAGGATTTGTATCATCCGCTCGGAGCAACGCAATCGCAAATTGGAAGATGTTTCGGTCGCAACTGACCAAAAAGTTGAGATAGCTTTTACCTTTCAACAAAAAAACCCATCTTTAAGACATTTGTTATCTATTTTAAATGTGTCAATCTAGATCGGAGTTTCTTTTTTGATTGCGTAAGTATGTTCTTTTCTGTTAATAATGTTAATAAAAAGTTAATTTATGTTTTTCAAAAGTGCTTAAATCAAAGGAATCATTAATGGTATGAGGCCGTGAGGGGAGCCTAAAACCTGCGAATTGTATAATTAAATCCAAATTCTGATCACAAATTCAAGAAAACGAAACGCAACATTCATTCCGGTATTGCTTAAAATGGGCATAACTTTAAGGTTCTTTGCAAAAGGCAATTTACAAATGACATATTTATGCTGGTTTGGTCATAGTATTTTTTGATGCGTAATACCAAGTCGGAACAAATAGCAATACTAATTTACTATCTGTTTTGTAATTCACTTTGGTCATAGCATTGATTAACTATTTACTTGCCAAATATTAAGTTTTAATTTGAAGGACAAAAGCACGAAAATTGTAAAAAACAAAAATCTTACCAAATGAAATTTTTTCACGCGCTGCCATTTTGATACGAGGCAAAACCTCCCTCGTTTCCAGTTCATCCCCAGTGCATAACTCAAAAAAAGTTTGTTCATATTTGGTATGTGAATACTTTAAGCAAGACAAATTGTCGAATGAGACTTTCGGTAGAATACACCCATTTTTAAAAATGGACACCATTTTACATTTCTTTTAATAATCAAAATGTAATTGAGCAATTTTATTCATATATCAAACTGAATGTAATTGAAGCGCTTGTTATGTCCGCCATTAGTGACAACGGTATCTGATTTTATTTTTTACCATTGTCAGGCTATTCCAGGGTGACATAGACTACTTATGAAGGGATATGGTTGCTCTGAGATCGTTACTCATGAGCCAATCAGATTAGCTATGTTTCGTTTAGGAAAGTTGTACATAGAGCAGAAAAATAGTGATGTAAATCTACACTATCGGTGATTTGTTTTTCAATCATCAAATTATAATGCATTGCTTTGGTTTGAAAACCCAGACTGTAATCATGGTTGAAAAAATGTCCATCTTGCTGATATTCAATTGAAAACAAAAACAAGTCAAAATATTGTATCTCTTAACAATTAAAATTAACATCATTTATAGATGTGCAGCTACAATGAAAGGAATTTTCTTCAAATACATACATGAAAGCAAGTAAAAATAGATATGGTATGGTACCATATTTAAGTAGCTAATACTACTTCTAAGTTCTGGAGCCAAGAATATTCAAAAATGCCTAAGTTAACAAGTCATATCATGGAACATACCATGTCACTTACTGTCATATCTAGTAACATATAATGTCACTTACTGTCTGATCTAGTTACATATAATGTCACTTACTGCCTGATCTAGTAACATATAATGTCACTTACTGTCATATCTAGTAACATATAATGTCGCTTACTGTCTGATCTAGTTACATATAATGTCACTTACTGTCTGATCTCGTAACATATGTCACTCACTGTCAGATGTGGTATCATACCATATCACTCAATGTTGTAACTTGTAACATTTCATGTGACTCACTTTCATATGTTACATACAATGTCACTTACTGTCATACCTCATAATATACCATATCACTAACTGTCAGATCTTTTAACAGGGCTGTCAACTTGGGACCACCTAATATGAGTGACTTACAAATGTTGGACACCTTAGTCCAAATCTGAACACTTTTGTCCAAATGTTGAACACCTTTGGCCAACTTTTAAACACCTTTGGCCAAAGTTTGAGCACCTTTGCCAAACTTTGATCACCTCAAATTTTTCGCGCACGCTACGCTCGCGATGTCGTGAACGGGGGGGGGGGGGTAGGTACGGAAATTTCCAATGAACATGCGTGACATATACGGGATTTCGCGTGACAAATCCGAACAAATTGCGTTCGGTTTTTTTCCGATGTTCGTATTTTTACCGTATCGTAAACATATTTTGAAAAAAGACCATTCTCGGTTTGGAGAACGAAGTTCGTCACTCAAATTGAGCGTTATCCCTGCTTCGGACAAATTTGATTGTTTTACATAATATAGATTTGAATGTCTTCTTTTGAATAGTCATAGTTAATTTTGGGTAATATTTCTAGATTTTTCATATAAAAATTACTAGTGAACCACCCAACGTCGCTTTTATGATTCGTACCACTTTTTTAACTTGGTGTATTGCATATTTCCGTGGGTTGATTTGAAAAAAAGACAGACAACGTATACATGAATATGTCATAAGCATATAGTGAGATAATTGTTAGATTAGGTTTGCTATAAGTGACTTTAAAACAAAAAAATAAAAAACATTAGTTCACGTGTTAAAGTCCCATTGACCATGACATCAAGGAAAATTAAGCCTTTTGTCATCAGACATCTTTATAGATGGAACTAGCTATGTACTACATTTTTAAATACACTCACATTCATTGTACATGTAGCTGTAATATCTAAGATGTTATTTTTATTGATGAAAAGATTCTTACATACTAAAGTTACATTAAAATATCAATTGCAATAGCCACCTGTTTTTAACATCCCTTTGTCACTCATCCCTTAATTATCTCTGTGTATCTTAAACGTGTGTGTGTTCGATGTTGATAGCACCCGAGTGCAACCTAAGGAGCACATACAATACATTTTGTGTATGCTCAGTCTGGTCTTATATCTGCCTGCACCGAGAAATGTTGGTGGTGATTTCGTGATTTTTGTAATAGCCTAACTACATAGCATCTCTTGTGCGCGTAAATCCCAATGTTTTAAAATAGAAAATAGAGACTCGACTCAATATCGATAGTTTCACAGATGAGGGTAGCGAATGGGCGCAGCTTTGACAATTAACGAATGATATAACAATATCACGGATTTCACCGAATGTTATTCATCCCTAAATAGCTTATTTATTTAGTCTTATGATCCGAGTGATGTTTCAATTTATTGCAGTGACTCTGAAATTGCTGCGCCAGATATGACGTCACAGCGACTCATTTTCCTACATTTAAAGCACTAAACTAAATTAATTGAAACATAATCATTAAAGAATGAGGACCTTGTATTTTACTCTGGATGAGGGTAGTGGCCATGTCTTGGCATGGCTAGTTATGCATTAACGTTTGATACTGTTGTGTGGATAAAAATAATGAATATATGTTAACGTAGCACTAAACAGATACTTTTAAAGTTAAAAGAATATACACCCTTGGTATACGCAGCTAACGAAAATTGACCGGCACGGGTCAAAAGCTGGACCGGCACGGGTTAACGGTTTTATTTGAATTTAAAACAGCCATAACTTGCTCAATATTGACTTCCTCGTGTCTAATTTGAAATATATGATTCCTCCCGATGCTTTTAAGTACCCCAATTTTTTACAGATTTTTAAACGGACCAAAACTCTCTAAATGCTCATTTATGCTCTTTTCTCTCGAGAACGACTGTCTCATTTTCACGATAACTTTTATTTAGTACTTCTAACATATAAGATCTATTTTTCTTCATCAAGGTATGATGTAAATGACATGCTATTTACATCTTGTGAGTTTCAATGACGCGCGTTTGATTTTATAAAAAAAATGCCAAACTTTGTGACAAAGAATTTCATCCTGCTTGCAGCGAGAAGACGGACCGGTTCGGGGCAATAGCATGAACATAATTTAGGAATCTTTATACATGTGTTTAAGTTTGGCATTTTTTATAAAATCAAACGCGCGTCATTGAAACTCACAAGATGTAAATAGCATGTCATTTACATCATACCTTGATGGGGAAAAATAGATCTTATATGTTAGAAGTACTAAATAAAAGTTATCGTGAAAATGAGACAGTCGTTCTTATATAAATGCGCATTTAGAGAGTTTTGGTCCGTTTAAAAATCTGTAAAAAATTGGGGTACTTGAAAGCATCGGGAGGAATCATATATTTCAAATTAGACACGAGGAAGTCAATATTGAGCAAGTTATGGCTGTTTTAAATTCAAATAAAACCGTTAACCCGTGCCGGTCCAGCTTTTGACCCGTGCCGGTCAACTTTCGTTAGCTGCGTATACCAAGGGTGATATAGTTACATTTAAAGAATAGGCCCAATGAATAGATATTGAATATAGGACTCGTTTGATGAAACGATCGTTGTTTTAATTCTAATAAACCTAGAAATCAATCAACGATTGACAAGACTTCATGTTCAAGTTAGCTGAATTTCGGTGTAACTTAACTCTGTTATGTTTCTAGATTTTACATATGGAGAACAGATAATCACAATCGCATTTTAAGGCAAATAGGCCATGCATATGCTTTTAGTTACACGGTGGATGATCAAATTAACACATTTTGGATGTTGAATTTCATTTCAAGTTCATTCGAATTTACGCATTATCGTGGGAAAGCCCATGGCATTATCCAATAAAATTGATATATATACTGTCTAGGCTGAGACTAACATATATAATGTTATTTAATGTATTTAATATACAGGATACAGAGGCGTAGCTAGCCCATTTTGCGAGTGTACGCCTGTATGATTTCCCGGTTTTATCAAAATTAACAAAACGATGGTTCCATAAAATAGGAAGATCCCGGGTGTTCAGAAGATAGGGGACACACTCATCACTCTTAATTCAATGAAGGAAATATGTATTGTTTGATCATTTTGACGTAGCTTTTTAAAGGGATTGAATTAACTGTATTAACAGATAATATTCGGGAAACAAAATAGACAGATCGAAGCCGTCTATCAAGGCGATTTTATTTTTTAGGCTACCTAAAACTGTATGTATGAGGCTCATTGTTTTAAGCTTTTGTGGTCATTCTCCATGAAATATTATTATTTTTTCTGTGTTTGTTTTTATCTAGCTCACAAGATGATTAAAGAACAGTTACACGACCGTCTCAACTCCATTTCGGATCTTAACAATCTGTACGTGATTCTATAGAATAAATTCTATCTTTCTGTTTTTTGCATTTGCGAACATGTCAATAACAGTATCAATGTTTATATCCTGTTCCCTATGGGTATTATCATGGCCAAGGAAGAAAGTCTTTCCTCGTTCATTGTGGAACGCAAGTATGACTTAATGCGTTTCAAACTGCTAAAGCTTCGTTCAGCCACGCAAGTGGATACTAGCAATGTTAGCAGCTGGACCAAACACGTGTAGACATCGGGGTAAAGAGGCTGGGGGGTCTGTTGAATAGTGTCAATAAGAGTTGCTGGGATGTTCCCTTGAGCAACTTGTTGCCATTTATGGCTCCACAGTGTTACTTCATTTTGAAGCTCTTGTACATCTCCAGCCTCAAGGTCTGTTTCGAATCCGTCGAACAAGTTCCCAACGTTCAAATTTGGCAGATCGCCTGGAATCTTGGTAAAATATTTATTTTTCATCACAATAAATCAGGTAAATTTTATTTTTCCTTAAAATTTGAGAGTACGCCTGGGCGTACTTGGCGTACACGTAGCTACGCCACTGGGATATATCTGAGAAAGTTATGCAATATATCTACACGAGAAATAGTAGGGACCGAGGGTTGATATATTACATTTACCTGTCGAAAATCGAGTATTTAATAACTGATTTATTAGTAAACTATGAGGATTAGATACGCATTGAATGTAATGGAACCGTCATGTAATAATTACAAATGATAATCACAGTCAAATCATAAATATTTTATCTAGATTTAAAGTGCTTAAGATTTATTTTTAAAACTCAACCGAACTATTAACATTTAAAAGTACCGAACGAATTTCCTGGGGATTGCTGATGAGCGGGTGGGATGGGATGGGAGGGATAAAATGAAATACTAGATAAAATATTGATACCTTTACGCATGTCAATCTCAAAATAGAATGTATTGTAATACGATAGTCTGATTATTGTCAATATCCTACATGAAATAATGTACAACGTGTATTCTACATTGAATAACAAACGAAATAAAACTCACTTTTGTACGAATTTATTTTTCATATGACACAAAGTAACATAACATTGTTAATATATGTTGCATTTACGTCTACTACAGCAAATCCGAAAATTCGTACAATATCAAACTTAAGAGTTGTTCACAAATACATTGGTATTTTGATATGAGTATCATGTAGTATTAAAATATTAAAATCATATGATCAGCAAGTTTATAAGCTTAATATACGTCCATCAAAACTCATGTTTTTTCAAGGAAAGAAGGTAGATTAGTGATATATTGAAAAATCAAACTACTATACCCCAATACTGTAGCCCGTATTTCTTTAAAAGGAATACAAGCTACATTGAAGTTGCAAATGGAGGACCTTTGTTTATTTCCACAGTTCTGAAGGAATACTAGATTTTACATTGTATAGATTCATCGAGCAGTTTGCAACGTATTATCACCAGAAAGTCCTATGGAAAATGATAGAGAATACACGCTCTATTTGCAACTTAACTGTACCCTGTATTCTTTTCCCGGGATTCTTTTTAAATGTGTTCACGTGGTAGGGTAGTGTGATACTCCCTCTGCCTATGCCTACATCGTTCAATCTTTTTTTCATAATATAACGCCTTATTAATACAACAGTTATTGAGCTGTTAAGAAAACAAACTAACAAACAAACCACCGAGTTTAGACATATACATGTATTGTTCTATTATCAAATCATATATTGTGTCCCAATTCTAAAACGTTAACAGTTTATGGTGTACAATAAAACTATTACTGTTAACCACTTTAATATATTTAGACATAGAATATCAAGTTACTCATCAGCCAACAAATCTCAAAATATCGAAAAATGAAAAATACGAGGTACTTGTTCACTCAAATCTAGGAGTCAATTGGTATTGTTAGTACCTCAACTGAAACACTCGATTCTGATTGGTTAATTAGCGGTCAACAATATGAACTGTTGACCGCTACTAGGTACTGTTGACCGCTACTTTTGAAAAAAGTTTCATGGCGTCACAAAAAAACATGGAAGACGGACATTTTGTAAACGTTGATGAAAATGATATTTTGACTTTACTAGACAACAAATATAGAAAAAATACAAATAGAAACGTAAAATTAACATTAATTTATTAATGAGTACGCCGTGATGTGCCGAATACAGAGAGTTTAGCTACTTGCACTGTCTTCAGATTTTCAAAAAAATATTGCTAACGTGGTTCGGAGAAAAGGTTGTGAAATGAAGCCATGCCGATTGATGATTGTCGTCTCTATGTGTATTATTTGTTTCTTCGGACAAACAACCTTCGGTCTCTGTCAACAGTAGTTTCTCGGTTTACAGTCTCGGTATACAATTTTGCCGGTTGACCTCTACATTTGTATAATGTGTAATATATAGTTCTCAAAGTAAATGAGCAAAAGCGTAACATTTGTATGTAGCATGCTTCATAAAACACTAAACTTAGCCCAAAAAGTAAGCGTGCATTTTGTTCCTGGCACTGATTGGTTAATAAGTGAATACAATTCGTTGAATGCACGATGCACTCAAAAGATTAGCAGCTGGGAAAGGCTATTCAACAAAAAGTACGCTTTCGTACTCAAAAAAGGATTACCCTTTTACAACTTTGACAACTTTGAAGCATGAGCTTCGGAAGATCTAACGAAATGTACTTACTGTTACCCCGTGGATCCCAGGGTTTTGATATGTTCTACAAAGTCATGTAAAGACAGATCTAATCTGTAATGTACTAAAAGTATATACCTGCTAGTTATATCTGTGACACTTGTATGATACGTATTCCACTTTGAACCACCATCTATGTCAATATTGTGAAAATATATATTTCCCAAATTATGAAATAAATGAGCTTGTATTCGCGAATGCCACTAACGCCTGTCGGCTACCGGATAAACCTACTATACTATTTTATGGGCAATTCATTAAAATATGAATGGAATATTGTCAGGTTCTTTTCATATTTAAATGAGTCGCCCATAGAATGGTAGGTTAATCTGGTAGCTGAAATCTTCCATTCCCAAATCATAGTCTTAGCTTGTATTCGCAAATGCAACTAACACCTGTCGGCTACTGGATTAACCTATTAATTTACTGAAAACTCATGTCAATACGAATAGTACCTGCCACTATTCCATTCATATTCAAATGACTTGGTCATATAATACTGGGTTAATCAGGTAGCCGACAGGCGTTAGTTGCATTCGCGAATATAAGGTTAGCTTGTATTCAATAATGCAAGAAACGCCTGTCGGCTACCGGATTAAACTACCTCTAGTCATCGGGGTTTTAAAACGGCGTGCAAAGCGTAATCAACAGATGTGAATTTCTGAAAATTGTGAATTATATCGGAGAAGCTAAATGCCCTTTGTTCATGTCACTAAAGCTACGTTCACACCAACGGCGCTTGAAGAGATTTTTTGTGTTCTTTTTACAATTTATATTTTGACACGATTGCGATGAAACGTACACCTAGAAAGCGCCGTTGTTGTGAACGTAGCTTAAGGGTAAGCTAGCTACGTTCACACCAACGGCGCTTTGATGGCGCTTTAATGCGGCGTGCGAAGCGGCTTTGCACGTCGCATTAAAGCGCCATCAAAGCGCCGTTGGTGTGAACGTGGCTTAAAGGCTCGAAAATGTTATTACATTTACAATTACATTTTCCAGTTACTTTAAGCTAAGTTCACACCAACGGCGCTTCGATGGCGCTTTAATGCGACGTGTAAAGCCGCTTCGCACGCCGCATTAAAGCGCCATCAAAGCACCGTTGGTGTGAACGTAGCTTAAAGGTTCGAAAATGTTATTACATTTACAATTACATTTTCCAGTTACTTTAAGCTAAGTTCACACCAACGGCGCTTTGATGGCGCTTTAATGCGACGTGTAAAGCCGCTTCGCACGCCGCATTAAAGCGCCATCAAAGCGCCGTTGGTGTGAACGTAGCTAGCTTACCCTTAAGCTACGTTCACAACAACGGCGCTTTCTAGGTGTACGTTTCATCGCAATCGTGTCAAAACATAAATTGTAAAAAGAACACAAAAAATCTTATACGGGCGCCATTTTTCTACGGTTCACGTTTTGTAAACTTACGTGTTGTTTAATCTCTCTAGACTATCTCTCATCAATGGCTAATTGTAGCTTGGTTGAACAATGAAAGTGTTATTTATATAATAACCACGTTGATCGATGCTTGGGCGAATTTTAATATTTAAATCAAAAAGACAGAGGTAGAACTTCTTGTGGCAAGTTCCTCACCTCCTACGCGATGAACTGTGGTTCGATTCCCCGTCCATCCTCCGCACTGATTTTTTTTATTTTTAACTCACTAATGTATCCCTTTAAAAGGGGTAGCCCCGGGCCCCATATTTCTTTTAAAACGTAATCACGTGGTAGGATAGAAGTCAGTGATATAAATACACCCTCTCCAGCTCACAGCAATTGACTTGCTTATATTCACCATTTGCGTAAAGAGGAGGGAAAGCCCCAGAGTTTCAAGATGACAGACATAATTACCTCTCTTGCTTACCACCTTCGTTCGTTCGAATTTTCATCGGCTAGTTATCAAATAATACACTTCGATGGGATGTTATAATTGGTATAGGCATATTCCGTACACCTTTCTTTATCTTGATGTGAAATGAGAAGCTATGATATTGGTTAACATGCCAGAAATGAACATAATATTATTCGAAGCGTATTTCGAAAATTCTGAAACCGCCATTGATGACGTCATTTGTTTGTCGACTTTTGACCAATCAGCGACCGTGTCATCTCAATACAGATTTACATTATAAGCGTATGTCATCTTTGAACCCTGGTGTTTCTCCCCCTCTGATTTGCGTACATGTAGTTCATAGCAAGTGGTGACATCTAATTAATAGATGATAAATCAATTTTATAAATGACTTGTGAAATGCCAAAAAATCTAAAGTCACTCTTTTGGGAGGCCCTCTATTGGATAAATCTGTATAGAATGTCAGAGAATATCTCGAAAATGTGACACGATTTAAGAATGAATTATTTTCGAATGTTTCTTAAAAACATATTGAAAGGATTTTTTCATGATATGCTCATGACATATCCCTGTACACTTTGTTTGTCTTTTTTCTCAATTCGTCCCACGGAAATATGCAATACATCAAGTTAAAAAAGTGGTACGAATCATAAAAGCGACGTTGGGTGGTTCACTAGTAATTTTTATATGAAAAATCTAGAAATATTACCCAAATTAAATTATGACTATTCAAAAGAAGACATTCAAATCTATATTATGTAAAAAAATCAAATTTGTCCGAAGCAGGGATAACGCTCAATTAGAGTGACGAACTTCGTTCTCCAAACCGAGAATAGTCCTTTTCTACAGAAATATTTTTGCTTGACAATTACCAGGTAAAATGCGTATTTGCGTGACATTTTCTGTCACGCAAAAAAAACTGGCGTGACTTCAAATTCTTCAGCAAATGCGTGACAAATACGAAAATTGCGGGACAGTTGACAGGCCTGTTTTAACACCCTGTCACTCATTGCCATATTTTGTATCATCACCGCATCACTCACTTTCATATCATGTAGCATACCATGTTACGCATTGCCTTATCTTGTAACGTTCTATGTCACCCACTGCCTGATATTGTTACATACCATGTCACTGACTGTCATACCTTGGAGTAAACCATGCCACTGAATGACATATCTTTCATCGACATACCATATAAGTGACTGTCATATCATGGAACATCCTATGTCACTTACTGTCGAATGTTGTAAGATATAATGTCATCCACTGTCAGATATTGTATCATACAATGTCAACTACTGTCTGATCTGGTAACATACCATGTCACTCACTGTGATATCATGTAACATACCATGTCACTCACTGTGATATCATGTAACATACCATGTCACTCACTGTTATATCTTGTAACATACCATGTCACTCACTGTTATATTTTGTAACATACCGTGTCACTCAATGTCATATGTCATAACATATGATACCATGTCAGTCACTGTCATACGTTGTAGCATACCATGTCACTTACTGTCATAGCTTGTAACATACCCTGTAACTCACTGTTATATGTTGTAACATACCGTGTCACTCAATGTCATATGTTATATCATACCCTGTCAGTCACTGTCATATATTGTAGCATACCATGACACTTACTGTCATAGCTTGTAACATACCCTGTCACTCACTGTTATATGTTGTAACATACCATGTCACTCAATGTCATATGTCGTAACATACCCTGTCAGTCACTGTCATACGTTGTAGCATACCATGACACTCACTGTTATAGCTTGTAACATACCCTGTCACTCACTCTTATATGTTGTAACATACCATGTCACTCAATGTCATATGTCGTAACATACTCTGTCAGTCACTGGCATACGTTGAAGCATACCTTGACACTTACTGTCATAGCTTATAACATACCCTGTCACTCACTCTTATATGTTGTAACATACCATGACACTTACTGTCATAGCTTGTAACATACCCTGTCACTCACTCTTATATGTTGTAACATAACATGTCACTCAATGTCATATGTCGTAACATACCCTGTCAGTCACTGTCATACGTTGTAGCACACCTTGACACTTACTGTCATAGCTTGTAACATACCCTGTCACTCACTATTATATGTTATAACATACCATGTCACTCAATGTCATATGTTATAACATATCCTGTCAGTCACTGTCATACGTTGTAGCATACCATGACACTTACTGTCACAGCTTGTAACATACCCTGTCACTCACTCTTATATGTTGTAACATACCATGTCACTCAATGTCATATGTCGTAACATACCCTGTCAGTCACTGTCATACGTTGTATCATACCTTGAAACTTACTGTCATAGCTTGTAACATACCCTGTCACTCACTCTTATATGTTGTTACATACCATGACACTTACTGTCATAGCTTGTAACATACCGTGTCACTCACTCTTATATGTGGTAACATACCATGTCACTCAATGTCATATGTCATAACATACCCTGTCAGTCACTGTCATACGTTGTAGCATACCGTGTCACTTACTGTCATAGCTTGTAACATACCCTGTCACTCAATGTTATATGTTGTAACATACCGTGTCACTCAATGTCATATGTTGTAACATACCCTGTCAGTCACTGTCATACGTTGTAGCATACCATGTCACTTACTGTCATAACTTATAACATACCCTGTCACTCACTGTTATGTCTACTAACATACCGTGTCACTCAATGTTATATGTTGTAACATACCCTGTCAGTCACTGTCATACGTTGTAGCATACCATGTCACTTACTGTCATATGTAACATACCCTGTCACTCACTGTTATATCTACTAACATACCGTGTCACTCAATGTCATATGTTGTAACATTCCCTGTCAGTCACTGTCATACGTGGTAGCATACCATGTTACTTACTGTCATATTCTGTCACACACTGTTATATGTTGTAACATAACGTGTCACTTACTGTTATATCTTGTAACATACCCTGTCACTCACTCTTATATGTCGTAACATACCATGACACTTACTGTCATAGCTTGTAACATACCCTGTCACTCACTCTTATATGTTGTAACATACCATGTCACACAATGTCATATGTCGTAACATACCCTGTCAGTCACTGTCATACGTTGTAGCATACCTTGACACTTACTGTCATAGCTTGTAACATACCCTGTCACTCACTCTTATATGTTGTAACATACCATGTCACTCAAGGTCATATGTTATAACATATCCTGTCAGTCACTGTCATACGTTGTAGCATACCATGACACTTACTGTCATAGCTTGTAACATACCCTGTCACTCACTCTTATATGTTGTAACATACTATGTCACTCAATATCATATGTCGTAACATACCCTGTCAGTCACTGTCATACGTTGTAGCATACCTTGACACTTACTGTCATAGCTTGTAACATACCCTGTCACTCACTCTTATATGTTGTAACATACCATGACACTTACTGTCATAGCTTGTAACATACCGTGTCACTCACTCTTATATGTGGTAAAATACCATGTCACTCAATGTCATATGTCATAACATATCCTGTCAGTCACTGTCATACATTGTAGCATACCATGTCACTTACTGTCATAGCTTGTAACATACCCTGTCACTCAATGTTATATGTTGTAACATGCCGTGTCACTCAATGTCATATGTTGTAACATACCCTGTCAGTCACTGTAATACGTTGTAGCATACCATGTCACCTACTGTCATAGCTTATAACATACCCTGTCACTCACTGTTATGTCTACTAACATACCGTGTCACTCAATGTCATATGTTGTAACATACCCTGTCAGTCACTGTCATACGTTGTAGCATACCATGTCACTTACTGTCATAGCTTGTAACATACCCTGTCACTCACTGCTATATCTACTAACATACCGTGTCACTCAATGTCATATGTTGTAACATACCCTGTCAGTCACTGTCATACATGGTAGCATACCATGTTACTTACTGTCATATCCTGTCACACACTGTTATATGTTGTAACATACCGTGTCACTTACTGTTATATCTTGTAACATACCATGTCACTCAATGTCATATTATGTAACATACCGTGTTAACATTAATGCATTTTTGATAAATGTTTTTATTATTTGATTTATTCAGGTCCTTAGAAATGTACAGCAAATAATTAGGATGACAAAGAAAACCAGATAGACACGAGGAAATTGCCACAATACTTCACCAGTATTTATCGTGAAAAACAACTTTTCTTTAATTCACTGCAAGGAGCTGTTGAATATGAACAATTAGGATGATAAATGATATGGAGGGCTTGAGGAATGACCACATTACTTCACCAGAATTTATATACATATATATTCGCTGATTAAAAAAATAGAAAGACATATGCAGCAATAGGCAGAATAAATCATACAGGATGACACACAAGGATTTATGTACATACTGCATATTATATTCAAGGCTATTTAAATGATACCAGATGGATGGAATGAGGAATTGTGACAGTTGTGATTCTTCTAGACCATGGTGTGAGTGAAGTGTGAAGATGCCCCCCCCCCACATAACAGATAGCACTTTGAATCAAGTGTGTAGGTGCCACCCCTCCCAATAAACTTAAGCAACATTTTTAAAATAAAAGACAGATGTTGATATAATACAGTACAAAAAGGTCATGAAATTTTTTGCAAGAGTAATATACATGTAGTATTGTAATTACATAGATGTGTGATGGCTTCATAGCATATACTTTGATCTACAAAGAGGTCATGAAAAATGGAATTTTTTGCAAGGGTAATATAGTATGGTAATTACATAGAGATGTGATGGTTTGATAGCATATACTTTGATCAGCATTAGTCAAGTTCTGAAATCACTTTATCCCGCAGCAAATTTTTTTACCCAGCGCCGGGATATGTCAGGTCTCAATTAATTATATCCCGGCGTTTGCAAAAAAAAAATTACGGGACAGTGAGTTTGAGAAACTAACTGTCCCGAGGCTCAGTGCTACAAAGTGCTCATACGGGATAAAGGTGTTTGCAATTGCGACTATCCCGCGAGCCCTATAAAATTACGTGACAGTGTATCTGTGATTCATTATATCCCGCTCTGTGAAAAACATTTGTCGGGCTCGGGACTAATAATCAGATCTGTGTATGCGAATGTTTTGGTTGATAAACAAACACAGTTTGGCGCCGTGGGTTATGGTATTGAGATACGCAATTGATGGATACTGAAATACAAAATTATGTCATCCTTTAACGCTTTCCTATCCGTTGGAGTCTGGTCTCTGTATCTATCTTCAGTAAACCTAAAATAAGAATACTGCAATGTTCCATGGTGGCGTTTTTTAATTACAGGTCGTGTAGACCATTCTTGCTTGACTAGCAAAACATTGACTTTCGGACGTTTGCGGCATTTCGCCTTTTACATCATATACTTTAATCCTAGAATACTTACAATATTTTACCATACCGTAAGCCTATTCATTTGGCCATTCAATCGTAAACTAAATTTTGTCTTGAAAAAGTAAATTTTCCAGATTTGTTGAAATTTCTACCAGAATTTGTCTGCTCCCCATCCGTCTAATTTCTACGATCACCGGCCATGGGATTGAATAGAAACTCACTCCATGTCAAAATACAAATGGCTACAACCAATAACAACAGTCAATAACATTTGGATATCTTAAAACAACAGACAGGGCCGTCCATATATTCATCCCATTGAGTTAGCTTCATTCCCCGTTTCAGTTAGCTTCATTCCTACGTCATCACTAACTTCAGTTAGAGTCATTCTAAGTGAAGCTGTTTTCTTTCAATTTCTCTAATATCGCGGGTGCGTGAGCCTTTATTTGTGGTTGTTTACAATCATATCTTTATTAGTTTGCATGGCGAAACTTTTGGGATCAAGATTCAGCTTGGTTTGGGTGTAATTGGAGATTTATCGAAAACGAACGAATTTTGTCCACCATCTTGAATGAAGCTAACTGCAGTTAGAGTCATCCAGTTGTGGAACAGATTAAATAAAGTGACTAAGTTTATACTTTTGATTTGAATTTAAAACATTGAAGAGTGTGGCAGTCTGGCCCATCAAAATAAATAATAAACAAGTTCTGACATCTATTTACCTTCATTCAGCTATATAGCAATTCATCTATATCAGTCTACTGTTCCTAGTGCCAGTATGTTAACCGAAGAATTCAATATTCTCTTATTATTAACTGATAAAAGAACACATAGTTCACCCCCCCCCTCAAAATCTGAGTAAATAGTTTTTTCTTTCTGTTTTTTTTCAGTGTTTGAATAGCATAAGAACCACATTATGTGAAAAGTAAACTGCCCCAAGGTCCTAGAAAATGACTGATGATGACACTGATATATCAAAAATTGTTGATTCCAATCCACCCTCAAAATCTGAGTAGACAGTTTTTTCTTTCTGTTTTTTTTCAGTGTTTGAATAGCATAAGAACCACATAATTCGGAAAGTAAACTGCCCCAAGGTCCTAGAAAATGACTGATGATGACATTGATATATCAAAAAGTTTTTGATTCCAATCCCCCTCAAAATCTGAGTAGTTTTTTCTTTCTGTTTTTTTTCAGTGTTTGAATAGCATAAGAACCACATTATGTGAAAAGTAAACTGCCCCAAGGTCCTAGAAAATGACTGATGATGACATCGATATATCAAAAAGTTTTTGATTCCAATCCAAAATCTAATTAAAGTGTTTTTTCTTTCTGTTTTTCTTTTCTCAATGTTTGAATATTATAATTCGTATTGTCACAGTGTATCGAATGGGGTAACTGCTTGACATCACAATTATAACAAAACATTTTTATTTTGAATTTTATAATCTATATTCTAAAATGATACTTGACATCACAATAGCTAGAACAATTGATTTACTGGTCTATATTGGAATATGTATGACTGCTAAAATTTTAATTTAATGATTTATGTCAAATAGATGACCTCAAATTTTATTCGGGCCATTCCCAAAGGCCTCAATTGCTAAGCGATTTCAGTCTTTTAACAATGAACATATATGACACCATAAATCATAAAATCTTGGTCTTTTTTCCTTAAATAATGTTTAGACAATTATTTACATACATTTTTGAAAAAGTACAATTGTTTCAATCATTATCAATTGATTATGCCACTCATACAATAGCCCCATATGAATTCATAACGGTAATCTTGAAAAATCAAATTCAATTCAACTGGCCAAAAGTCCTGATAATAAGCCAAATTTAGGTAAGCAGAACTAGTTAAAATAAATAGGTTAGGCAAATTGAAATAGATGAGGCGAAATACAGTTGAGGAAAAATACAGGTGGGGCAAAATACAAATGAGGTAAAATACAGAAGAGGCAAAATACAGGTAAGGCAATTTACAGATGAGGCAACTTTGAAAAGCGAGACAGATTTCATTCTCCCGTGGTGGCTATCAGGGCATCATTTTTTCACTATTTTCAGTATTGAAAATTCATACATTTAAATATTGAATCATATATTTATATAGGTTAAAACCGTTGTGCATTATCTTAATATTGATGTACGTATAATAAAATAATTTTATAGAACACAACCACACCCTCTCCACCTGCCTGACTATGGGCGTGTTATATGTGTGTCATAACCCAGAATGTGCATCAAGATACATCTATTTACAAAATAATAATCACCATAATAATATTAAAATACAATGACAAAATTCATCAGGTATGCACTAGTTATCATAATCTTGATGTATGTATAATAAAATAATTTTATAGAACACAACCACACCCCCTCCACCTGCCTGACTATGGGTGTGTTATATGTGTGTGGCATAACCCAGAATGCGCATCAATATACATTTCCTTACAAAATACATGTTTATCACCAAAATAATATTAAAATTCAATGACGAAGTTCAACGGGTAGGTTACTTGATCCATAACAAAAATGTTCTTAATTGTTACTACCCAAAATGGTAAAATTAAAAGAAAACTTTTGTTATGGGCCAAACATCAAATTCATTACAACATATATTTGTGCTTTCAGGAGATAAAAATGGGACTATAGAACTTGACAATGTTATGGTGCTCTATATGAGGCAGGCAATGCCATATATGATATACAAAGCTATAGAAGAAAATGTATGCGACCAAGATGAAGTTTTACAGTATGCAAAATTAGTTGGGCAGACTTGTTGTGAACGCATGCTATAATACAGGTCCTAAATTCATGTTATTTCAAATGGACAATTTGTCGCAAGTAACAAGTTATTCCCAATGATGCCATGTATGCACTATATGATTGTGCTATTCAATACAACGGACCTATAATTCTGCACAATATACTTACACGTCGCACGAAACTGGGGACAATTAGAGTAACATTATGGCGTCAAAATACCAAACAATACAATGGGCAGTATAGGGCGCAATCAGCATTATAACGTCAAAAACGACAAGCGTTACATTTTGTCAATTTTAGTCAACCTAGAAATAAGATGCTTTATTCTTATTCAATCCTGGTAAAATTCACAGAGCAACAAGATCTCGAGGACAATATTTCTAAAATGTTTTTGATTTTTGAAAAACGGTCAGGAAATCCACTCGGCGCGTTAGCAAAAATTGATATGTATGGGATTTGTGGTAAAAAACCGATGCGTTACATTTTTTCAAGTCTCTAAAAGCAACTCTTATTTTCTTATTATTTGAAGAATAAAGAAATCGGTTATTGTTTTGTAAATTTCGCCATGACAATATTGTGCAGTTAAATTTTTTTTGAAATCAGACCTAAATTAGAAGGTTAAATAAAGGTAAACTTATTGCTTGTCTCCTTCGCCTTCAAAACCTTACACAATTTTGAAAATTTTAAAAGCGTTCATATAAGACGATTTGAACTGTAGCCGCTAGGCAATTGTGACGTCATAAAAGCACATGTTTCAATGAATAAAATGTGAAATTTTAGTAAAATTCTGATCAGTATTTCAAAAGTTATCCCGAATTCAACGAACCGTGTAAGCATGGAATGTTACGTCTTACAGCGTATTTGACGATATCGGAGTACATTTAACTTTAAAAATTTGGTAGATCTCATCAAACTTTTCAAGGAAAAATGATTCCAGTGAAATGCAAATAAAAAATACTTCAAAATGATATATGATGCACATAGTTAGCTTTTTAAATAAGGCAGATATTAACGCTTAAAGCTGAGATTAGCCCGTATTTCCCGAATTGTCCCCAGGTCCGTGCACGTCATTACTGTTGTTCAGTACAATAATAGTAATGATTAATACAATAGATTCATAGTTCTGTACATTGCATTTCAAAATGATTATGTTGCATACAATACACTTATAGTTCTGCATATAATTGTTGTAGTACAATAATGTTAATAAATAAAACAATAAATTTATAGTTTTGTACTATGCATTGCATTTCAGAATGATTATGATTCATACAATGCACTTATAGTTCTGCACATTACATTGTTGTTCAGTACAATAAATGCATAGTTTTGTACAATAAATTGCATTTCAGAGTGATTATGTTTCATACAATACACTTATAGTTCTGCACATTACATTTTTGTTCAGTACAATAAATGCATCGTTTTGTACAATAAATTGCATTTCAGAATGATTATGTCTCATACAATACACTTATAGTTATGTACACTACATTGTTGTTCAGTACAATAAACGCATAGTTTTGTACAATAAATTGCATTTCAGAATGATTATGTTTCATACAATATACGTATAGCTCTACATCGTTGTAGTACAATAATGTTAATGATTATACAGCAATTTTTATTGTAAAGTCATTGTTATTGTGAAGTTGTGTAGTTACTACGTTGTTCATACAACAATTAATGACTGTTCCACATATTCATTGTTCCATCATCAGAGTGTGTTGGCACTAGCATACGATAATGTAAATGTGTGCCTTTGATAGATAGCTTCGTGCTGTTGAAATTGTTGGTCATCTTCTTACTCTCATTTCTGTCATCGGGTTTGGACTGAAACACAAAGCCAAAATGCAATTTAATATTTTTGCATTTTAAAATACATCAATTTCGCTCCAAGAATCATCAAATAAATATAATGCAAACGGTTAAAAAAAGAAAAAGTATGAATCATAGTCACTGGTTTGTGATTCACCTTATGCGTTTTTTGCTATTTATACCCCTCCCTAAAAAACTATTTTATTCTTATACCATGGGCAGAGCAATAACATGTATATACAGCATATTTATCAATCAATCCGATCCTGCTAATTCAATTCGAATCGAATAGCATCATGACTTTGTGTACAATAATAATTATGTTTAATATTGCAGTATCATGTCTTGTGCAATATTCATCTGTTAATTGTCATTGTGCTATATTTACCTTAGTCTCTGAATGTGATAGTGAATAATTGTCCTTTGTTATCCCCAACCAGTAACTGTCCGTCTTGGTTTATCCGAACAGCATTTGGGAGGTACACGCCATCACTCTCTGTTAGGAGGTAACTATGGAACATGCCATCAGGGGTAAGCAGCTGTATCCTCCTGTTATTGTTGTCTGCTACCACAATGCAGTCCTCCTTATCTGTGTCGACACCACGTGGATACTTCAACTGCCCCTCCCCTGATCCTTCTGTACCATAACTGAAGAGTACTTGACCATCCTGGTCCAATCCCTTTATAGAATGTCCGTCATAGTCACTCACTATAACTACTCCTTTGCTGTTCGTTGTCACAAAGTAAGAAAGGCTAAACGTACCAGGAGCAGAGAGTGGTGTTGCATTCCCTGTATCTTGTTCAACAATATACACTCTGTCTGTGTTGCGATCGCATACAACCAACTGACCAGTAGATAGTGCAGTAATACCAAGTAGTTGATATGAAGACCCTGTAACTGTTATGTCGCGTATATGATTGCCGTCTGCTGTGTAGAAGTAGATTGTGCTAGTCCATTTAGTGAATACTAGTTGACCATCACTTGTAACTGTAACACGATTGAATATTTTGCCGAAATCTTTGATGAGACTATAATCACTGGCATATATCGTTGTGTTGGCCACACTTGTTACCACAATATTTCCACTTGATGTTACTGCAAGATCCAGTATAGAGCTTGACCGCAGCTGTCTCTTTGCAAAAATTGGGCTGCTTTTTAATTTTCCAACGGTTACTGCAATTACATAAATAAGAAACATATGATAATTATATAATTTATATTGTAATTATACGATACAAGGATTTCAGATTTATTTAAACACCGTATGAAATAAGAATGCTAGAGAATTAAAAAAATCGTGGAATGGAATGATTAAAGTGTCAAAGTTGTAATTCGGCAAATCATTTAGGAACGGACAAGGTCGACGTTTTTTGATTGGTTTAACATTCTTACGTACATCACATCATTACTTTGACACACGGTATTAAGGGCATTTATAAGTGGACCAAGGCTGGAATCACAAGTAGCTCATTGCGTGATAAAGGCGAGTCTTTGAATATTATCCATTTTCTTGTATATTGTTAATAAGTGTTGAAATATCAAAAATGATTGAGAATTCAAATCTTCGATTTATTTCTAAATCTTCTTCAGGTAGAAATCTTCTTCAGATTCAAAAGTCAATAGAAATAAATCAAAAAGTTGTATTCTTAATCATCCATGTTCTTAATAATCATTTTGCAAATTATTTGTTCATACACCCTTGCTCATATATTTGTAATCTTTTTATGGAGACTGTTTTACAATGCGGTTAACATAATTATATCGAAGTTAACTATGCATGCTAGAGCATTGAACAACACGGTTTGTTTTACGTTCTTCTAAGGCCACTGTATTGTATACCTGTATACGGGTCATGTCGTAATCATAAAATTTGAAATCAAATGTCGCCATTTTTCCACATCACAATTTGAATTGCGAGTTTCTGTCTAATCACCTCACCAAAAATTTCAAAACACATGTTTGAAGTGATCAATGTATTAGGTCACATCTTCTGGATCGCTAACTTAGCATTTAATCCAGTTTTCGAATATCGCCATTTTTCTTGGAGCCATTTTTTTAATTTTGACAAAATCATGCAATATTTCATCAAGGAGCCGAGCCGGTCCCATTTTAATTAATGATTTATTTATCTGGCGATTTTTAAAATATCTGATAAATTTATGACACGCCGGCCAGCTTTATTCAAATGGCGTTCACGGTGTTCCAGATGAAATTACTTCTAGCCAAGAATTGGCTAGAGACTCGAGTAAGGTTTGTTTTGGCCATGACCATAAGTATACGGAAGATTGTATTTATGCGCAATCATGTTTCAAGAGAGAGAAGGGTATGCAACTCTTGTGTTATACTTCAATTGAGCAGTGCTATGCTTCCCTTTTTATGATAATATTTCAAAAAGTATTATATAAATGTATATGTTTTAGTATTATATTGAATAAAATTCAATTTTCAATATGGTTAGAGCATAAAACATGTTTAGTCTCATGTAAAAGTAAACAAAAAGACCAATAAGAAAAAGAGGTATCAACTATTATTCAAGAACACATTCCACAAGAAAAACATAATTTGAGGGAAAATGTTTATTTTCGGATTATTTCGTTAAATCATTCATGAAAAGTACAAAATAAGATTTTTCTTGGAATGTGTCAACCTCCAATTTTGAAAACCCAAGGCAATGGCTATGTATACATACATATATATGGAATATGGGAA
Organism: Owenia fusiformis; assembly: GCA_903813345.2. NCBI lineage: Eukaryota > Metazoa > Annelida > Polychaeta > Sabellida > Oweniidae > Owenia > Owenia fusiformis. The sequence goes on along the minus strand of CAIIXF020000011.1, from coordinate 779,244 downwards.
GTTGCCTACACTTCTCTTGAAATCCCATAGCGTAATCTTGCAATTGAGAAACAACATGTAATTTGTAGGTCAAAAATTGGAAATTCTAAATTATACATCAATTTTGACACAAAGAACATGAAAAACATTAGCAAGGCACTAACATGACAGAATGTCACCATCTAAAAGATCTAAAGTCAGGTTTGAGCTTTCGAGAACTTGTAAATGCTTTTGAAAAAATGGTCAATTTGAAGCAAGTTGAATCAATACTTTTAATTAAATATTAGAGCGTTTCGTAGAACACGGTTTGCTTGGCCATGATCGTAGCTATATATTGAGGGTACATTTAAAAACAAGACTAACAAAAGCTGGACATTCTAAATTCTACATTAATTCTGACCTTGCGGTTGAGAACAAGAAAAATTAATTAAAATCAGTTGTGTCCATATAGACATTAATGGCTCTCTGATGTCACAACAACGACCTGATGACATATTCTTACCGTTTAACATTTTATATTCACTTATGGAGGAAATCTTCAAACTAGTTACAGAAACGGATTCGTTTACGTAAAAAGATGTCGCAGCTTCGAAGGTTCGATTTTTCTTTTTCAAGATTTCACGAGTTGTACAATTTTCAAAATTATATATATCCATGGATCAGCTATTTTTGGCACCTGAACCCATCCTAATAGAAAGGTAACGGTATTTTCTTGAAAATTATTTCTTGAAATCCCCAATTTCAGCCTCTAAAGTCTTTGAAAGTCACGCTTTAATTACACACATCAAAACTATACTGAAAAATCATTAGAACAACAATATAATTTTGAATTTAGACAAAACCATACCAAAGATTTCTGATGGTTGCGATGGTTCGCCAGTCCCGACCTCATTCTCTGCTACGACGCGCACTTCATAATTCACAAATGATGTTAGACCTTTCAATAAGTAACTTGTCCCATAAATACACATGTCCGTGTTCACGAGCTTCCATGTGTTATTGTAAGTGTCGGAACGACGCATCTCAATGTTGTAGCTGGTGACCTTTGCGCCCCCGTCATCTTGGGGTGGTGTCCAGGTGACATTAGCTGTGTCGTTGAGCACAGATACGACAGGTTCACCAGGTGGACCGGGTTTAACTGAAATAGTACAATTGACGTTGATTGAGAGCAAAGCCGATTTTCTTTAGATATTTACATTTTTAGTGCATGTCACGAAAATAACGATTAAAATAGACGTAAAAATAAACAGCTACTAAATGATAATTTTGATTTGAAGGTGTCACTATGGTAATTCATTGAAAAAATATTGAAAAAGGTTCTGCAGTATATATATTGCCATTTTCGAGCAAATTAGACCATATTTTCGCATTCCCCTATACATTAAGTCCATCTTCACACTATACTTTATTATAAGTTTTGCGTCTCGATTTTTAAATATCACTACGGCAAAATAGGGAGTCATTTTTAGGTGAAATCCCTGCTTCACTAATAAAAATTAACGAATAAAGTAGTTCCTGTTTATTGGACAAAATTATTGCAATTTTTTCTTAGAATGATACATTTAGAAAGTACTTGCCTTGGATTTTATATAAGGCCATGATGCATACATTTAAACTTACTAAACAAACCATTGGATTTCACATGGCTTCGTTTTTTAAGTTCTTAAAACACCGGAAGTAGTATTTACCGTAGTGACACCTGAATTACTAAAGCCAGTGAAAATTCCACTATATGACTTTGTTAAGACATTATTTAACAAGATATTAGTACCACGATGAATTGCAATTGGGTTGTTGGATTGTTAACGAGAAACTCACTGGTCATTTGTAATGCAAAAATGACTGACTTTTTAAAAATGAACTTGAACAAGACGATTATTTGAATGTCAATTTACCAAACTGTAATTTAAATTAAATTTTCTATTTGGGACGAATATATAGAGAATGTTCTTTTTATTCCATTGTTATAAGAATCGTCGGAAATCAAACGATTTGATTCGAATTTTCCAAACAATCCGGCGATGTCGACACTTAGCCTTGTTTTGAGTCTCAAGTAGCAAAAATCCTTAATTCATAGCATACGGCGCCGTATGTCATGGTTTGTACACCGTATGCTATGGTTAAGTGAAAATTTGTCAAAATATCTTATTTTACCACTGATTACAAAATTGCCGTTTTTATTTTGACATGTTACCCTATGAATATCATGTTATGGAATAAAGAATGCTATTATTTAAACAATGTAGTTCTCAATGATTTTAAGAACTGATTAATGGGACACTTGTTCATAAACATTCCATAAACATGACAAATAATAATATATTACAATAATAGAAACAAATTCGTAATATTTGAGGTATACACAATAAGGTATTAGTAATTTCCATACCAGGGCATTCTGCATCATTACAGGACCGTGTGTCCGTCAATTCATTTGAATTACACAAGATTCCTCCGTAAGCTGGGACTGGGTTGTCGCATGCTCGTGTGCGAATCTGCTGTCCTTCTCCGCAGGTTGTAGAACACGCTCCCCAATCTGACCATGTACCAGGGCCTCCGTCAACTGAAACAAAAACATTTTCAGTTGATATAATCGAATTACTTTTTTTAATTGGTTGTCTTATGCTCTTGCACGAGTTTGCCCACCATAATGGGATCGAGGTTGTAGCACACAATCCTCAAACTGAGCACGTTAGGGGCCCCCGTTAACTAAAACAAAACATATTCAGTTGAAATAATTGAATTCTCCCTGGGTTCTCACATGCTATTGTGCGAGTTTGCTCTCCATCTCTGCAGGTTATCAGAACATGCTCCCTAAGCTGACCACATACCAGGACCTCCGTTAACTAAAACAAAACATATTCAGTAGTTGAAATAATTGATTTCTCTCTGGGTTGTCACATGCTCTTGTGCGAGTTTGCTCTCCATCTCCGCAGGTTTTAGAACACGCTCCTCAAGCTGACCACGTACAATGACCCCCGTTATATAAAACAGAAACATTCATTCTAGCAGCGGATTCTACTATCATAAAATCCTAGCAAATTTAAAAAAGGACAACACTAATAGAATGCTGATATAATATCTGTATATATTTTAAGGCAAATCTGTTGAGGCTAAGTGACAAACATTGACAAATTAAAACTTGATTTAATCTAGATTTCGACATTGACATAAAGTTAACAACATCACTCCAAGTTTAGCGCAGGTCCAGTACTGTCATATAGTATATTCTTGTGATCCTGCTTTTATTAGAGAAACGTTGTCAGGAAGAATAGCAATATATAATATACAGTATATTCTTTCTAATGATAACACATATATCAGATAAATAGGAGACCTTTTAGTATAAAATAAAAAATAAAGAAAATAAGAAAAACAGACTCCAGATTTCGAAGAAATAATTAAGAAAATGACATATACAATTTAATCAATATCTAAGCACAAGTGCCAAAGTTAAAGGACCAAAAGTTGTAATGGAACTTAGCAAGAAAAAGCAAATTCTAAGTGCATATCAGTCAAGAAAAAAACCATATATCCCAAAATCATGATCTAACGTGAAAAGAAACAACGTCTAATACCCCATTTCCCCCACCATCCAGGAACCAATATCACAATCCAAGACCAGAACACCAAGGGACATTTCATTCATACTGAAGTCATTACAATACATGTTGAAGAAAAAATTAGAAATTGATAGCCAATACTCATAACATCAAAAATAGTTGTAGATACTCCTACAAGATAGAGCATTCAGTCCCAAATGATGTGGGATAGATAAAATCCAGTCTCCAAGTCCATAGACGTTTCAATCCATTCACAAAAGCCGTCGCCATAATGCATAAAACACAATAATTCACAATGGTTTCAAGATTTTAACTGGTTTCTAATCTGAAGAATAATGAAAAATGCAAATAGAATATACTCCGGATTCCGTCTACTGTCTAATCATAAGGGGACGAGAAAGAAGAACATATACAATACGGGGTCAATATTGCTAGAACTGAAGGACGAATGGACGAAAAGGATTGGTATGGGGACAGGGAGAAAGCGTCCTATATATATTTTTCGAAGCCGTTCAAATACAATATACTCCGGATTTCATCTACTGTCTAATCATAAGGGGACGAGAAAGAAGAACATATACAATACGGGGTCAATATTGCTAGAACTGAAGGACGAATGGACGAAAAGGATTGGTATGGGGACAGGGAGAAAGCGTCCTATATATATTTTTCGAAGCCGTTCAAATACAATATACTCCGGATTTCATCTACTGTCTAATCATAAGGGGACGAGAAAGAAGAACATATACAATACGGGGTCAATATTGCTAGAACTGAAGGACGAATGGACGAAAAGGATTGGTATGGGGACAAGGAGAAAGCGTCCTATATATATTTTTCGAAGCCGTTCAAATACAATATACTCCGGATTTCATCTACTGTCTAATCATAAGGGGACGAAAAAGAAGAACATATACAATACGGGGTCAATATTGCTAGAACTGAAGGACGAATGGACGAAAAGGATTGGTATGGGGACAGGGAGAAAGCGTCCTATATATATTTTTCGAAGCCGTTCGATGAGATTTGCACAAGTACGTGTATTAAACTAAAGTTCATCATCAATCATGAATCTTTTGTATTATTAAAGGTTTTTGTTTCTAGTTAAAGAAACGGATCTGTATTCGTTTAGGTAAAAAGATGTCGCAGCCTCGAAGGTACTATTTTTCTTTTTCGAGATTTCACGAGTTGTAGGCAAAATCGACTCGACTTCGTCTCGTTCCAATACGGAATTTCTCAAGTAGAATATATCCTGTGTATTGCACTTCAAATCATTCAATAACTTATATTATGTGTGGTTGAGTCACGTGACAAACTGAATAGGTTTGTGGAAAACCGAATGACTTTGTGTCACTTTTAGTCCATGGTATGATTTCCGAATATGAAGGATCCATAGCACACTATAGCGCAGCAACATTTGAAGCAATTTTTCTGAAGGTGTATATGTCTTGACTCTTTAAAAATACCATTTGCTGAAAGAAGTTCCGACTTTCTGGTCGAAAAATGTCTTTCAACACAAGGGGTCAAAAACTTAAATATTTTGATTCGAACTTTGATACATTTTATAAGACACAGACCGTTATTCTACGCATACGAGCAAAAAATCTATTATCATAATGTAAACATATATTATGATTTTACTGTAGATGTCGGTGTTTAATTAATGTAATTACGCAAGTGTATTTTTTAGATTTTGTTTGATTTTTCAAATATTAGCCAAGTCAATTCAACATATTAGTTTTCTTACCATTTGAAACATTTTATTACCAGAATTTTTCAATATAATTGAAAGGGTTCTAACAACAAATTATTGTTCTCATGTTTTATAAAACATAGTACAATAACAAATAGGTAAGATTTATGTATAATTAAATGTTACAGAAGTATTGGAATGTTAATATGTTCCAAGGGCATGTGTAATAATCAATTAGAGTCATATGCAATCGAACGCCTTACAATTCTTCCCCGGCCTTACTTGTGGATATCATCAAGTTTTCTGATGGTTATTTCTTCTTTGACCTTACCGCTGGATACAATTAGATTTTAGGGAGATAATGATAACGATTTTCTCAATTATTCATGTATTCGACCAAGTATTGATGATTGTTTTATAAGCAACTGAGCTATATCTAACTACGAGAAATGTAATTTTAGCTGTAGTCCCAATTATTCAAGGAAGAGCAATATGCTCTCCTTTATTGATAATGTTCACCGCTGAATAAAAGTCCATATCTCAAAACGTATTGAGACCCATTTTGTGAAAAACTAAGCATAATTTAAGCATTTGTCATTCTAATATAAGAGTGATTCATTTGTAACATTTATCTTATTAATACCTGAGAAAGAATACAAAACGTCGATACACTGATTACATAATTTCTTGGTATTGATAAGAAAAATAACCTCAAATTTATAGCTTAGAAACCTAAATCGTATATTTAAAATCATTTTGTGTTATTTTCTGTTGCAGTGTATACTCCAAATTGGGAAAAATTGGGATTTCATTTTTTGGTAGTTTTTGACCTCTGTTAATGGACCCAAGCTTATCATATGACAAGCATATTGGAGAAATCATATCAAAAATGCGAAAAATGTTGAACCCTTTAAAGAAACTAAATATAAGTTAGGTAGCAAGCATCTAGAAACCATATTTAAGTCCTTTATTTTACCCCATTTTGACTATGGTGCTATCATGTACAGCACAGCCTCAAAATTCCTATTACAACGACTCGACAGTCTTTATTACAAAGCTGCACTTTATTGTTCTGGGTGTATCCAAGGGAGCAGTTCAAAAAAGGTTTTAAACCTACTCAATTGGCCAACTCTTGAATCAAGACGCAGTATCCAGATTAACAATTTTATGTTCAAAATTGTAAATGGTACAAGTCCTCCCTTTGTAACTGATATTTTTGACAAATTTAGAAACCATGCAAACAGATTATTGAGATATAATGAAGCATTTAAGATGCCCATTAGATGTTCAAATAGATTCTCTACCTCAGCAATACCAGCTGCAATTTCAAATTGGATCAATCTTCCACCTGCTATTAAATCTAAGAATACTCTTTCGAATTTTAAAAAACACCAAAGAGTACATTTCCGAAAAACGCCCTCGATTTTGTCAACAAGCCAGCTTAATCTAACAAGGGTTAAAGAAATAGTTCTCAATAACGTGAGAGCCGAAATATGGGCATAACAGTAGGCGGTGGGAAAGATCATCAATCCCTGAATTACAAAATTTGCATAATCCATCACTGTTAAGTTCTGAGTCCTAATATATATACAAGTTTTGTCAATAACAAACACAGACATCATTTCAGTCTAAATCAATGGTGGAATCTATATTTGCCTTATATGGCACACATGTGCTTTTTCCCAAGATTCAATTTATGAGCGACATCTATGAATTGACTCAATAATATCTTATAATTGAACATACCAGAGGCGTAGCTAGCCCATTTTGCGAGTGTACGCCCGTATGATTTCCCGGTTTTATCAAAATTAACAAAACGATGGTTCCATAAAATAGGAAGATCCCGGGTGTTCAGAACATAGGGGACGCACTAAACACTCTTAATTCAATGAAGGAAATATGTATTGTTTGATCATTTTGACATAGCTTTTTAAAGGGATTGAATTAACTGTATTAACAGATAATATTCGGGAAACAAAATAGACAGATTCTATATAAAATCATGCCATTGGCGATCGAAGCCGTCTATCAAGGCGATTTTATTTTTTAGGCTACCTAAAACTGTATGTATGAGGCTCATTGTTTTAAGCTTTTGTGGTCATTCTCCATGAAATTTTTTTTTTCTGTGTTTGTTTTTATCTAGCTCACAAGATAATTAACAATAAAAGAATAGTTACACGACCGTCTCAACTCCATTTCGGATCTTAACAATCTGTACGTGATTCTATAGAATAAATTCTATCTTTCTGTTTTTTGCATTTTTGCATTTGCGAACATGTCAATAACAGTATCAATGTTTATGTCCTGTTCCCTATGGATATGTATCATGGCCAAGGAAGAAAGTCTTTCCTCGTTCATTGTGGAACGCAAGTATGACTTTATGAATAACAGGATCAACGGGATCAACGCCGGGAGCTCTTGCTGGGGCCGCCATTGAAGAATACACAACTACAATGAATGTCAACTCAACTAAAACGAAATAAAATTCTCTTATTATCAGTAGCTAACTGATTCAAAACAAAGAAAATGAAACAATCGAGAACTTTTTATTTATTAACACGAGTCTTCATAGATCTCCTATCGATTTCTATCTCTTGGTAAAATATTTATTTTTCATGTCAATTAATCAGGTAAATTTTATTTTTCCTTAAAATTTGAGAGTACGCCTGGGCGTACTTGGCGTACACGTAGCTACGCCACTGCATACATTACAATCACCTTGGCCCCATCTTTTCAAATCTGCACCAACCATGAAACATCCTGTCCTAGCTCGAAACTTTAAAACAGCAAGTCTAAAATCGTTTGAAATGTGCATGTAACGTTCATGACCCCAATTCGTTTTAACATGTTTATAAACGTTTAGTGAGGATTTTACGTTTATTGATTTAAATATATCAGTTTTCATTTGGCTATTTGTGATTGCTTTATATGTCTTCATCCAGGAAGTGTTAGGTCTGAACATAACATCATCCAGTCCTCTATCTTTCATAATTGAGTGGATGTTTCTCATATATGGCCAACACAAATTTTTATTAAGCCTATGGTATTCTAACATACTTTGAAAAACAATGTTTAAAAGATCATTCCTAACATTTTTTACAAGGTAGCTAAAATAATTGATCTGTTTGTTTTCAATGCTTGTAGTTAATGGTTCCCAGCCTAATTCTGCCAAAAGAGCACATGTAGCCAGTTTACACTTTAGATTCAAAATTGCCCTTCAAGCATTATATTGGAGGGAATTTAGTATTTTTGTAGTTGTCTTATTAACACACCATACCCCACAACCATGTGTAATGGCTGGTGTAAACATAGAATTATAAATACTTAGACCAAAGTTGATCCTGTTGACATTGTTATGTTTGGCAAGTACATATCGCATATAAGAATTGATTTTACATGCTTTTTTAGAAACATAATCTTAAATGTGAGATGTGTCATGGAGTAGATTATCAACAAAGGTTCCAAGATATTTGTCTGTTTTTACTTCGTCAATTGCAGCATTACCAAGAAACCAGTGCTTGTTAGTATTCATTCTTTTCCCTATCGTCATGACCTTGGATTTCTTTTTACTAAAGTTAAGCCCCCATTTTATTCCAAAGGACGATGTAGTATTGAGCATTTCCTGAAGTTCGTCTTCTGAGTCAGCTATCAATACTATATCGTCTGCAAATAATAAGGCGGGAACATAAGTATTTTCATAACGTATGCCTAATCCTCTGGCTTTAATCATATCAATAAGGTCAGTAATAACAATAGAAAACAGTGTCGGGGATAGATTACATCCCTGTTTGAGACCATACTGACTGTCGAAATGATCGGTTTCAAAATTACCAAAATTACTTTATTTTGTGCATTAGCGTACAATTTATGTAGAGTTCTCCAAGTTTTTCCTTGGATTCCTTTGTTCCATAAGTGGCAAAACAATGTATCGCGGTCTAGCACGTCAAACGCTTTTGATACGTCCAGGAAAGCTAAATGAGTAGCCTTTCTCTTACATTTACGAAGGCAACAAAGACCTTTCAAAATGAAAATATTGTCTTCAAGGCGTCTTTTTCCCTGAAACCACCTTGTTTGTTTTCCATCTCAATATACTATTCAGTGTCATTCTCATTGTGGATCGGAATGAGTGTTCCCTCACTCCACTCATCAGGGAAAGACTCGGTATAAGTAAAATATTCGAACATGTTATAAAGTGCGTCTGATAAAACAATGCCTCCATATTAGAGGCTGACGGTAATTTCGGTTATACGGTTTCGGTACGGAATTGAGCATTTACCGGTATTGAAATTATTAACCGGTTAACCGACGATAATCCCCGGGGAAATGAAAGACATGTCGTTTTTTAATTATTTCGTTTAATTTCCACTTTCACGATGCGTACGTTTACATAGACATTAAGATGTCCATGTTTGGCAGTTCAGGTGTGATTCCCATATGTTTGGCAGTTCAGGTGTGATGTCCATGTTTGGCAGTTCGGGTGTACACGTAGTTATGACGTGCACGGACCTGGGGACAATTCGGGAAATACGGGCTGATCTCAGCTTTGAACGTTAATTTCTGCCTTATTTAAAAAGCTAACTATGTGTTTCATATATCATTTTGAAGTGTTTTTTTATTCGCATTTCAGTGAATTTATTTTTCCTTCAAAATTTTTAAAGTTAAATATATTCCGACATCGTCAAATACCCTGTAAGACGTAACACTTTACGCTTACAGGGCTCGTTGAAATTGAGATAACTTTTGAAATAATGATCAAAATACCCCTAAAATTTCACAATTTATTCAATGGAACATGTTCATTTATGACGTCACAATTGCTTAACTGCTACAGTTCAAATTATCGTATATGAACGCTTTTAAAATTATCAAAATTGTGTAAGGTTTTGAACGCGAATGGCACGAGCAATAAGTTGCCCTTCATTTAACCTTCTAATTTAAGTCTGATTTGTAAGAAAAATTAACTGCACAATATTGTCATGGCGAAATTTACAAAACAATAACCAGTTTGTTTATTTTGCAAATAATATTAACTCCGTCATGCCTAATCGATCATATATGATCGATTTGACGGGTTTATGACGTCACCCGATAAAGAAAAATCTTACCAAAATATAATTGCATCTTTCCACGCTATTTCCCTATAATTGTTATATAAAGTTGTGAAATAAATATAAATACATTCATAGAATACTGCTTTGTTCACTTATTTTGACCAATTTTGTTGTTATTGACCAAAAAATAATGCAAAAGAAAAAATTTAAATATTTTTGAAATTATTGATTTCCGGTTCGACCAAGAGGCTGAACCGCGAAATTTAAAATATAATTATTGAAATATCAAGCCATCTAGGGGCAACAGATGCACTTTCTGAAACTAGTTTCAAGTATTATAATACTAGGGGTATCAGCGAACGTAGATAAGATGAGCTAGATTTATGAAAAAGGTAAGAATATGTTCGTTTTCATTCAAGTCAATCAAGGCCCGATTTCTGAGAAAAATTCAATTTTCAATCTAAAAATATTTTCTCAATATCCATGCTTTGTGAGATCAGTTCATCAATATTTCCTATTGAAACACATATATAGGGTGTAAAGGGTTACTATATTGTTAATTTTACTACCTTTATGCACATACAAAACCTTCAATGGCAGATGAATTCACTCTGTTAATTTTTATGGCCGATTTTATAGTGGGCAATAATAGGTGAAAAGCTTTATTTTTTCACTATTTTTCGTCTTTCCTCACTCTTATAGCTACTGTAAGATGTCATGGCACATTAAAATCTTGTTGCAAGGTGTGTAGGACAATCAACACAAATATATTTTGAAAAATGTTGAGTAGTATAGGGAGGGGGGCATAGGAATTCAGGGGGGAGCATAGGGATTCAGGGGGAGTGTATCAGAAGCCTTTGTTGGGGAAACCCATGGAAGGCCAAGCAGTTTGAGGATTAATTGCATGTTCATGATCTATCTGGTTTATTAGCAATCAAACATAATGAGTTCATGAACAAACAGACATTCACAAGCAGAAATTTGCTTTTAACACATACATCTATGATTTCTTCAAAACATTGTAGAGTCATGATTTTCATCGATTTGTCAAATATCAGTACCTTATCGCAGATCGTCTTTGGTTTATTCTAGTGAGTCGTGACAGTATATTATTTTTCTATACTTCATGTAGTTTATCATTTTAAAGCTGTTATGAAACAGAACTGGGTTATTAAACATTTATCAACTGAATCTCGGGTAATAAAAATTATTTATTCCTGAATATGGAATTTAGTTGACGGAACAAACCGTTCTTGCGTCATCTTATGACATCGCTATATTTTCATAATATATGCAAATTAGGCAAAAACAGTATATGAGCAATCCCCCTTAGTATGGCCTATAATATATAATAAAAATTATTCAAGTTAAAAGTTTATTTGTTATAGATTACATATTTCAATTAAACATTTCGACATAATTTTCAGAGATTTTCCACGATTCCTGGAATTTTTGGCTCGGCATCGCAAACTTTAGCATAATCTAGTTACACCAAATCTTCCTTATACCCATCATGTAATATACCATTTTAAAGCTTAAATCAAGGAGAACAAATCCATGTTTTTCAAAATTGCAATAATTGAACAGTATTTGAGAAAAACTGTATTGACTATAGAGATATGACTCAATTTAATGAAATAAAATGCTCAATTTCAGCCTTGTGACGTCACTATGACATCATTATTTTTGCATAATTTATGCAAATTAGGTAAAAATGAGAAATATGGGTAATTCTCTTCATTTTGATATATGACAGTCATATATTTGTATAATATTGAATAAAAAGCATTTAAATTAATATTTAAAATAAGAGCTGGTTTTCGAGACTTGAAAAAAATGTGACGCATCGATTTTTTACCACAAATTCCATACATATCAATTTTTAACAACGCCCCAAGTGGATTTCTTGACCGTTTTTCAAAATTCAAAAACATTTTAGAAATATTGTCCTCGAGATCTTGCTACCCTGTGAATTTTGTCATGATTAGATAAGGATAAAGTATTTTATTTTTAGGTTGACTAAACTTGACAAAAATGTGACGCTTGTCGTTTTTGACGTTTTAAGGCTTTTTGCGCCCTTTGCTGCTCATTGTTTTGTCTTGGTTTTTTGACGCCATAATGTTACGCTAATTGTCCCCAGTTTCGTGCGACGTGTAAGTAGCTTCATATTCAGCTTTGGTTGTAGTTATGTCTGGCAGTTCCGGTAGTTGTAGTGTCAACGTCAGATCCAGAAACTGAATTATGTTTGTAACAGTCATTTACGAACAACAAGGCATTGACAACCTGAGGTTGAAGTCGTGCCCGTTTGGAAGTGATGGTGCCAGCTGCACTGAATTGGCGTTCAATTGACACGGATGACGCAGGAATAGCATTTCGTATCTATATTTGTAACTTTAATATTTTGTGATAGTATCTGAGCGTTTAATTGTGAACAAAATAAAGTACAAGCCCTCTGCTAAAGTGTTTTAGATAACAAATAAATAAAAGAATCTGAACTGCCGTGCCTTTCGTAAGCTTTAATTTTTAAATTTAAATATAAACGAAATATACTGATATTAATCATACGTTGGCCATTCGAGTCCTTATCATCTTTTTGTAAGTCGGATGTAGGAGGGTTGCTATAATGTATGCATATAGACTTGAGAAGCTACGGAGAGAGTTAGGAACAAAATGGGGGTGGCAGCGCATTGGCATTTTATCTTACATATTTTTACCGGTATTTCGGTAACGGTACGGTTATTAGCGTGACGGTTACCGGTACTGGTTTTCAGTACCGTTGCGACCTCTACTCCATATTTCAAAAATTCATTTGCAATTTGGTCTCCACCCCCCATTTTATCATTCTTTAAAGGTTTCACTTGTTGAGTAAATAGATCCTTATCGAGCTTAAAAATATCAAGACCGTTAGTACCAGCTTCTTTCTCTAAACTTTTTATTCTGGTTCCAAGGTTGGAAATACTTGAGTCTTTGTTACGATGTGTCTCACCTTATTTTCCCCAATAGTTCTTTAATACTTCACATACTTTTTTGGGATCTGTGATAACTTCATCAGGCTGATCGGGGTTCTTTATTTGAATAGGGTAATAATAAGTTATCAGTACAGCTTGTTTGGTATTTTACAACCTTTAAACAGTATGTGATTTATTATTCTATATGTAAAACGTCATGGCATACGTGATGGTATGTTTTAGCATGGCTTAACACCACTTGTATCAGTTAACCTAATTCACGTTTCTTATTTATTATCAGTGATTTGCCAGAAGAAATCGGAGCAATACATGTACATCCAATATATTACAAGCTCGGGATAAGTTTTATCCAAGGGGATCAATTTTCAAAACAAACCAAGGGGTCACAATTGATAATTTTGCCCAAAATCACTTAACAGTGCTCAGATTGGTAAAAAAAGTAGGATTTTGAAAGAATTTTGGCAAAGGGAAGGGGGTTTACTTGAACCCAACGACCCCCCCCCCTCCCTGGCCATGGACCTATACCAAATTCGTAATGTATTGATATATAGCAGTTTCGTGTCATAACTGTTTTGTGCTGTTTGTGAAGTGATTAAAAGTGTTTGTGTCTGTGTAAGAGGGGGCTTTAAGTGTTGTTTGTTGTAAACTTAATTTAACAGAAAATCAATTGAGTTAAATTGTAGGGAAACCCTATTGAGTAAATATGTGAGGAAACCCATTGATTAAAAGTTAACTTTCCGTTGAGTCAATCAATTAAATCCGAATTTTAACACAATGTTAATCATAACATAAGGACATTATACAATCAAATAAATATGGAAAACTTAAAGTAATATAGAATGAATTTAAGGTAATTTTAGCAAAAAAATTTCATATCATCTGAAGAACACTGTCTTACCTTGATACTAGGATATCGGAGATTTCTCATTTTGAAGTGGGTACATTGAATTTGATTTCACATCGTCCAGTTCGAATTATGCGCACAAGTTGATGACGTCACCAACGTATGTTTGCTTACATATTTTCATGCATATAAAACTTGGGAGAAAATGTGACCTACTTTTGAAAAGAGTAATTTTCGTGTTCTGTACGTAATGATTACACAATGTTTTATTAATTATGTGTTCCTGATATAATAATTATTATTTTGCAAGAAATAGATTGAGTGATTGCTTAGAAAACTGTCAGAAATAAGTGGAACCTAGAATATGAAAAAAATCTCCTAACCCCTCAATTTGAATAGCTCACAGGTCATAGCCTCGTTCTGATTATTAGTCACATGACCTTTGACTAGGGAATCCCCAACAATGTGCAAATGTGAGTAAATTTATTCCTGTTGATAACGCTAAATTGTGGAGTCAAAACACAACCAAGGTCAGTAAAAACGATGTTTATATGTACCAATGTGCTTTGGGATTCAGATTTTCTTATTCATATATAGGTTGAACTAACATTTCATCCGTTCTAAATTACTTTAATTTGCAGTTTATTTTTCAGTTGAAATTAGAACCATCGGCTGTGGAAATTAATCCATTAACTCTAACAAACAGATTATTTATCACTGTGAACAAAACTCAAATCATGGAAATTGAATAATTAGGGATTAATTATTATTATATCTTTATTTCCCATTATTCATGGATCATTTTACAACGTAATTACAGGTTAATAAAGTGTATAAAAACTTTCAAACGAAGGTTGTTTATGTTTTGTTTTTAAAAATGGTAGTTATTTACATCATTTATACATTTATGTTGAGCAGAAAGCTCTAACACCTTGCATTATTATCGCTTTAATCTGGAAACGCTGGAACCAATGAGATTCCGTTTACAAAAATCAATTTGTGTATTTGTGGCAAAATTTTACTTAATGCTGCTATTTTGTCGCTCGTGTCTTCATCAGCGTCGCGGGGGTCACATACTAAGTCGTGCATGGTCATACCTTTGCAGACAGCATCACAGCAGCATTGAAAGAGTAAATGATTTACTGTATCTTTAAATAAATTTCCGCATTTTTCACATAAATAATTGGTTTCTTTGTCTTCAGGAAGTGCTACTAGTTTCGCTAGTGTGTAACAGTATTCTAATAGATTCTAAAGAATTGTTGACCAAGAGGAGGGGGGTCCTTGGCTACGGGTCTGTATAAAATGCGTAATATGTTTATAGAATATTGAGCAGTTCCCTGTCATGACTGTTTTTCCGGTTGGCAAAGTGAATACAGGTGGTTGTTTGTACCTGTGTAAGAGGGAATCGATTTAAATGTTGTTTGCCATAAACTTAATGTGACAGAGAAACAATGGAATAAAAATGTGAGGAAAACCAATTAATTAAAAATCCAAAAACTAACTTTACAATGAATTGATTGATTGAATCAAAAATTTAACACAATGTTAATTATAACACGAGGGATATTATACAATCAAATATATATGTAAAAACTTATTTTGAAAAATTATTTTTGTGGAATTAAGAGCCATCAGCTGCAGATATTAATCCATTAACCCTAACAAACGGATTAATTATCAGTATGATTGAAACTCATTTCATAAGAATTTAATAATTAGGGATTAACGGCTCGAAAATAACTGCATGTAATCGGTTTTTGATTGCAAATGCCAACATATTATTTGCTCCTGACAGGAATATTGTTCTATATTATACGGCATTATATGTTGTTCCCTTTAAATAATATACGAATAATATTATTAATTCAAAAATAATTCTTAAAAATACGTATTATCGATCTTATGGGTATGAGACAAATTTGATATTAGATACATTCACTCAACAAGCCGTTAACATATAATTAACTTTACAAGCCTAATAACTTCGATTTTAGTATGTTCAAGTTCTGGAGTCTCGAGAGTCAAACGATAGTTTATTTGGAATGCTTTTGGAATTGGGAAAACAAAGGCAAGGTTTATGTTTTATGAACATTCCGATTTGATAACAAACTTTATTTTCAGTGTATTAAAGCAGTTAAAGCTTATTGCGTCGGGACCTGTACGTTCGCCCGATTAAAGGCAAATGTACCGTCAATTAAAGACACATGCACAGTGGTACACCGTTTTTGGTAAAACATAACACTGATAATAAAAATGTATCAATTGTTATGAAATTTGCACCATCATTAAAAGGTATCTCGAATTTCATGATAACAAAATATCGGAAAAACATGACAAAAAAATAAAAATGTGTTGCTTGTTTCAAAATAAAAATAAACTAAAAAATAATATGTTCACGTCAAATATAAATAGTTTAACTGTCTTGATTAGACATGACGTTTCGAAAGAGTAGAGAGCTAGATTCAAAGCACCGTTGTTGCGACTTTCAAATGAAAATATGAAAAATATGAAAAAATGAAATAACCGAGCGAGTATGAGGACCGCAACATTTATGTCTGCACTGACAAAAACTTGAAATTCCCTTTGTAAAGATATAAACCCACGCGGCAGTGCACGTCGTAAAGTTGATGGGTTAAGGCAATGTGCCGTCCCACTGGTTAACCTGGTAGCTCTGAAAAAGTGAACTTTTTAAATTTTTCTCAAAGCTTCGTTGCCACTTTAAATAAGCGGAAAATGTGCAAGTCAAAGTGACGAAGCTCTCTTTTAAGAGGTGAAGTCGAACGAACGCAAATGGTATGGTTGATAGAACAGTATACGATAAAAGGCCAACGCTTTAAACATTGAAATTGCGAACGAGGTACGTATTACGTTCACCCTTCCTTAGGTTAAGCAAAAAGGGAAGTTATTCGCAAATTATTACATTGGTTTTTAAAAATTAAACAGACTAATGTACATTGTATGAAAGTCCATATATTTATTAGCAAGAAAAGTCACTCATTATTTCTACATTGTCATTTGAGTTACTGGCCCAAATTGCCCCCTTGGAAAAATGGAATTCAAATTATTAAAGGATTAGGTATCGTATGGCAAGTGATATTGGACGGTCATATCTTTCACAATGGGTACTTCCTGGGCACAGAAACATTGTTTTTTCATTAAAATTATGTTTTCTTTCAAGTGAATCCAGCATTAGTTGTTTGACCTTGAACTTTTATCGGATGACGTCTTTAGTCAAGATTGTCTGAGGAAGCAATTATGAAATGCTATCATTCTAGATCAGTAAAGCAGTGTCAATGAAGGACCAAACACAATAAATGAGAGGTATATCCTCATACCCCAACCGAACTTTTCGATTAGTGTTCAACGTTCACAATACAAAATTGCAATTTCCATTTGAGTGTTTCGACACTACTTTTATTTAATGTAGCTCGTTGATAGTAATCCAACTCTGAGAAACTGGAGAAATACTTTCATACTTTCAAAATCTGAATTGTGGTGCAATTTCAATATACACTCCCCTCCATAAGATTGGCAACCTTTTTTCCACCATTGAACTACGTGTTAAAGCCTCTTTACCGTTGAATTTTTATTTACTTAACCTGCGATGAAAATACTTATACTATTAATGGAAACATAATTTGACTTAAATTCCAATACCTCCAAATTTTCTCAATTTTTTTCCTCAATTACAATAGGTCGAAAATTGATGATAAATTTGATGAATTTTTGAAAATCGACATTCCCATGTTAACCAATGGGAAATGGTAGGTTTGCCGCAAGTCATACGACAGAATATCCATCCATCCGAGTCCTTGCAAAAAATACGAGTTAGACAGGCAATTGAATTTGCTAACTTTATTTAACAAAAAATTGATATGTTTCTTCAGGTTCAACAAAGTTATAGGGCTTTAAAGTCAAAATTGTTTTTCAAAAAACCTCTTCCATTGAAATAACACAGGAGGCGAAAAATTATTTTCAAAATTGACTTTGAAGCGCTATAACTTTAATATTCATCAAATAAACTAAACACTTAGTGTTCAAAAAAGTTAGACAATTCAATTTTCTATTTAAAAATATTTTTTGCTGAATCTTTTACAGAAAAGATATCCTGATTTCTGATTTGCCCCGAACCCTCCATTTCCCATTGGATTACATGGGAATGACGATTTTCAAAAATTCATCAAATTTATCATCAATTTTCGACCTATTGTAATTGAGGAAAAAAATTGAGAAAATTTGGAGGTATTGGAAATAAAGTCAAGTTACGTTTCCATTAATATCATGAGTTATTTCATCGCCGGTTAAGTAAATAAAAATGCAAAGGTAAAGAGGCTTTAACACATAGTTCAATGGGGAAAAAAGGTTGCCAAACTTATGGAGGGGAGTGTATTATTGGCGGATGCTATGGTTAATGTAAATTGAATTACATTTTGGAATCAATTACTTTTACATTAAGGTACTTACCGGGTTATTTGTATAGATATTAGCAAACTATAAGCATTGTTCTTGTGTCATGATTCTGATTAAATTGCACACCGTTTATTCGTGTATGACGGATTAATGTTTTAAATGATGCAAATATGGCATTAAAATTATATATTAACGACATTGAGAACAAAGCATCGACGGGTGGTTTTAGCATTACTTTATTCGAAATGCCCTTTCTGGGCGATTACGCCGTGATTAATATGTAAAATTTATGAT
Source organism: Owenia fusiformis (assembly GCA_903813345.2). Taxonomy (NCBI): domain Eukaryota; kingdom Metazoa; phylum Annelida; class Polychaeta; order Sabellida; family Oweniidae; genus Owenia; species Owenia fusiformis. The sequence continues at coordinate 760,441 of CAIIXF020000011.1, read as the reverse complement.
TTTTAAGAAATAAAGTGTTTATTATTAAAAAAGCATTATTTTCACTGTTTGCAACGTAAATGTACATGAGATCGAGACATATTGTAACGACCCAAGTTGCTACTACTGTCCAGCTGTAGTGGCTTAAGCCTTTATAGCTTAGTGGGTGGAGCATCAGACTTAGGATCAATGGGTCCTAGGTTCGATTCTCATGCCGGGCATTGAATTTAGCACTCTTTCTTTCAATTTCTTTATCTGGCTTGTTACACTATGCTCGTTGGTTAGTCATTCCCCTGGGGCGCCCTCGGGTCATCACAATAGTATGAAATGTAAATCAAAATGCCAAATGAACATATGAAAACATATAAAGGTGCGCTGTTCTTACCGAATGATTCCTCTGAAAACCGTTTTACTTTGAAAACTACGAATACATGGGTATTATTTACACTCCCCTCCATAAGTTTGGCAACCTTTTTTCCCCATTGAACTACGTGTTAAAGCCTCTTTACCTTTGAATTTTTATTTACTTAACCTGCGATGAAAATACTTCTACTATTGATGGAAACGTAATTTGACTTTAATTCCAATACCTCTAATTTTTCTCAATTTTTTTCCTCAATTACAATAGGTCGAAAATTGATGATAAATTTGATGAATTTTTGAAAATCGACATTCCCATGTTAACCAATTGGAAATGGTAGGTTTGCCGCAAGTCATATGAAAGAATATCCACCCATCCGAGTCCTTGCAAAAAATACGAGTTAGGCAGGCAATTGAATTTACTAACTTTATTTAACAAAAAATTGATATGTTTCTTCAGGTTCAACAAAGTTATAGGGCTTTAAAGTCAAAATTGTTTTTCAAAAAACCTCTCCCATTGAAATAACACAGGAGGCGAAAAATTATTTTCAAAAATGACTTTGAAGCGCTGTAACTTTAATATTCATCAAATAAACTAAACACTTAGTGTTCATAAAAGTTAGACAATTCAATCTTCTATATAAAAATATTTTTTTGCTGAATCTTTTACTGAAAAGACATCCTGATTTCTGATTTGCCCCGAACCCTCCATTTCCCATAGGATTACATGGGAATGACGATTTTCAAAAAATCATCAAATTTATCATCAATTTTCGACCTATTGTAATTGAGGAAAAAAATTGAGAAAATTTGGAGGTATTGGAAATAAAGTCAAGTTGCGTTTCCATCAAGATTATTAGTTATTTCATCGCCGGTTAAGTAAATAAAAATTCAAACGTAAAGAGGCTTTAACACGTAGTTCAATGGGGAAAAAAGGTTGCCACACTTATGGAGGGGAGTGTACTTATCTGATCTTGAATTATTATGAAAATAAAATAAAAAGAATTAAAAAGACACCAACTTAGGCAAGGCAATACTTTATACTAATACTCTTAGCATTATTATCTTTCCAGTGCGACTAACAACTTTACTGTAGAATTACCCAAATATTGTTACAAGACCTTTTATGAACCATAATGGAATATGGAACTCATATTCCCTATATTTGTCTCAATCATCATTATGATAAACCATCACATCTCATTTCTTCTCAGCATCTATGGCGAAACAGAATGCTCGATCATCTTTATTATATAGTCTAAGCAGCTAAGCAGCCGGTCTGCTACACGATCTCTGTTACTTAGCAACGGTAACAGGACAACTCATCCCTAAGACAACTTATCACAAGACATCTCATCCCAAGACAACTCATCCCCAAGACAACTCATCCCCAAGACATCTCATCCCAAGACAACTTATCCCAAGACATCTCATCCCAAGACAACTCATCCCAAGACAACTCATCCAAAGACATCTCATCCCAAGACATCTCATCCCAAGACAACTCATCGCAAGACATCTCATCCCAAGACATCTCATCCCAAGACATCTCATCTCAAGACAACTCATCCCCAAGACAACTCATCCCAAGACATCTCATCCCCAAAACAACTCTTCCCAAGACATCTCATCCCAAGACAACTCATCCCAAGAGATCTCATCCAAAGACAACTCATCACAGGACATCTCATCCCATAACATCTCATCCCTAAGACAACTCATTCCAAGACATATCATCCCAAAACATCTCATCCCAAGAATCTCATCCCAAGAAAACTCATCCCAAGACATCCCATCTAAAGACATCCCATCCCAAGACAACTCATCCTCAAGACATTTCATCCCAAGACATCTTATCCCCAAGACAGCTCATCCCCAAGACATCTCATCCGAAGACATCTCATCTCAAGACAACTCATCCCCAAGACAACTCATCCCAAGACAGCTTATCCCAAGACATCTCATCCCAAGACAACTTATACCAAGACATCTCATCCCAAGACATCTCATCTCAAGATATCTCATCCCCAAGACAACTCATCCCAAAGACATCTCATCCCAAGACAACTCATCCCCAAGACAACTCATCCCAGGACATCTCATCCCCAAGACAACTCATCTCAAGACAACTCATCCCAAAGACAACTCATCCCAAGACATATCATCCCAAGACATATCATCCCCAAGAAAACTCTTCCCAACACAACTCTTCCCAAGACAACTCATCCCAAGACATCTCATCCCAAGACAACTCATCCCAAGACATCTCATCCCAAGACATCTCATCCCCAAGACAACTCTTCCCAAGACAACTCATCCCAAGACATCTCATCCCAAGACATCCCATCCAAAGACATCCCATCCAAAGACAACTTATCCAAAGACAACTCATCCCCAAGACAACTCATCCCAAAACAACTCATCCAAAGACATCTCATCCCAAGACAACTCATACCAAGACATCTCATCCCAAGATATCTTATCCCAAGACAACTCATCCCAAGACATCTCATCCCAAGAAAACTCATCCCGAGACATCCCATCCAAAGACATCCCATCCCAAGACAACTCATCCTCAAGACATTTCATCCCAAGATATCTCATCCCCAAGAGAACTCATCCCCAAGACATCTCATCCCAAGACAACTTATCCCAAAACATTTCATCCCGAGACATCTCATCTCAAGACAACTCATCCCCAAGACAACTCACCCAAAGACATCTCATCCCAAGACATCTCATCCCCAAGTCAACTCTTCCAAAGACAACTCATCCCAAGACATCTCATCCCAAGACAACTCATCCAAAGACATCTCATCCAGAGACATCTCATCCCAAGACATCTCATCCCAAGACATCTCATCCCTAAGACAACTCTTCCCAAGACAACTCATCCCAAGACAACTCATCCCAAGAAATCCCATCCAAAGACATCCCATCCCAATACAACTTATCCCAAGACAACTCATCCCCCAGACAACTCATCCCATGACATTTCATCCAAAGACATCACATCCCAAGACAACTTATCCCAAGACAACTCATCCCCAAGACATCTCATCCCCAAGACAACTCTTCCCAAGACAACTCATCCCAAGACATCTCATCACAAGACATCCCATCCAAAGACATCCCATCCCAAGACAATTATCCCAAGACAACTCATCCCCAAGACAACTCATCCCCAAGACAACTCATCCCAAGACACCTTATCCCAAGACCTATCATCCCCAAGACATCTCATCCCCAAGACAACTCTTCCCAAGACAACTCATCCCAAGACATCTCATCCCAAGACATCCCATCCAAAGACATCCCATCCCAAGACAACTTATCCAAAGACAACTCATCCCCAAGACAACTCATCCCCAAGTCAACTCATCCCAGGACACCTCATCCCAAGACATATCATCCCAAATACAACTCATCCCAAGACATCTCATCCCAAGACATCTCATCCAAAGACATCTCATCCCTAGACATCTCATCCCAAGACATCTCATCCCCAAGACAACTCTTCCCAAGACAACTCATCCCAAGACATCTCATTCAAAGACATCCCATCCAAAGACATTTCATCCCAAGACAACTTATCCCAAGACAACTCATCCCCAAGACAACTCATCCCAAGACATCTCATCCCAAGACAACTCATACCAAGACATCTCATCCCAAGATATCTTATCCCAAGACAACTCATCCCAAGACATCTCATCCCAAGAAAACTCATCCCAAGACATCCCATCGAAAGACATCCCATCCCAAGACAACTCATCCTCAAGACATTTCATCCCAAGATATCTCATCCCCAAGACAACTCATCCCAAAGACATCCCATCCAAAGATATCCCATCCCAAGACAACTTATCCAAAGACAACTCATCCCCAAGACAACTCATCCAAAGACACCTCAACCCAAGACATATCATCCCCAAGACAACTCATCCCAAGACATCTCATCCCAAGACAACTCATCCCAAGACATCTCATCCCAAGACATCTCATCCAAAGACATCTCATCCCCAAGACAACTCTTCCCAAGACAACTCATCCCAAGACATCTCATCCAAAGACATCCCATCCAAAGACATTTCATCCCAAGACAACTTATCCCAAGACAACTCATCCCCAAGACAACTCATCCCAAGACTACTCATCCCAAGACATCTCATCCCAAGACAGCTCATCCCAAGACATCTCATCCCAAGATATCTCATCCCAAGACAACTCATCCCAAGACATCTCATCCCAAGAAAACTCATCCCGAGACATCCAATCGAAAGACATCCCATCCCAAGACAACTCATCCTCAAGACATTTCATCCCAAGATATCTCATTCCCAAGACAACTCATCCCCAAGACATCTCATTCCAAGACAACTTATCCCAAGACATCTCATCCAAAGACATCTCATCTCAAGACAACTCATCCCCAAGACAACTCATCCCAAGACATCTCATCCCAAGACCTCTCATCCCCAAGACAACTCTTCCCAAGACAACTCATCCCAAGACATCTCATCCCAAGACAACTCATCCAAAGACATCTTATCCAAAGACAACTCATCCCAAGACATCTCATCCCTAAGACAACTCTTCCCAAGACATCTCATCCCAAGACATCCCATCAAAAGACATCCCATTCCAAGACAACTTGTCCCAAGACAACTCATCCCCCAGACAACTCATCCCAAGACATCCCATCCAAAGACATCCCATCCCAAGACAACTTATCCCAAGACAACTCATCCCCAAGACATCTCATTTCCAAGAAAACTCTTCCCAAAACAACTCATCCCAAGACATCTCATCCCAAGACATCCCATCCAAAGACATCCCATCCCAAGACAACTTATCCCAAGACAACTCATCCCCAAGACAACTCATCCCAAGACATATCATCCCCAAGACATCCCATCCAAAGACATCCCATCCCAAGACAACTTATCCAAAGACATCTCATACCCAAGACAACTCATCCCAAGACATCTCATCCCAAGACAACTCATCCCAAGACATCTCATCCCAAGATATCTCATCCCAAGACAACTCATCCCAAGACATTTCATCCCAAGATAACTCATCCCAGGGCATCCCATCCAAAGACATCCCATCCCAAGACAACTCATCCTCAAGACATCTCATCCCAAGATATCTCATCCCAAAGACAACTCATCCCTAAGACATCTCATCCCAAGACAACTTATCCCAAGACATCTCATCCCAAGACATCTCATCTCAAGACAACAATTCTCCAACATTAATTCAGTCTTTGTTTGTTTTAAAATATTTAGTTTGATTCCATATGTCATAGTTGGCTTATTTTTAAATAAGATTTCCAATTTTAAACTTTCAGAATCATGATGATTATATTCGGAAATTATGTCTTTTATCTTCAATTATATATTCTCATCGTTTATGTGAGGAGGTTTTTAAAATCAGACGCAGGTTAAAGCTAATAACACAATACGCGTTGGGAAGAGCTCCCTTAGTTCACAGTCCTCATCATCTCTCTCGACATATACTTCTACTTCGCACAGAACAGGATCTTAAGAGGTCCTGGACAAATCATTTGATTCTGGACTTGTCATGTTTTTTTTCAACGAAATCACATTCAAGGGTTGAATTTTTATTTGCTATTCACAGAGCGAGTCCTACGTAGTATTATTTTCAATAAAAATGTTATAATAGAACCCTATTTGAGAGTTAATCTAATACTTACAGTACATTCATGATAAACTAAGGCAAATCCTGAAATATGTTTTAAGTGCATTTTTTTATGAAATTTTGTCCAAGAATTTAGTATTTTCCATGAAATTCAGTTGAATGGTCAAGATAAAACGAGCTAATTTAGGTGAAAACCCTTACATGATGATGTGTTTTCATGACTTTTATCATAAAATTCCATCAATGGGTGAAGATAAAATGATCGAATTTAAGTGATTTAAGGATGTTTTCATGGATGTTTTCTATGAAATCCCATCCAATGGTCAAGGTAAATTTTGATTTTGATTTGGTATTAGGTCACGTGTTCGAAAGAATCATTTAAGGCCCATAGAACCATAAAGGAATGTCATTTTGAATGTCACGCGATAGATCCATATAAGGCTTTTAGAACCATGTCGGGAAAGATGAGGGGAAGCCCCTGACCCTCTTTCACGATTTTATCCGAACGTTGTTCGGAAATTTCGGTTTTTATGCACTTCATCTTTGTACCGAAGTTTGCCGATTCGATTCGTCGTATTTCGGAATCCTGGTGACAATTGTATACTCCATTGGAGTATTTTTGATCTACTTCTTATGACGAAAATTCCAGAACCTTGTTCGGATTAATCCGGATTTTCTAACCTACTTTATCTACCGAGATTTCACGAGTTAACGTTCATCTCATTTAGGAATCCTGGTGACAATTTTATACTCCATTGGAGTATTTTTGAACTACTTCTTATATTATGACGAAAATTCTCGAACCTTGTTCGGATTAATCTGGATTTCTGACCAACTTTATCTACCGAGAGATTTAACGAGTTAACATTCGTCTCATTTCGGAATCCCAGTGACAATTTTATACTCCATTGGAGTATTTTTGATCTACTTTTTCTTGATTTTGCTCAACTTTAATTATTATAATTTGACAACAAGCAAATTAAAAAATCCGACATGAACGGGTCTCGATCGACTAACCTAGAGCGTGGAAGCTTGGCACGTTTACCATGAGGCCAACGTGCTACCGATATGAAAGAACAAAAGTATAATATATTTATATCGAGAGTCAATTCAAAATGATCTTCACTTTTGACTCCACTTAAATATAACTCGTAAGTTGTATCCAGAAAAGGTGAGCGCCTATGGCGCTATTGAATAACCAAGTCCTAGGTGAGTGTTTCGTATCCCTCCGTGATATACATTATTTTTGCTTTATTAAATACGACAGAAAGGAGCAAGGTGTAGGTTGAAAACAAGACGTTAGTTTGTTTCAAAACAGTTTAAAAAACATTAACCTATGATACTTAAAGGTTTTCCACTCCTGAAGGGCCTCTAGATATATGAAGTTCATTAATCAAGACAGTGTAAAATGTTTAGACATATGTAATACGTTTTCATAATTAAGCCTGTGAAATCAACTAAATATTACATTTGGATTTCATTGATATCCTGTCATAGCCCTAAAATGTTTTTTTTTTCTGGAAAATTATTTTTTCAACACTGATACAAATTTCCCTGACATTTCCCTGACATATCTACCGTTTCAAAATTACCAGCTATGAAATAATAGTATAATCACCATGCTTACCTGCTTTTTGGTAATAGTCTACTCTTTCAGATGTAGGAGACGGGGTAGATGAACTGTTGCCATTCAATTCGCAAACTGCTTTGTAAATCGTGTCGTCTATCATGCGCAGATTATACGAGGCGCATTCTGGCGTTGCTGTGCAGGTAGCCGCGCATCGTTCGTTCGTTAGCACTTTTAAAGATTTGAGTGGCTTGTCCAGTTGTTCTGCATTCGTTGTTTTTGAATACTTCGTTTTTCCCGGCTGTTGATTGGAAAGATTGATGGAAATCTGAACTTTTCCCATTTGAACTAATGGAATTAAACACGCGAAAATAAGAATGCTCGATTCCATCATTCTCGTAAGTTTTGTACTTTCTCTTCAAAGTTTTTTCTTCTGTGGTCGTTCTGTCTTGGATTCTGTTTCGCGGAGTAACTATATGAACCTGATATTGATATGTATTATATATTCGAGGGGATGATTTGCAATATAGTGTTTTATGTTTGACAAATGGAACTGCGCTATCCGATTGGTTATTAATTACTCGTCCCATGTCAGCCAATGATTTGCAGATAATCTGACGTCATCGTTTATATTTAACAGTACATTATTAGAATATAACTTCCTCACCACCATCATCTATTTTATAAGGTTTATTAAGATCGTAACAATCACATAAATATGTATGTAGCCATACAAATTTGATTATCATCAGCATTTACTAAATTGTAAACATAAAAATGTATTAAAATAATTACAAAACAGTGATATTTAATTTACATTGGTGTGGTTATGTGACGCCAACTTGTTTTTATTATGTCACTACCAAGATGTGGTGGCATGTTGATATGGTCTCCGTTTTTTGTAACGGCTGTTGGTGGGTGGCGGTTGACGTCCGGCGGGTGGTGGTTGGCGGTTGGAGACTGTAACAACCTCCATTTACTCAACGAATTCTGTTTAGACTTTTTCAAAACTCATCTTCAAATTTGAAGAAGCTCCTTTTGATAAGGAGACCTTTGATAAACTCCTCGGGGTAAAAGAGGTAAAAATGGTCAAATTGCCCAATCAATTGTTTTTTAAAAGTTCTCAGAAGTTCAGATTTGACTTTCGATTTCAGAGTTTAACTTCCCTGATCTACTCAAGATCAAAATATGACTAAAAGGTAGTTTTTCAACTTGTTTCAAATCGACCATCGACAAGTTCTCAGAAATTCAAATCTGATTTTTAGATGAAGAGTTGACCTTAGATGACCTCAATGTAAAAAGGTATACTGTATACGTGTGAACACAATCGGATGTACCCTAATGGTGTCTTATTCATAATTCAATAAATGAAATCATTTGTCGTCTGTATGTGAAGTCTATTTGCCTTATGATAATACATTTACTGTAGTACATTGGTTCTCCTAATATTATTTCCTTATAAATATCCAAACTTTAATCAACAACAGCTTCAAAATTATCATATATTGTATTTCACCGGAACGTTTGTAAAATATCGTATATGGTATGAGAGCTGTGCAAAATATTGTATATGATATAAAAGCGGTGAAAAAATATTGTATATGGTATAAGAGAGCTGACAAAATATTGTATATGGATTTCCAACACCCCCTATACACCCCCGTTAGAAGTACACAATATTGTTATGATATGATGTTTATTTTCAACGTATTTCCAAACGTTTGCCAATATTCCACGGGGGTAAAGGATACCCGATGACACAATGAGATTGCTCGGCGGTACCATGACTGTGTAACGGGTCTTGATGTATAAATGAGCTCGGTGGTAGGTTCAAACAACGCGGATCCTCAAAGCATGTGCTCATGGTATCATCGTGGCTTAACACCCGTGATATATATTCTGTTATAATTTACGATCTCTGTCACACCATAAAATATAAAAATAAGATTCGGATCTTCCTTGTTAAACTCCATTGTTTTCGTGCTTTCATTAGTTGACATTTTGAATACATTTGTAAAATCTTTATCCCGCGTTTGTTATAAAGTATTGAACCTTTTCTTGGGCGGACATCCTGAAACTAATTCACCGTCTGTCAAATCGGATGAAAATACTTTTTACTAAATTAAGTGAAGTGACGTCATTTTAATTGAATATTATAGGAATATTCCATGGCTTTGAAAAATGCTGCGCTTTGAAAAATGCTGCGCTCACTCGCGAAGATATCAATATCCACTCATGGATATAAGTGATATTTTTGAGAAACCATAGAATTGAACGTTTATCCCATGAGGAATTATTATGAAATCTGCAAATTAAAACTGCTATTCGGATTGAGTCATATCCACACAAGGGAAAGATCAAGACCCGGTGATTTCAGCAGGAAGTGGCGTTTCGTTCAGTGGATGAGCTGCGCGCGCACGCATAAATGTGATTATCCAATATATTTAGGGGAGGGCTATTTGAAATAGTTTTTGGTCTCAGGCGCGACCCAGGGCTGTTGTCTTAAAGACATTTCGTTGAAAATGAGCCATTCGGCTGATAATTGGTAAGAGTTTGCGATCTTATAATGTATAACTGTTACTCAGACACATATTTTGACACGATTCTGTTGGAAATAAGATTTGAACCGAGAGATATTTACGATTTATAAGCACATTTTTGATTGTGCCATTGCTTTTCCATTGCACAATCCATGTATTGATAGAAGTAACATTAATAATGCAGATTGGTTTACCTTCAATACATGTCAGACACTACATATCGGTCTATTAAATACCAGTTTGTGCCTTAAATAGTTTTATATTTCCATCCACGGCCTGGAGCCTGAGTGTGCTTGTCTCTTATGTGTATGCTTGTGCATTGACTTCTAATCACTATAGCAGAATTTAACATGATGCAAACTCGACATTATAACTCATGCTGTAACATTTTGACTTCGCTGGAAAACAATAGGAATAGGAATTATTTCAATTCTTGCAAATCAATCATGAATCACAATCAAAATTTCAGAATGATCAATCAGGCAATGGTCCAAATCAAGTTATAACATTATATGATATTCAGCAAGAAGTCCGGTAGACATACAGAATATCTAAACATCAAAGCTGAAAGTTAAAAGCTAATCTGTCAATTTTCTGTCTGCAAAAGAGCGTTTACATTTGACACAATAACAGACTGAGGCTTTGAAATCTAGGATTCCCCAGGAAAATATGACGTCATACTAATTAGCATAAGGATTTCCCTATTGGTCTGGGTCGAGCCTTGTTCGAAAACACAATCCATAAATACATGCTAATTTCTAAGGAGATACCTGAAGTGTATAACGTGTTTATCGATTTTGTTTAAAGATTTAATCAATTATCAAATCGTTTAAGTGGATAGAGTGGTCACACTTGCTTCAATTCATAGCGTAATCGACGGATAGAAACTGACCGAATTCCCGATATCCTACCCCGTATTACTGTAGGCTATTAAGCACAGTGACCTACAGAGGGCGCTATCACAAACAAGTACTGCACGAACCGATAAATTCCCGGGTATTGTAACGCCCTTGATCCACAGTCATTTTATACAATATCGATAATGCCTATTTGACATATCATCGCAATTTCCCAAGTTCGCCCGGTTTCTGAGAAATTGCTGATCTTGACGTCAAAAAGTCAAATTTTCTGTAAATACTAGACACTTTGTTGAAGTAGAACTTTCAAATAACTTGTAGTAGTTGCTGTATATGTAATTTATGTTCTCTGAAGATTTCAAAGCTCTTGGAATCACAGTTTTTGGTGTTTACTACCTACATATAGCTCAATATATGTCAGCATCAAATTTTTACCGTTTTTAAGATATTTGACGTAAAAAACAGTAAAAATAAGTTATTTTTCAACTTGCTTCAATCTGACTTTAGTTTTAGGATTCGACCTTTGCTTGACCTGCAGGAACCTTTAAAAGGTAAAAAAAGTCGATTTTCAAATTGATTTTTGGATGTAAATTTTGGTCAGCTTGAACACAAAAGACCTTACTGAGCTCTAAATAAGTAAAATTATCAAGGTCAAAGGCCACACAACTGTGCTGTCTAAGTTTTTCAAAGTTCGACACTACAAATCCAAATCATATTTTGTTTGAAAGTCAGGATATACATTCCTCTGAAGTTTCCAAACTGTGTGAGCACAGGATCGTGCGTCCTATTTTTATTATTTTGAATACAAAATATAGTCAAACAGACGATCTTAGTTTCAATTAAACCGATAAAATCAATATGGCATACTAATATTAATAACCCTTCCAAAAAAACTTCAAGAATATCAAAATCTAATATTTTTTATATTTATTGTGAACCCCTGTTAAACCCCTCAATAATTAATAAATAAGTTTATTGGTCTCTTGAACATCTAATGTACATCGAGATAAAATCAACATGTTATACTAGTAAACTTTCCAAAAGCCGATTAATGACTAGTAGATAATCTGTTGTAAACTTCAAAACTATCAAAATCTAATATTTTTTGTTGACCCCTCCCTGTTAAACCCTTCAATAATAAGTAAATGGTAAAGTCCTCAACAGGTGAAAATGTATGTGATAATACATGTTTTATCTTTTACACATATCATTTAACAATAGACTAGATGCGAATAGAAATAATCTTGATTTACGTCATTAAATATTCAAAATTCAGTCAAAGTGATGTCATATTTGAAATCTACATGTGAAAGTACGTCTACAGAAATGGTTTCGAAAATTGTTTATCAACTTTGAAAATTTAATTTTTTTTGAAAATGTGACTTCTAGCTCGGGTTGATTCCTCATAGACCCCATGTTACAAAATCACAAAAAGTTAAATATATTTTCTTGTATCAGACAGATAACATTTTCTTTTACTGGACATATTTTAATTTGCATAACTATTAGATACATAAGGGTTATAAAAAAATTGAACCACTAAAACAGATGTAATTAAAGTTAAAGGGAACTTTCTACTATACCCGCCATGTTATCTGACCCGAACGAGCCACCTGGTGGCGAAACTGGTAACTACCTACTCGCATCTGCGTTATTGGCGGATCAACAAAAACAAGATGATGTTAAAAGAAGTGAACAAAATGGAACAATTATTTCTAATTATTTTGAATGCAAAATATAATCAGACAGACGATCTTATTTTCAATTAACAGATAAAATCAATAGGTCATGCTAATAACCTTCTCAAAAACCGATTCATGATTAGATAATCCTTTGTAAACTTCAAAAAAAACAAAATCGAATATTTTTATTTTTTGTGAACCCCTGTTAAACCCCTCAATAATAAGTAAATGGTAATGTTGACAAGTGCTCAACATGTGAAAACGTATGTAGGAATATATGTTTTATCATTTAAACATATCAAAACAATTGGCAGATCAACAAAAAACAAGATGGTGTTAAAAGAAAGTGAACTAAATGGAACAATTTTAATCATTTTAAATGCAAAATATAGTCAGACGGGTGATCTTACTTTCAATTAAACAGATAAAATTAATATGTCATGTTCTTAACCTTCCCAAAACCGATACATAATTAGATAATCTGTTGTGTTTCTGTTTCATTGTTAAATTATTTGATAACTTATAATAAGCAGATAAGTTATTCTTTGGGTATTAAAAGGCTATGTAGGACTGAAAACCAGCGTCGCGAATTTACTCGGATATTCCTCCATAAGCAGATATAGCTTACATGTTTGCATGTTTTAATTTTGATTTGATTAGATTGTTTGAATTACATGAACTAGATAAAGTCTCAAATGTCAGTGTTTCGGGGTTGAGATTTCATGTAGGATTTAAGATTAGAAAAATATTTATTACGATCTGTTTTGTTTGCATCATTGTATAACGTTGATAAAACACAAGGGCAGCATTGGAAAAACAAAGGAAGAGGTGCGATTATTGGCAAATATCCCTATGGTCAAAATGAATCATTCTTAGGTTTAACATGAAGAATAAAATGTTATATAATACTTTGGAAAATATTAAAGTGCTCGGGCACACATAAGCTGAGATAGGGATCATTTCGTTCAGTAAGGTTGTATAGACTTGCATGGGGCTGTGTAACATTGACTTAACATGAGGATATCAGCAGATCCCAATCGAGGTCATTGGTTTCCACAGAAATACCAAAATACACTATGACCTGAATCGATTGCAAACTTAATAATTTCACAATATGACACAAATTTATCTCATCAAATGTGCAAATATGAAGTTTGCAATCGATTCAGGTCATACTTAAAATTAAAAGATTGTACATTTTTCATCATTCTTTCCCTACAAAATGGCTATGCTCCAAAAACAAATGCTCCAAAAACAAATTTTACACTTATCAAATATCATACAAGTTTGTAAAACCAAAGATTATACAATTATATTTCATTATGTAGTAACATATTTGGAAGAAGCAGGGATGCGTAGGATGCAAATGGATTTTGACAGACACAAAAATACTTCCTGGTTTGGAATCTATGCCTCTACACTTCATGATTGAATTATGACCCTAATAAGTGGCCTATACATCAATACAGTGCTGAATATAGGTCAACAAGATAGTAGTGTGCATATAAATGTAATAATTGAAGCAGCATTCTCATTTTGAAAAATCAGCTGAATTATTTTTTTCCCATGGGGAGATCCCAATGGAGGGTGTATAAGGTCCTTTGTGCGATTCCCTACCTTCCATTCATAGGTTTAGTCTCTGGCCATGGTATTCAAAATTATATTTGTTCTGTCATTCTGATTTCCCGTGTCGGGAAATTCTGATCTATCTGAGTCTTACTTTATCTAACCCTTTGGTATTCCAAGGGATATACTTGCTGTAGATCATACAATCACACTACCCTACCTCGATCGCGCATGCGCGAATCTTTTGGCTTTCAAACATGTCGCTTTTGAGTATATCGACTGCTTAGTCAAAAAGTTAATACGTTTGGTGCTCGGAGTGAGTCAATATTGCTATTCGCTACACTTCAGTGGTGCAATAGTGAAGTCCATGTTCCAAGTTATATGATAGTTGAAGAAATAATGTAAATAATATCGTTTTAAATTTTAAAATATTTGATATGTCATAGTACACGGTACACAGCTGCAAAAGTTGATCAATACAGGGTACAAGGAATGTAAATTGTTCAATAGTACAGGGAGCGAGAAAGTAAGCTGATTATACAGACATATACTATGTCCCGACCTCATGTACATTTACGTTGCAAACAGTGAAAGTAATGCTAAAAAGGCCGCCTGTTGATGCTTTGAGGTGTCATCAATTGTTATTTAATCCAAATAAAGTAAACATTATTTTGTAGATTTAGACACGGGCTTTCAAGTCGTATGCATTTTAGTCATTAAATTAACAAGAACGCTAGATTATACGTGTTACTAGGGTATCAAATTGAAATAAAATAACGAAATTAAATATCAACACGTTAATGATAAATGACTATCCGCTATCAGTATTAATGACTGTTTGCTACTCAGAATAATTAAAATTGCCTGAACTACATATGAAGAATCTTTCTATAGAACCCCTTGAATGGTCTAATTCACTACCGTCCTAAAAACCCGACCATTCAAAATGTTTTGTTCAAATTCACAAAAATACAGTTGACTAACATACTAGAAAACGTATCCACTTATAACACGATGACACGCAGTTTAAACAACAGTTAACTTGGTTTTTTGTTACATATCAATGTAACATTTTCGAAGGGACACTTACATGCTCCCTGTACGTTGATAGATTTACTGAAATGTATCGTGTATTGCATTTGGTTTTGCTTCACTGCGCCCACTATTATCTATCTTTGCCTATAGTGGTTTTTTGCCAACAATATTCTACACACTCCTTGATGAATCAATTCTATGTCTGGTAGAACACTAGAAATATATGTAAAATGTATTTTACGTTCAGAAATATGGAATTAAACCCACGTCCTCCATTTGCAACTAAGCTGTACCCTGTTTCCCTTTTAAACGTGGTCACGTGGTAGGGTAGTGTGACAATGGTGTCGTCGCAATATTCGATACCCGAGAGATTTCACGGATTCATACATGTACACTGTATATTCGGCACAGTATGCATGTACATTCCATATATCCTTCCAATAATAATTACTGCATGTATGAATCTGTGATACCTCTCGGCCCATCGAATGTTGTTATTAATTTTTATGTGACGATCGGAACATTTTACTGGTTTAATCTCCGACACTTGAAATCAGAATGACAGGGAAAATCGGGGACAATTTTATAAGAGATACCTTTTTGAATGTAACGTGAATAATTTTAAAGACCTAAACCTTAGTTGTAAGAATTAGATTTCAAACACATATTTCATTAGATAGGATGATATGACCGAGTCCAGACGTCCTGAGCCTTATGTGACTGGCAAATAGAATAAGCACGGAAAGTGCATTCTTGAATTCCGAGGTTGGATAGTAAACTTTCCCCTTTAATTCAAATAAAATGATCAGAGAGATTGGTGGTGTGATAAAAGCTATTAAGCTTGTATGTGTGTAGTATGTATTCGTGTATGTCCAGTAACTCATTTTAATGTTAAGCACAGTTACATTATAGTAATTTATTTATTGTTATTTGTATGTTATAATAGTATACAATGATCTAACAGAACTATGAAGAATGTAAATGGAATAAGGATTTCAATATTTAATGTACATGGATTTTCAACATGTAAACCATTCCTGTACAATTTATTATCAAATGTAGATATTCTAGGAATTTCAGAGCATTGGG
Source organism: Owenia fusiformis (assembly GCA_903813345.2). Classification (NCBI taxonomy): domain Eukaryota; kingdom Metazoa; phylum Annelida; class Polychaeta; order Sabellida; family Oweniidae; genus Owenia; species Owenia fusiformis. The sequence goes on along the minus strand of CAIIXF020000011.1, from coordinate 744,099 downwards.
TTTACGATACTGCTTTATGTAATAAAATGAGTACATTTCACCCGGATTTTGAATGTTTAAGTCTATGTGCAACGCGAGTATTTAAGATTGGTAGAGCGAGTGGTGGCATTGCAATTTTTTTGAGGATATCTTTAAATCATTGTATTCAAATTAGTGATATTAATTTACATTTTGATGTAAACCATGTACTTCATAAGAGAATTGGTGGTATAGAATTAACAATACAAGGGAATAATTTATTTATTGTTATTTTTATGTTATAATAGTATACAATGATCTAACAGAACTATGAAGAATGTAAATGGAATAAGGATTTCAACATTTAATGTACATGGATTTTCAACATGTAAACCATTCCTGTACAATTTATTATCAACTGTAGATATTCTAGGAATTTCAGAGCATTGGGTTTACGATACTGCTTTATGTAATAAAATGAGTACATTTCACCCGGATTTTGAATGTTTAAGTCTATGTGCAACGCGAGTATTTAAGATTGGTAGAGCGAGTGGTGGCATTGCAATTTTTTGAGGATATCTTTAAATCATTGTATTCAAATTAGTGATATTAATTCACATTTTGATGTAAACCATGTACTTCATAAGAGAATTGGTGGTATAGAATTAACAATACAAGGGAATAGTGGGAAATTGTGCATTTTTAATGTTTATTTACCATCTAAGAACAATGACAATGGTATTGCATATTCAAATGCCTTAGATATCATTGATAATATTATTGAAACTAATGATATGCATCAGAGATGCATTATAATTGGGGATCTAAATGGTGACCCTCGTGCTTTAAATAGTGGTAACCCTGAATCACAAGGATCGCTGTTATCTGAATTTACTCACAGGAATGAAATGAACAGTGTGAGCTCAATACATAAACTTAAAGGATATAGTGGTTCAGTTAATCATATTTTCCTTTTGTCTTAACCATACCTTTTTTTTTAATTTGTGACGTTTCGTCCAGCATGGTCGCTTGACTTTTTCGAACTGCTTGAAGTTGATACTTGATCTTGAGAGTTAATTAGCACTTTATTCCACAAACTTGATAATTCGTGATTGCCTGAGTCTCTATTCATACACTGTTTTTCTTTCTTTATGTAAATTGCCTCTTTTATCCACCGTTTATTTCTCTGACCTTCATTGTCTATAACCTTGACGTTATCCCAATCAACTACATGGTTCATCTGACGCACATGATCAGTGACTGCTGATTTCCCATATGATGACTGGGCTTCTTTCCTAACACTTCTTGTATACCTAGTCAGTCCACAATCAGAGACATCTTTCTTATGTTCTGATAGTCTTATATCTAATTTCCTGCCTGTCTCTCCAATATATACTTCTTTACACGAGCTACATGGTATTTCATAAACTACATTTGACTTATCTAGCAACTTGCGCTTGTCTTTAGGGTGAACTAATATCTGCCTTAATGTTTTAACTGGTTTAACGGTTGAAGATATCTTGTGTTTCTTTAAAATTCTTTTAACCTTCTCTGTTACACCTTGGACATATGGTAAAGTAGTAAACCCAATCCTATCTTCCTTATCTGCACTAGAGGAGGCTGTTTCTTTGTCATCTTTGCACTTCTTAACAATATTTGAAGGATATTCACATTTACTAAGAGCTGACTGTATATGTTCTACCTCTTTGGTTTTGTCACTGTCGTCTGTAACTAAGGACTGCGCTCTATTAACTAGTGTTTTGACTACTCCTAGTTTATGCACCAGGGGGAGATGGCTGGAATAGTTCAAATAATGGTCTGTGTGAGTCTTCTTCCTATATACACTACAGTTCAAAGAACCATCTTCCTTTCTACTAAGAAGTACATCTAGAAACGGTAGACACCCGTTCGTTTCTTGCTCTACTGTAAACTTGATACTCCCAGTACTATCTACTTGATTGAGATGATCTGTAAGCTTATCTACACTGTCTGATTTCACAACTTCTAAGATGTCATCTTAGAAGTGACAAAACCAAAGAGGTAGAACATATACAGTCAGCTCTTAGTAAATGTGAATATCCTTCAAATATTGTTAAGAAGTGCATAGATGACAAAAAACAGCCTCTTCTAGTGCAGATAAGGAAGATAGGATTGGGTTTACTACTTTACCATATGTCCAAGGTGTAACAGAGAAGGTTAAAAGAATTTTAAAGAAACACAAGATATCTTCAACCGTTAAACCAGTTAAAACATTAAGGCAGATATTAGTTCACCCTAAAGACAAGCGCAAGTTGCTAGATAAGTCAAATGTAGTTTATGAAATACCATGTAGCTCGTGTAAAGAAGTATATATTGGAGAGACAGGCAGGAAATTAGATATAAGACTATCAGAACATAAGAAAGATGTCCCTGATTGTGGACTGACTAGGTATACAAGAAGTGTTAGGAAAGAAGCCCAGTCATCATATGGGAAATCAGCAGTCACTGATCATGTGCGTCAGATGAACCATGTAGTTGATTGGGATAACGTCAAGGTTATAGACAATGAAGGTCAGAGAAATAAACGGTGGATAAAAGAGGCAATTTACATAAAGAAAGAAAAACAGTGTATGAATAGAGACTCAGGCAATCACGAATTATCAAGTTTGTGGAATAAAGTGCTAATTAACTCTCAAGATCAAGTATCAACTTCAAGCAGTTCGAAAAAGTCAAGCGACCATGCTGGACGAAACGTCACAAATTAAAAAACAAGGTATGGTTAAGACAAAAGGAAAATATGATTAATTTAGAAAGACTAACCAGATGAATTTATTTAGAACTAGTGGTTCAGTTTCTTGTATTGATCATATTTTAATACCACATAATATGAACAGTCAAATAGTTAAGTTTCGCATATAGATAATGCTGTTAATACATCTGATCATTTGCCAGTGGGCGTACTTTTGGAATTAAAGTGCAATTTCCGAAATTCTGAGAATATTATGTAGTCTTCTAAACTTGCATGGAATAAGGTGTCTAAAGATTATATAAATGGCAATTATTTTCCTTTAGTGGAATCTTTATTTAAGAGGCTGAATGAAGATAAATCTATAGATAATGACAACACATTTGATTAAAGAAAATTCTCGCCAAGTGAAATAGAGAAGTTTATGGAAAGTATAACTAAAAAAAATTTATTCAGCTGCCAATTTATCTAGACCTAAAATACGGTTCAGGAAAAAGAATGGTAACCCCTACTGGAAACGTAACCCATTATTACCCCAGATAACAAAGGATAAAAAGATTGCTTATGATAACTGGTGTGCAGCGGGAAAACCAAGGGAATCCAATAATGTTCTTTGGATTAAAATTAAAGAATCTAAAAAAAGCTTTAAGGAAAGCTTTAAGGCAAGCTGACTATGAATATAACAAAAAATTGATATCACAATTGAAGATGCTAGTGTTTCACAAAAAGACCTATGGTACAAAGGCAAGAACATGTCAAGATTACCTGATGAAGGAATTTTATTGACTGATGCTGAAGAGGTTAGGGAGTCATGGAAACAGTATTTTGGAAGTTAGCTTCACCTGACCAAATGAACAATATGTATATGATGATTATTTTAAATGTACAATTGAACAGAGGATAAAATGCATAGAGGATGATTCTCCACAATTTCAAAATGTTATAACTGTAGATGAAGTCAGGGAATCCTGTTATAAGTTACCTAAGGCCAAGGCAACAGGTTATGATGGCATACCATATGAACAATTTTTGTATAATGGTGATCACACTTTCAAAACTATAGCAATTCTATTTAATATGTTAATTAATGAAGAATATTCACCTAAGAACTTTAAACGGGGTGTTATAATTCCAGTATATAAAGGAGAAAAAAAGAAGAAACTTGATAAAGATAGTTACAGACGTATAACACTTCAATCATCATTGTGTAAACTATATTATGAGATTTTACTTCAGAGGGAATTGAAGTATGGTCATAGTTATCAGGCAATATCAGAGTTACAGGGTGCTAATAAGATTAAATGTAGTTCTCTTCACTCATCCCTTCTTCTTCAAGAGGCTATAGCTCATAATATTGAAAATGGAAGTAAGATTGTTGCTGCATTTTTAGAAAGAAGGCATACGACACGGTGTGGATTGATGGGCTATTTGCTCAAATATATGACGCTGGTATTAAAGGGAAATATTTTGGAGAATTTTGCGTCAATCTTATATAAACTCTATGGACTATGTTTTTATACATGGTGCAAATTTTGAATGGTTTGTTAATAGACAAGGTTTAAAACAAGGTGGAAAGATGTCCACCTTGTACAATTATAAAGTACAGATGTACACTTCATGTACAATGATTGTATAAATATGTCAACGTTTTATGGAAAAAATACGTAAGAACAATGTTAGAGATTTTGAATTTAATAGTTGGAGACAATATTTATCTATGTGGTATACATAATTTAGAAATAAACAACCATTCTTTACCCTACTATCACACCAAACTAGTTCTCACTACGTTCTCGAAAACGGGCTTCAACTGTGTACGAACGGACTGGACGTACTTAGAACCGTTTGGGGTCTATTTACAAACTTCATCGAACGTACTCGAACGGGTAGGTCCTCTAGAACTTAGAACATGCTCAAAATGTTCTCGTGGTCGATACGTTCTACAATTAGAACGAGTGACAACGTACTAACGACGAGCTGGACGTACTACGAACGGAACCGTCGTACTTTAATCCTACTAGAAACGTTTTAACAACGAGTTGAACTGTCTGAGGACGTATTGAGAACGAGGTAGAACTAATCACAAACGAGTTTAAACTGATTAAGAACGTATTTAAGACTGCTTATGAACGAGTTAGCAAAAATATAGCTATCACACCAAACAAGTTGCCACTGCGTTCTTCAAAACTGGTTTTGAACTGTGTGCGAACGAAATGAACGTAACTGCAACTTTCTAAGGTCTATTTGCGAACTTCATGAACGTTCTCAGACTGGAAGGTGATTTTAGAATTTTGAATCGATTCAAAATTCGATGGCGACCATACCGTTCTGTAATCAGGTCATGATGACCTTCTAGACTAAGGGACGCGTTATACGACGTTGCACACCGATGTGGTGCGACCTGAACGAACTGCGAACGAGATGGACGTATTGAAGACTGTTTATGAACGAAGTAGCTAATTATTTTAGACAACTTTCCCGACCACAGCTAGATTGAGCCCGTTTTACGACGTTTTCGTAGGACTGGCAAGAACGGGTAAGAACTAGTTTGGTGTGATAGGGGGGTTACCTATAGAAAATAGAGAGTGTAAGAAATATAGAAATAACTCATTAGAGGATCTTTATCATTTTATTATGGGTTGTGATAATTATGTTGATATCAGAGCGAATATGATTGAAAATTTGATTAAGGAAAATCCTACATTTAAGAAAGTTTCATGTGAGGTTTTATATAACATTATTTTAGGCATGGAGTTCCCAATGAAAAATTGGGATAATGTTTTGATTATTTTATGTAAGAATGTCGCAATTATGTACCAAAGAAGATTTTTTGGCTGATTTACCAATAAATCCATTGTTATTTTGGGTCTTAAATTTGCTCATGTATAATTCATGATATTGTAATTGTTTGATTAGCATAAGGTATAGTGTACGATTTCTTTAATTGTCAAACTATTCTTCAGTATTGAAGCCTAAGTAAATAAATAAATAAAGTTTTCCTATTAAGACTCACGATTCCGGATCACGAGTGAGTGGAATTTTCATACGTTATTATTCCGTTCTTAACATACACTGTTGCTCATACATATGGAATATTAGATTTGGCAACTCAGTATTCAAAGTTTGGAGTAAGAGAACATTTATTTGGAGTTGGTTCATACATTTATTTTCTAGGCAAATCATAACCACATATTTCATCTACAAATCAAAATTTTTTAAGAGAAAAAATATTCACATTTAAGTTTAGAAAATTACTGTTATTTAAACATGGGTACGCTAAGAATTTTTGCATTTTCAAAAAACCCCGATCCAAATCGTCATGTAAAACAGATCAAACAAAATAAACATCTGGTCATGGAGATTGAAGGGTCCTCTATCCAATGATAGCATTAATATGCGTTATGTCCTCTTCGTGTTGCAATCAGAGCATCAACCCTACGGGACCAGTATAGAATGAAACATCTGACCTTTCTAAGTGAAATGAGGCCCCATTCCTCAATCTGGGCAGTGCGTAACGTATTTAAATTTTGAGGTTGGGGTCCAAGTCACGAATCTTATTACCAAGGTCGTCCGACATTTGCTCTTCATTAGCCTGATTGACTGATTTTTGTGCCCATGGTAGCTGGTCCACATTGCCTGCCCTGATGTAATCCAACACAATGCCACTAGCATATGCATCAGCATGGTCATTCTGCAGTTGAACGTTGCCCCAAAACACTCTTTTTGCATGTGGTACTTGATGGAGGTCCAAAAGTTCAAATTACTCTGAAATTATGTTTGGGAATCACCAAGGGGGTGCGACTTCTGTGGACTGCTCCAAACAACCTTTGTAATACTGCTCATAACTTAAATAGGGTCGCCTTTAATGACTGCCACATCAGTAAGTGTCCTTATTGTCGCTTTCCCCTGGTCTACGACAGAAATGAACACAATTATCAACTTTGTGGAGGACACATCTTATTTCTTCACATGCTGTCATATGACACCGAAGATTAGGTCCAATTTTTTGGTGCTTTCCTGCCCATTGAAGGCACCTTTCTTTGTTATGATCAGTCAGCTGTGGTCTCTTTAAAGGTCTCATGGCCTTGCATCCGTTATGAAGAAACCACTTGTTGTCTATAGCTCTGGAACACAGGTTTTGAGGTGGGGCAGCCATTCACCTCGTAGACTACTGGTTGCCTAATAAGCGATTTTGATGACATAAATGCAGTAGGTGGTGGTCTTTTCTTACATTTTTCTCTCTGGGGCTACTATTGCTGTGACCTGGAGTCATATTCCAATGCCTTTGGTACCACTGCAACATTTGAGAGACTGTTCCTGACACACCCCTAGGGTCCTGGCAATGGCAGTTTCTTTCATGCCAGAGAGCGCCATCCCTATGACCTGCCATGCTCTTTTTCGCTTATTCTATCACAGGCTGGTATCGAAAAATTTGTCCGCTGTGACGGAGCGTGCTATTTTTGCATAGAAACACTAAGAAACCAACACAATTTATTTTTTTACTCATATGTTTCGCTATACCAAAGAAAGTTTCTTACTCAATGCAATGGGTATATCATTTACGGGTAACTTTAACTTTTGTTTGAAGTCCAACAACGCTAAGAGTAAGAGCTATTGAAAACGGCGCCGGGGTATCATGCTCCAAAATGTACCATTTCTTTTATTTCTTTTTAATGGTACAATATAGCGACACAATAATATTTCACATATGTTTTAAGGATAACTCTGAAGGTATTAATGATATCTTGATGTATTGGGTATTTTTAATATTTTTTATAAAAAATAATGTTTACATTTTTTGTCCGCTTTGACGGAGCAGTTTTAACTGTGAACTACGTTAAGAATTTAAGATTCAAATTATACCTTTTAAAAGTACCATAAGAAGAGAGAACGTCACAAATCACTTTCCTAAATTATGACAAGTAGCCTCTGGGAGATCTGGGGTAATGTAAATCTGAGATATAAAAACTCTTAGCATTTTTCGGAGGTTTGTACTGAAATCAACATGAATCAACATGGTGTAAACTCAACATAATATTTCTAAGACGTTTTCGCCAAGACGTCTTAGAATGTCACGTGTATTTCTAAATTGTTACGCGGAATATGGCATACATTCATGGTTGCGCGGTATTTGTGATACGGGTGAATATGCCATACTCACCTGCGGTATATGTCATATTCCGCAGGTGAGTATGCGATATTCCGCAGTGAATATGTGATGCATTGAATTCAGTGAATACCCGATACTAACCTTCAGAATATGTCATACTCACTTGCGGAATATGCCATATACAGCAGTTGAATATGACATATTCCGCAGGTGAAAAACGTGATACAGAAAGACTTGGTTTGATTGGTTGCGAGAATCGACTCTGAATGTAATCCTGGATTGATTGGGTAAGTTTATTACGTGAGATTGGTGAGTGATACTTCTGCATACGTTGATGTATTCGATAAACTGTACTGTTGATTCAGTAATCATTTTAATAATTTATAAAGTTTTACTTGTTCGTTCAATCGATGCAATTGACAATTGCATACTTCCGTATCACGTTCTCATTGGTTAGTGTGTATACCATATACCACAGGTGAATCTGTCATACACCGCAAGTGAATATGGCATATTCGTTGCGGAATATGGCATATTTTTGTATCGTGTTTACCGCGTAACATAAATAGGGATAATATGAATTTATTCGAAATAGCGCACAGACATCCTGCATTCCGACAGATGTATAACCCTTTACCACATAATATTACTGTATATAAGTTACCATAAAAATGACCATGTCAGGTGATGGATCCACAGTAGGCACAACGAAAGGCAAATACCCTATACTGAAATAAAGTTGATTATATCATTTTCATGAGTTACCATGCATAACTTGGATTACAGTACAAACTATAAGAAGCTTAAAGAGTGGTCGTATATACGAGGGGTGATCCAAAAGTCTTGGACGCCCCGCTCTAACTTTGCTATTTTCTAATATAATTACATGAAACTTTCAGATAATAAAGATCTACATCTTATCAACTTTGTGTATAAGTTTCAACAGAAAATTATATATTTTAGCTACTTTTCTAAATAGTTTTTAATATTGGGTCGTGGCCACCCGGAACGGTATTTAAATATAGCAAATCACGTCACAACTGTCATAATATGACAAATACTTTAGGTGCAGGTGCACAGCCTAACACCAGGCATGATATGAGAGAATTTCTGATTTTCAATCTGAGTGTCATCTGCCATCATCATCTTCACATATTAAGACCTACTTTTTAACATATTTTCCACGAATTTGAACACAATTTTCATACCGCTTTACCAATGAATGGAAGACATTTATGAAACCGCCATTGCTTATGTGATACAAATGCTTCTGGAGTGCCACTCTAAACCTCATCCAATGAGTAAATAACATATTCTTTTAACCCTCCTTTCAACTTGGAGAAAAGGAAGAAAATCAATGGGAGCCATAGCTGCTCAAGGTCAATAATAGTTAAAATATATTGTAGTATTCATTGTTCCACACTGCTTTCTTTTATGTTCTGCATTTAAGCAGCCATTTTGGAGCAAAATGATACCAGAATGAGGGTTGTTTATCCGACGTCATTTTCTTAGAATTTGACATATACAGCCATTGTCATATGTGAAATGATAATTAAAACACAATTAATTGGTTGCCTAGTAACAAAGGAAGTAAACTAACATGGTTTAACATTCAAAATTCAAAGAAAGACAGTGGTCAAGACTTGCGAAACAAGTTAAATGGGGGCAACATTTAAGGCTGAAAGTTGCCATGTGCGAATACCGTTCCGGGTGGCAGGGTTCCTATATTAAAAACTATCTAGAAAACAACATGAAATATATAATTTCTCCATGAAATAAATACACAAAGTAGTTAGGTTGTTGGTCTTTATTATTGGAAAGTTTAAAGAAATTTTATCAAAAACCAACAAAATTAGAGCAGGGCGTCCAAGACTTTTGGATCACCCCTCGTACATCTCAGAATTTGAATTGTGTACTTTTATTCCGTTTTATTTTTCAGAATACTTTAAGAAAGAGATTTGATACGCTCCTAGTCTTGCTTAAAAGACCCTGTACTCCCCCCTCTTTATCCTTCTCTCTTGTATGTTGCCAGGTAAAGAGAGTGAAGGTGACGGGGGGGGGGGGTGGATAGTCTTTGAGCAAGACTAATACGCTCCCTCCTCTAACGTGTGGTTATAAAGAGATATATTATAAATCTAAATTCTTAACGTATTTCAGATTTGAAACTGCTCCGTCACAGCGGACAAAAAAATTAAACATTATTTTTTATTGAAAAAATTAAAAATACCCAATACATAAAGATCTCATTAATACCTTCAGAGTTATGCTGAAAACATATGTAAATATTATTGTGTCGCTATATTGTATCATTAAAAAGAAATAAAAGAATTGGTACATTTTGGAGTATGATACTCCGACGCCGTTTTCAATAGCCTTTACTCTTAGCGTTGTTGGACTTCAAACAGAAGTTAAAGTTACCCGCAAATGATATATTCATTGCATGGAGTCAGTAATTTTCTTTGATATAGCAAAACATATGAGTAAAAAATAAATTGTGTGGATTTCCTAGTGTTTCTATGCAAAATAGCACGCTCCGTCACAGCGGACAATTTTTTCGATACCAGCCTGTGTCTATGGGGCATGCCTTTTTAAAACTCTTCCAACTCTAAATTAAAATTTTATAAAATGTGCACAATGATTACAACTAAGATTTGGACACCTCTTTCAAGTTACCAATATCATGAGGTCATGGGGTCACCTCAGTGAATACAAGTTTAATCAACCATAAATGTTTTAACTTTTCATACCAATCAGTTTTATATGCAAAACTGATGAGGGAATGAGAACACATTACAAATTTTCATCAAAATGTTATCATTTTGTAAAAATTCCATCGAACAGTTCGTATCTATAAAATATTCCATATTTATGAGCAACAGTGTATTGTATAATATATTTGTATTCTGTTTTACGGGTTCCCCTTGAAATTGGTTCCAACAACACAGGCAGTATATTGCAAGTTAAACGAGTCGTCAATAATTTAACATGGCGATCTTTGTTTTATGAAAATTGCCTCAAGTACAATGCAGGGCTCCAGATAAGCTGAAAAAATTATTAGCCAACGTGGCTAATATCTTCAAAAAAAATTATAGTTTATGAAAATTGCCTCAAGTACAATGTGAAAATATAATGATGATTTCTTGTATGTTCACTGACAAGAGAGGGGTACGAAGTTGCTTGAAGCATAAACTATGAAAAATCCATAGTCTGATAATTAATTAATTGGCACGAATCTGTTAATTGTTTTTGTTATTGTTGCTTGTTCCAGACGGAATTTTAGGTGTTATCTGCATTGAGATTGCTGATTATATAGCTCGAACATTTATTCCAGTTGTGTTAATTGTTATTCCTTAATAAGCGGATTTATATGTTTGAAATACATGTATTTATTAATCCATCCATTTTTCATTTTGATCTAGGATGACGAATAAAAAGGATATGCAACTCGCTGTTCCCGGGGAAAATGCTATGTTATAGCATTGTCATCCTAGCTATATATGCACAATAATAGGTGACCCCCCTCCCCCTCATATGATGAATGTTGCACTACTTTGAAGGTCATACTTTATCTATCATAATTTGTAATGCAGTCAATTTTTATACTTAATTCAATGCTAACTACTGTTCAAAATAGTTACCTTTCCAACATTGATTCTTTGAAATACTCCCCTATTCAAACAACGTTTGGACTATATTCCAGCACAATTTAAAGGCAGAATCAGATCTAGCAAGATCAAGATGATTACTCTTGACAAAATTGTTTCAGTTTTAAAATATTTTGGGCTCATGTCATACCTTTTTTCTAAAAATACCCAAAGTACCTGTATTATTTGAGGAAAACTAAAGATGTTATGACTAAGCTAAATAGCATTACTAGTTTGTTGGTGTACTCTGTATAAACTCCAACTTTATGCATCATCATCAGAATAATAATATATAAAATCAGTTTAGTAGATACAAGCATACTGTATAAAAAACAAATATCTAATGTTATTTCATTTTTAATTGTATTTATACACAGATACATTTTGACATTTTTAGCATGTACGTACACATAAGAAAATATATAAGCCAAAAAATGTTGCAAGATTGAGACTTCAGCCTCCAAAATTTGAAAATTGTTAGGATATTCTATTTATACCATAGTTCACTTAGGATGTTTACAAATCCGTGGAAAAATGTCAGTGATATCTGTGGAATATCACATATCACTTTTTCCACACATCTGCAAAATATCATTAATATATTTACATGAAATCTGTGTTATCACTCTCATCCACTACCTTTTCAATTCAATTTTTTCAATTCAATTTTTATTTATTTCATAATTCTTATATAAATATACACTATAAAAACAAGCCGCTAGACACCCTAGTGGGTATTACATTAATTACATTATCTCTGAAGGGCGCCAGGAACGTACAGATAAATATATGGATGTTATGGATCAACGTGTAATTGATATAGAAAAAAGTTGATAATTGATATATTACTAAAGCTGTCACTGCACTGAGACTTTGATTATCTGATGAGGATGATATGGACAGTGGTTTATCTGCAAGTGGCTGTGCATTTGTTGATAATGCTAACCTTTTCTTCATCCTAGATTTTCAAAGCGACTTTTGGTTTTATCTCTGTGTTTTATTTATACTAATTTTTAACAGAAGTTAGTCTACGAGGAATTTCATATAGCCTACAATTGATTTTAAATCATAAAGTTTGCTGATAATTGATTTAAGTATAGAAATGACAACGCTCTCGAAGAGTGCATGTGTGCCTGTCAGGTTCTTTGGTAACATTAATTTGTAGAGCTCCGAAGTCATTTCCACCTCCTTCTGTATCATTTCTGTGGGAGAGGTTTTACAAAAATAATTTTCAACTTTTGAGATCTAGAATAGGATCAAGTCACATATTCTTATATCTGTGTATGTTTAATTTTTTCCTGAAGAATAAGAAAATAAAAATTCAAACATAGAGAGGCAAAGACGTGAAAATGTGGGAAAGTTTTAATATTTAATTTATGTTTTTCTTTCATTTAAATGGCGACCCTCAAATATAATTGCAATCGACCTCTATGGCATTTGACAAAGTCAGACCCGTAGTCAGAAAGGGGGAGGGGTTCAAGCCCGCCTTTCTTCAAAGTTTATTTAAAATCTTGCAGTTTTTCATGATTCTGAGCTCTTTTAACTTAAGTGATGATCCATGTTGTTTAATGTTGACCCCCTGCCCCCATCACTCTGGAAAGGGCAAATATTATCATTGATTTCTCGAAAGCTCATGATACACATCCACAAGGTGGGTCTGAAGGTGAAAACCTAGGCGATCTCTCTAATCAAAGGCTGAGACGATATTTTCTATAATCAGAGTCCTAGACGACTTCTGATCAGAGTTCTGGATGATCTTTAGACTTTTTCTTAATCAAAGTAGCCAAACATAACATCCGCTGAACAGGGAAATTGATGGATTAGTGAATAGTCTTCTTTTTTATAATACTTATTGTTTTGACAAATATAAAACTTTTGATTGCGATTGTAATACAAGTGTATGTATCAAATCCATCATGTGAAGCAATCCCTAAAAGCAGAACAAGACAACCACAATAACCACCTTGTTCTAAGGGTATAATACTTGTTTAGAAGTCTTATATTTTACTATATGACATGAGCATTAGCGGGCCATAGTGCAGTGGCCAGTCGTTGTGGTGTTTCAAAATGAATATCAACATTCAGCATTGAACACACTGAAATATTAGACCTTTAACTTTAGGCCCCTGGGCGGTCCAATAATCCATCATCACACTACCCTAACCCCATACTGTAGCCTGTATTTTTTCATAGGAATTCAAGCTGCAGTGAAGATGCAAATGGAGAGGTATTCTCTATATTTGTCGATGGGATTTTCTGGTAATAATAAAATGCAAACTGCTTGGTGAATATATTTGATATATACATGTACAAGAAGTAAATCAGAAATGGAAATAAACAAACGTCCTCCATTTGCAACTTTACTGCACCCTGTATTATTTTTAAAGAAATACAGGCTACGGTTTATGGACAGACTAGTGTGACTATGGTACCCGCTGAAATGAGTTTATTGGTATATTCTTCAATAGCAGCCTACATTATACTGTAAAGCAGGAAGGCGTGAATGAAAACAATTATTTTTGATCATTTGACTGATAGGGTGGTTTATATCATAATTTTATATCCAATTTTCTCTCTTGGCAAAACGCTCAATACATTTTTCATGACAACAATGTGGCAAAATCCCAGTGACAATACTGAGTATTGAATCATAAATAGCTCCGACATGTTGAGTAAGATTAATCTTGTCTTCCCAAGGTATTATTGAGGATGTAAGCTGGACAGTCATTTAATAAAACAAATATTTCATTTGTTTTCGGTTAATACCCAGGCCCGTAGCCAGGATTTGCAAGGGGGATTCGTGGAATACTAGTATCAATTGTGACGGATGTACAGGTATTCACCACAATAGAGTGAAATATTTGCTAAATAGTCATAAGAAATAAACAGCTGCACGGCAGCAGTGCAACATTTCTATATCAAAATTAATAAAAGAACATGCTAACTGAAACAATATAAGCTTATATAATGTAACATGGAAAAACAATAAATCTATTTCAATATTGCTAATATAGAGCTTTTTGTTTTCGAAATTGTCACGATCGCCGCCAACTGTAATGGAGAGGTTAAGCAAATACGGTTTTTCAAAACGTATACGTAAACCCAAAGTACATTGAATCAACATAGGATTGTGTCGCTTGAGTCTACTTCAGATACCCGTTCAACTTCAAAGTTGCGTGTTTAGAACGGGAGATTTTAAATTTTCACGTTGCTATCAACGGGAATCATTATACTCATGTCTGTTGAATACTATCCTTGGAATTTTGATTTCGATACAAAGTATAATTCTTTCTGAAGAAGATGATGTATGTAACGCATGATTTAACTCTAATAATCTTACGAAACGAGCTCGTTTAAAATATGTATTAGAAAACCAGCTATTGAACTTCATCAATGGCATACTATGTAATCATTACAAGCTATGGTGTAGTCTAAACAAACACTAGAGCTGAACGGCTATTTATGTGTGAACTCTACATGTATTTGTATAGGGCCGATTGATACGTTTAAGTTGCGTTTTGGATTTTAAACGGTAGCTTAACCTCTCCAATAAAACAATAAAGAGGTTAAGCTACTTAAAGCTATTTTTCCCTGGGGCATATCCCTCAAAGTTGTCTTTTAATTCGACTAGTTTAGTATAAAGATCTTAGGTAAGTTGCAGCACGGCCAATTTTGGCTTTGAGCATAAAACATGGAAATTGGCCAATCTGAGAGGAAAAATACATGGAAAATATTCTAAAAAAGTACCCTGTTTAAGTTAAATTTCAGTTTATCAACAAAACATTGTATAAAATGTGTCTAATCAGTTGCTGAAGCCTGGACCAAATCACTGGAAAGTTACATTTTTTAGTCAATTATAAGTCTCAGAGAAATAAAACATGGAAACCTTCAATTTTGAGAGGAAATTGACATGGAAAAAATGCTCAAAAGGGGGCTCTTTTGGGCGGCACACAGGTATTAAAAATATATTCGAGTGAAACCCTCTGGAATTTAAACCGTTGGATGGGGAAAAATTTTGTCACAATATTACACGTTCAAATTTTGCTAAATGCATGTAGCTGAATTAATCTCTCTTATATCTGAAAGATAACGCAAACCCTTTACCCTGCGCGCAGAGTCTAGTTGTAAACTTGAAGACGAAGCTCTATTTTAGAAGTGAAGTCGAACGAATGCAAAGGGTGTACAAACCCTTAATTATTAACTTTCAAATATAAATAGTGAACAAGTAACTGCAAATTAACATGTATGAACGCCAAGTAACCCACTGACTCTTGGGATTCGAAAGTCAGTTGTGGTTGCAAATGGTCGAATGCATTCATTGAATTAATTATCACCAAATATTTTTCAGAACTTCAACGGATGCGTCGAATCCCATAATGCATTAACTCCTGTCTGTAGTGAAGGCTTGCACCAACCCCTTCGGCCTCGCCCCTCTTCCTTCTATCCGTCTCGTAGCATCCCGCTATCCTGTAAAAATGAATATTATATTAAACAGGCGAATTTCATGTACATTGTATTTATTGATGCATCGTAATTATTCAATTGTATAATGAATTGAATATTATTTACAATTATTTTGAATACCAAACAAAACCCTTTTATGTCATTCTGATACTCATAGCATCTTTCTGTTACACCTGAAACATGCCGAGCAGACATGAGATGTCATGGTTTATCATGATACTTTTACGTATAGGCTATTAATTATAGTTCTTTTTGCAATATAAAACTGGTATGTTTATGCAAATTCCAATTGGACTAATATAAAGGGGTATTGTTTCATTATGTGGACTTGAGAAAGTCCGATACACTCATTGCTTCCAACCAAAAACTTAAAATAGGAAGTTATCAAGATCTCAAGAACACGATCGCTACTTCAACAATACGCTTGTAAAATCGCGGCGATCGAAATGCTATCAAACTTTCGCAATCAGGTGCCTAATTAGTCTTTTGATATCTGAAGTTTTAGAAACATGAATCACGTGGCTATACGTAGGTACACGGCTGTGGCTATACGTTTTAAAGGTAAGTTTAAAGGTAAGGAACAATCTTGTGGTAATCCTGTGGCATTAAGTAGGTACAATCCTGTGGCATTAAGTAGGTACAATCCTGTGGCAATAAGTAGGTACAATCCTGTGGCAATAAGTAGGTACAATATTGTGGCAATAAGAAGGTACAATAATATGGCAACAAGTAGGTACACACCTGTGTCAATAAGTATTTATAATCCTGTGACTACATTTTATTGTAACGCTATTGCTAAGCAAGATTTTCCCCTTAGTTCAAGCATTTTATATATTTGTTAACCTCCCATCTCATTACAGGAGTGGTAGTAGCTTCATTATTGACGATGCTCATATAACATATGCATTTTATTGTTTTAGACTAAACTATAGAGGGAAGATGGTCAGTAAATGAGACAATTCCATATGTTGAGTATTGGAGGATCAACCGAAATAGTGTCTGACGAGGAGTTCGAAAGTGAAACGGTCAACTTGAGTACTCCACGCCCGGGACTCCACGATGGAGAACAGAAGGCTTTAATCAAGATCCTAGATAAAATGATTCAGGACCGTAAACTTGGAGATTACACCCATGCAGCCATGAGAGAAAGCGTATTGTATAGGACCCTCTGATAGATCAAAGAACTGTTAAACGAAGTGCTCTGGTGTGGCCAAGTAGGCGAAACCGAACATAGCCTTTGAAAGACAATATAGAAGAACCGTTTGAATGAGAGACATGAAACTCAGGGAATTTGATTATCTTAGCTTTATTATGGGTAAAATATTAACGTTAAGCAATAGTATTTATATGTTTTATTTATTTATTAACTGTGTTACGGGTTGCACCTTCTTTTAGTCACCCTGTAGTTAACGATATAATGAAGAGGTTTGGATTCGGTGAATCTGTAGATTCATAGTATAATTTAACATCATTCATATATTACATAATATACAATTATTGACCTCTCCAGAGGTTTACTGTCAAAAGTATATCCCGAGACTGTAAACCGAGACCGTAGGTCGAGGTTTACAGTCGAGGGATATAATTTTGGCAGTAAACCGAATGGAGAGGTCTATAATTGTTTTGTTAGTCCGAAGAATATCTTAGATTTTTCTGACCCTTGAAGTTGACTTGAAGTTGGATCCAGACCCTCGAGACGTTCATGGCAAACATCTGCCACGGCAGTAAGTTCACTCAATGGAGTCAAATTACTCTCCTAAGGCGAAGTCCACTAAAAGCTTTGTACAAAGTTTTAGATTTTTCTTCGTATTTTGACTGTCTTTACTCTCTAAGAGACTAATAATACACTCCCCTCCATAAGTTTGGAAACCTTTTTCCCCATTGAACTACGTATTAAAGCCTCTTTACGTTTGAATTTTTATTTACTTAACCGGCGATGCAATAACTTATAATATTGATGTAAACGTAACTTGACTTTATTTCCAATACCTCCAAATTTTCTCGATTTTTTTCCTCAATTACAATAGGTCGAAGATTGATGATAAATTTGATGAATTTTTGAAAATCGTCATTCCCATGTAATCCAATGGGAAATGGAGGGTTCGGGGCAAATCAGAAATCAGGATATCTTTTCAGTTAAAGATTCAGCAAAAAAATATTTCTATATAGAAAATTGAATTGTCTAACTTTTTTGAACACTAAGTGTTTAGTTTATTTGATGAATATTAAAGTTACAGCGCTTCAAAGTCATTTTTGAAAATAATTTTTTGCCTCCTGTGTTATTTCAATGGGAGAGGATTTTTGAAAAACAATTTTGACTTTAAAGCCCTATAACTTTGTTGAACCTGAAGAGACATATCAATTTTTTGTTAAATAAAGTTAGCAAATTCAATTGCCTGCCTAACTCGTATTTTTTGCAAGGACTCGGATGGATGGATATTCTGTCATATGACTTGCGGTAAACCTACCATTTTCCATCGGTTAACATGGGAATGTCGATTTTCAAAGATTCATCAAATTTATCATTAATTTTCGACCTATTGTAATTGAGGAAAAAAATTGAGAAAATTTGGAGGTATTGGAATTCAAGTCAAATTACGTTTTCATCAATATTATAAGTATTTTCATCGCAGGTTAAGTAAATAAAAATTCAAAGGTAAAGAGGCTTTAGCACGTAGTTCAATGGGGGAAAAAGGTTGCCAAACTTATGGAGGGGTGTGTATCCTCATCTTCAACTTTTTTGAAACGGCTAGTGCTAGCGGCGGCCATTTTATCGTCTGATAATGACGTCATTTTAGTGGAATGCTGGGAATATTATTCACCGGCAATGCATTGCGCGGTGTACAGTTAAAATTATTCACCGCTCGTTGACCAATCAAAATCGAGTATATCAACTGAGGTACTAACAATATGGACTGTACATGCCTGATTATATGTCCGGACTATATGTCAATTAAAGTTTAATGAATGTAAAATAGATTATTAATAAAGCTATTAAAATAAATTGTACATTTTGCCACATAGTGAAGCTAGGTCATATCGCATTAATATGCTTCAATATTATAACCAGGACAGAGTATATACCGCAGCGCCCCCCCCCCCCCAATCCATTGAGAAATCCTGTTTTATACTATAAGTACCCTTAAATAAGCACTTGATGTATTTACACTCCCCTCCATAAGTTTGGCAACCTTTTTTTCCCCCATTGAACTACGTGTTAAAGCCTCTTTACCTTTGAATTTTTATTTACTTAACCTGCGATGAAAATACTTATACTATTAATGGAAACGTAATTTGACTTGAATTCCAATACCTCCAAATTTTCTCATTTTTTTTCCTCAATTACAGTAGGTCGAAAATTGATGATGAATTTGATGAATTTTTGAAAATCGACATTTCCATGTTAACCAATGGGAAATGGTAGGTTTGCCATATGTCATATGACAGAATATCCATCCATCCGAGTCCTTGCAAAAAATACGAGTTAGGCAGGTAATTGAATTTATTAACTTTATTTAACAAAAAATTGATATGTTTCTCCAGGTTCAACAAAGTAATAGGGCTTTAAAGTCAAAATTGTTTTTCAAAAAAACTCTCCCATTGAAATAACACAGGAGGCGAAAAATTCATTTCAAAAATGACTTTGAAGCGCTGTAACTTTAATATTCATCAAATAAACTAAACACTTAGTGTTCAAAAAAGTTAGACAATTCAATTTTCCATATGAAAATATTTTTTGCTGAATCTTTTACTGAAAAGATATCCTGATTTCTGATTTGCCCCGAACCCTCCATTTCCCATTGGATTACATGGGAATGACGATTTTCAAAAATTCATCAAAGTTATCATCAATTTTCGACCTATTGTAATTGAGGAAAAAAATTAAGCAAATTTGGAGGTATTGGAAATAAGGTCAAGTTACGTTTCCATTAATATTATAAGTTATTTCATCGCCGGTTAAGTAAATAAAAATTCAAACGTAAAGAGGCTTTAACACGTAGTTCAATGGAGAAAAAAGGTTGCCAAACTTATGGAGGGGAGTGTATCATAAAAAGTGATGATCGATCAGACGAATACTTACTAATAATTTGAAAATACCTCATAATCTAGCGCAAATGCGTTTAGGTATATATATCATTAATCCAATAGCGTGACGAAACTGGGGCTAAATGACCATTGATACTCTTAAATCAGAGTATCAACATTACGTTATAAATACCATAAATACTCATTGGTATCAAATAAGATGGATGACGTAACTCTGGTCAGATGGCATTAATACCCCAATGGATACCCCTGTGTATTTACATGACATGATGAATACACGTTAATAAACTACAAATACATTCCAAGCAGTAAATAAATACATCATAAATATCCAACACTATTCATGGGTTATTTGAAAAACGGTATATGACTTAAATACCTAGTTGGTATTTAGTGATTTCTATCTAAACGAAGGTCAACTATTTACGGTGATTGTTGAATTATTTTTCTTAATAATCGCTAAATATTTTATAAATCCCATGGAGATTTAAGTGCTTTTGACGCAGTGCAAGCCTTGACAGACAAGATTTTAGGACGGAAAATCCAAAATGGCGGCCTTAACATTTATCCGGAATGTCAAAAAACTAATCAGTTCTAAACTTTCATAGGTAGAAACATCCCTGAGAATCTCAAATGAATCCCTCAAACGGTTCGGCTGGAAACCTGTAGACAAGCCTTGACAGACAAGATTTTAGGACGGAAAATCAAAAATGGCCGCCTTAACATTTACCCAGAATGCCGGAAAACTAATCAGTTCTAAACTTTCATAGGTAGAAACATCCCTGAGAATTTCAAAATGAATCTCTAAAATGGTTTGGCTGGAAACCTGTAGACAAGCCTTGACTGACAAGATTTTAGGACGGAATATCCAAAATGGCCGCCTTAACATTTACCCAGAGTGCCGAAAAACTAATCCGTTCTAAACTTTTATAGGTAGAAACATCCCTGAGAATTTCAAATGAATCCCTCAAACGGTTTGGCTGGAAACCTGTAGACAAGCCTTGACAGAAATGATTTTAGGACGGAAAATCAAAAATGGCCGCCTTAACATTTACCCAGAATGCCGAAAAACTAATCAGTTCTAAATTATCATAGGTAGAAACATCCCTGAGAATTTCAAATGAATCCCTCAGACGGTTTGGCTGGAAACCTGTAGACAAACCTTGACAGACAAGATTTTAGGACGGAAAAATCCAAAATGGCCGCCTTAACATTTACCAAGAATGCCGAAAAACTAATCAGTTCTAAACTTTCATAGGTAAAAACATCCCTGAGAATTTCAAATGAATCCCTCAAAGGGTTTGGCTGGAAACCTGTAGACAAGCCCTGACTGACAAGATTTTAGGACGAAAAATACAAAATGGCCGTCTTAACATTTATCCAGAATGTCGAAAAACTAATCAGTTCTAAATTTTCATAGGTAGAAACATCCCTGAGAATTTCAAATGAATCCCTCAAACGGTTTGGCTGGAAACCTGTAGTCAAGCCTTGACAGACAAGATTTTAGGACGGAAAATTTAAAATGGCCGCCTTAACATTTACCCAGAATGCCGGAAAACTAATCAGTTCTAAACTTTCATAGGTAGAAACATCCCTGAGAATTTGAAATGAATCCCTCAAACGGTTTGGCTGATAACCTGTAGACAAGCCCTGACTGACAAGATTTTAGGATGGAAAATCCAAAATGGCCGTCTTAACATTTATCCAGAATGTCGAAAAACTAATCAGTTCTAAACTTTCATAGGTAGAAACATCCCTGAGATTTTCAAATGAATCCCTCAAATGGTTTGGCTGGAAACCTGTAGACAAGATTATTCGAGATGCCCGTCGGCCCAACCGCCCGCCCAGCAAACTGATTACAATAAAGCACCTGAGGGTGCGATAAAATTAATCCATCCAAGTAATTAACCACGTATTTATTGAGAGATATACATTTTAATACATGCAGTGCTTCCTAGTCAACTCGTACCCAAGACAACTCGCACCCAAAACAACTTGTACCCAAGACAACTGGTACCCAAGACAATTCATACACAAGTTTATTTTCAGTATTATTGGTGCATATTAGGAAAACAAATTGAGTCTGCATAATAATGTTTTATTGTTATTATGTAAAGCAAATAAGCCTCAATATTTTTTCTGAATTTAGAAGACATTTTTCTCAATGGATTAAGCAAAGCATTTTGTTTTAACTTGGATCACCTTTTTTAAATAAAAGAAGTGCTTTGAAAGGCTTGTTCTCGACTTTTTTGTCATACATATATAAACCCTAATGCTTCATTAGGAAAATGGGAGGAATATACCACACACTCTGTGCTATTTTTCATGCCTGTTATTGCTCCACCCACATGTCACTGTCAACCAATAGTATGCTTGTTGTCTTTCCTAATCTCACACCATGCTGAGGATCATACCCTCTGTTCCATATCTTCTTGCTTCATACTGTTGGAAAACAGTCACCAGAATTCCATTTTACGTTCAATCAAACTATCATATAAAATACCATAATTAATTAACTAATATATATTTACATTTACTTCTTTACTTTTCTACAAATAAATCAAACAATTAATTTAGCTAAGTGCATTTAGATAAAGTTAATAAGGGAAGTTTAATCTGTTAATTTCTTTTCCATTTTGAACATAATTGGATCATATTTGAGCGCATGCATACAAAGTGTATAATATCATGTATGAATAATATAATATTATTTAGAATTATGTTACTGCTAAATGTGGCTCTAAGAATTAACATTCTTTAATCTGATAATATGAAATCCTAAATGTCTGTTAAATAAGAAATTAGGCCCAAGTATTGATAAATCTTTATATTTTTAATAAAACCATCTTGAAGATGTGACACTTGTTCCAAACACTCATAAACATACAAAAATACCTCTAATATTTTGAACAATGATTATGAATATGTGGAATAAACACACATTTAAACCCATTCCAACACTTGATTGAAAACAAAACATAAACTTGGGTACGAGTTGTCTTGGGTACGACTTGACTTTGGTACGAGTTGTCTTGGGTACGACTTGACCAGTGAGCTTCACAGGGAAAGTGAAAGTCAGATTTCAGGGGTCATGTCATAAGTTCAGTTGCATTAAACGTTTATTATAACTGATAAATCAATAGTTTCAAAGCTAAAAACATCACTGTGCTTTTTAGAGAATATAGCAACATTAAAATAATTTCAAGATGCTTTTATTTGTTATTCGCTGTGGATAACATTTATTAGAACTATGCCACAAAGTATATTATCTTGTACTGAATATTACATGTATTGATAGAACAGTTGATTGAGCAGTTTAAGTAGTCTCAAAGAGACCCTCCTTATAGTAAGACCGGCACACAATTATGTGAGCTTTGCCAGATGTTGTCGTGGGTGGCGAAAAAGTGTACCTATAACCTTAAAAACCTTGATGTGACCAATCACATGCTCTACATAACACCGCCTACTCCCAATTTTTCTGTTTAGCCGCTAAATTGTTTACGTAAATTTAGGGGTTTTCTGCGTATTTCAGAACTTTTATACTTCCTAAGGAGTGGGTATCGACATGGACATATTTTATCAGCTAAAAGTCTACAGTCTTCATTGAATACTAAAGGTCCCCCGGGCCCAATATTTGCCATATAGCCAAATGTTTGTGCATCATTCATATGACCTAAAAAGCCACTTTGGACATAACGAAGGTCATTGTTATTATCTACTATTACTTGGGTATGCATACAATGGTATCCTCTATTTCCAGAGTAAAAAAGTGCTTGGGGTTCATTTTCTGGCCTGTTAATTTCATGGGATGTTCCATCAATAGAGCCAATTGCAAATGGGAGATCATTCTAATTATTCCTTATTGCATTTCATTCTTCAAGATCGAGATGGCCAGCGTACATTGGATGCATATAGTTCCCATAATATTGGCCAAACGTCATTAATGCCTCGTGACACAGTTGTAATGCTAACATCGAACATCAGGGAGAGTAGAGGATAACAAGGGTACGATCTGATTCTCAGCCAGATCAATGTGAGGAGTAGTTTATTGTGAGGTGACATGTTATGTCGCATACCAAAAGTTCAAGGCAGAAAATTACCAACATGAAATGTATTAACTGTTTCACCAACAGTTTCAAAAAACTCATATGGGTGTTTTTCAAATAATCCAAGGACATCTCGTCCTTGCCAATTGTTGTTATCTGCGCCCAATCTGTTACGAAAATTTAACAACGGATCTGGAGGAGGCACCAATAAAAACAATAGGGTTGGAATTATCTCACTTTGAAGGCCTTCCGGTGGTGGTGCAGCTAGAAACATAAGCAATGCAACTAATGCATGTTTCTCTCTTAGGCTCAAAGTGCGCATTCTACTGAAAATTCAATCATAAAAATACTTCACTATTTTTGACATTCTCCCTGAAAAAATTGCCTAAACAACTCAGGATCTATTTCAAAAGCTTCAATGGGTATATAGTATGTAAGTAGACTATATATAGTATTTGTATGTATACAATACATTCATTGAAGTATTTAAAGGGGACCACCATCATGGTCACATGATCAGTCGTGTGGAGGTAAGCTCCCAGTTGAAATAAAAGCACTGTCCTCCTTTGGTTTATGTGAAAAGTAGCTAATACCCTCATGTATTGGTCAGTTTGTGTGTCACACGACAAATCCCCCTCCACCTTTTTTCTGCCATTTCTGAGAAAAAACACCGCACATCGCGCGCATCCATGGCGTGTGAAACACTTTTTTACTTTTTATGGATCAGGATAATTGACAATATCGTGGTACTGATATATGGTCAAATATACCAGTAAAGTAGGCTAAATTCAACATATAAATTCAACATAAACTCAGTTTATTTCCTTCAAAATTAGTTATTTGTTTTTACAGTTATTTTAAAAAAAAAATCATCCCGTCCTTCATCAGCATTTTAGATAGACAAAAAAGTTAATATAAAAACCGTCATTCCCGTATCAATTTTGAAAAATAGAAGAGTAACAACTGATTTAATTACCCTGGCCTAACATAAAATACAAAACCACTTGCTAGCTCATACAGTATACTTACCCCTTGCAAATTGTAATTTATTGAATTCACAGTAAACCCATCAATTTAAAAAACAAAGAACATTGTTCTCATGGATCTATTATTCATGTTAAACTAGCTATAAAAATATAAATATGAAATAATATTTTAGCTTGAAGTCATATATAAGATGAAAATAAATGTTCATGCATTTGCATTTTTTCCAAAGGGAATATATTCCCATGTAAGTAAATACAGGCGCAATATATAATTTATATGTATATCTATGTCATCTGTCTATACATGCGCGTATACAGTAGTGATACATTTGAACAAGATGGTTCTGGAAAGAAATGAGCGTGGCAGATTTGCTAAAAAGTCACATACACCACAAAAGCAAGACCAATTTGAAAGTAAGTTCATTATTCTCAAGGGTGCACTTAAAGTGAAAGCTACATTGCTACAGGGTGGCCTATCATTCTGAGACAAATGTATTATCCAACGATTGTGAATTTCGAAGCTAAAATATGATATCTTGAGCAGATGGAAATACATTCCCATGAAATATGTATATATAGTCAAAAGTGATAA
Source organism: Owenia fusiformis (assembly GCA_903813345.2). NCBI lineage: Eukaryota > Metazoa > Annelida > Polychaeta > Sabellida > Oweniidae > Owenia > Owenia fusiformis. Next base: position 718,527 of record CAIIXF020000011.1, on the reverse strand, counting down.
CTATTTATTGAGTGTAATGAAACGTATCCTTCGCTAACTGCTTTTGTTTGAGATAATTATCATGAAATATTTTTAAATTAATTTCTATGTATGTCATTGATCCTAATCCACCCTTTAGTCTGGTGTTTGTAGAGCATTGCACCTCGAACAACTTATTCTCACAAATATCAAACATCATTTACTAATTAATTTTTTGTGTGAATATGAAGGGTCCAAGCATTGCTTTTTCATGTTTACTGTATAACTATATTTAGCCTTGATATCCATGATTTTTTAAAACAAAACCTCACCGTTAGATTTCGAGCTATTCATGTTTACTCATTTTTCTAATTGGAAAACAATGCAAATCTCATTTTTTCAATCAAACACTTATTGCCTTCTTCATTGATGTTCACTCTTCACAGGAATTGACTGTAAAATGTCGGAACAGAAAGGTATGTATTTATTATTGTTTATGATTCTCTTGATAATAATTGAGTCTAGATAAATAAATATGTATTTGTTTACCCGTTTTTGTAGAGTTTACATGAAACGTATCCACATTTGCTGATAAGGTTTCCTTGTTTCATGCATGTGCAATATTGTGTGTATATATCACACATGATTGTAAGGGGTAATATCAAGGATCCCTGGTAATATCATATTATTTCATTACATACAATTTTTCAGGAGAGGAAGAAGAATAGTGCAGTATTATTTACAAAAGAAGAGAAACTACTCCTATTTGCAATGACTTCGTACTGTAACAGTGCTTCACATCTGTCTAACTATTCTATCTCCTGTATTTTTCAGTGCTGTAATCCAACAGGTGTTGGCAATGGAGTTAAAATATGCCAATAAGTCACCAAAATGATCCCCTCTAACAACAAATGTTCCTCAACCCCCAAAACCCAAGGAAGATGGTCAGCCAACTATTACCCAAGGGCCTGCCAGAGTTCAATCAAGCCAAAACCATCAAAAGGACGTAAAATTCAACCATCTGCTACCCAAGGGCCTTCACATGTTGCACCAAGTCAAGGACCATCAAGAGGACGAAAGAGGCCCATTCTTTTTGATGTAGATGAGCTAATGAGTGAGGATAGTAATGACAACTACAGGGATACACTAATGGAGCAAGAATCATCTAGAAGTGATGAAGTGACCAAATCAAACAAAAAGAAAAAAACAACGACAAAAGGAAAGCCTAAAAAGAAGATAAGTCGAACAGAGATAACAAGAAACAATCAATTGAAATACGTTTCATGGACAAAAAAATGCCAAAGATATTAAACCAATTAGGTATTGAGTTATCTTCATCTGAGTCTGAGAGTAACTAGTGGAGTTTACAAACGGATAAAATTCTGAAATAAAGGATCTTGTACACCTGCCATTATGATCTCCCCATGAACAAAAATAAATTCATCTGGTTTTTCAAAATAAATATACTGCTTTTATTATTACATTTATATGTACACTAGTATCTTGTTGACCTATATTCAGCACTGTATTGATGAATGGGCCACTTTTTAGGGCAATATTCAATCATAAAGTGTACAGGGGTAGAGATGCCAAACCAGGAAGTATTTTTGTGTCTGTCAAAATCCATTTGCATCCTACACATCCCTGCATCTTATCAAAATATGTTATTAATTAATGAATCATAACAGCATAATCTTTGGATTTACAAAGTTGTATGGGATTTCATAAGTGTAAAAGTTGCTTTTGAAGCATTTTTCTATAGCCATTTTGTAGGAAAAAATGATGAAAAAATGAATAATCTTTAATTTGAAGTATGACCTGAATCGATTGCAAACTTTATATTTGCACATCTGATCTGAAATACCATTTGTGTCATATTGTGAAATTATTTAATTTGCAATCGATTCAGGTCATAGTGTATTTTAGGTATTTTTGTGAAAATCAATAGAAACCAATGGCCTCCATTGGAATCGGATGGTATCCACACGTTAAGTCAATAGAACACATCCAATGTCAAGTCAATACACCCTTGCTGAACTTAATGACCCCAACCTCAGCCAATGTGGGGCCAAACGCTTAAATATTTTCCAAAGTATTATGTAACATTGTATTCTTTATATTACACCTAAAAATGATTCATTTTGTTCATGGGGAGATCATAATGGCAGGTGTACAAGATCCTTTTGGAAATAAATTGTTGTTTCTTTCTAAACCCTTATGACATGACCCTTGAAATCTGACTTTCACTTTCCCTGTAAAGCTCACTTTCAGATTCCGAATAGCTGAAACATCCCTAATAGAACAATTTTCAACAACCCTGGCTCGAGATATAACCATTTATGTGACATGGGGGTCAAAAAACACCTTCTCAATTTTTATCGATTTTGCGAGCAATAGCCTATTTCTACAAAATTTTACTGTTCATAATTATGTTTCAACACAAAATTATTTGATCAGTTATCTAAACAGAAATATGAAATATTATAGAATACACAAATACCAAATACAATCTCATAAATAACAACTGTAAAGAGTACAATTAAGAGCATTGTAAGTGGATTAAATATCAGCCACAGTGTATAATTAAGAGATAACAGTAGCATTAAAAACCAGTTAGTGCACCAGCACAATGGTTGATTCAGAACATAGTCAATGAGCATTATACATTATTCATAAATAACAACTGAAGAGTGCATTAAATTATTGTTTGGCTCATGAAATTGAATTAAACATCAAAGTAAAATGTACAAGTAAAAGCATTGTAAGGCAAAACAATCAGTGAATAAGTATCAGTGTACAAAGAACGTGTAAATTTTATAAATAAAAAAGAAAAACCAGTAGCATTAAAATACTTCTCCTTTGGATTTTGTTGCAAGATCACCATATTTTTTCTACAACAAACATTAAGTGGATTCCTCAATGATCTTGCTACATGTACATGGTTTTCAATTATAAGACATGCACTGTTAATCAAATACAGCGGTCTCATTGTCCCCTATTAATACAATATAGAGCAATCAGACTAGATTAAAACTGGTAACTTTTAAACCATTGTTTTATAGTACTTTATTATTTACATTTGGCACAAATAAATACATATTCTAAAAATCCAACAGCCGATGTCGGCTTCTGAGACACTGGACTTCAAAGATCAGTAATAACAGTGTTTGTATAGAAATGACATTCAACAATAGAGACAGGTAAAACTACAATTCATCTGCAAGTACAATAATGCATAGATTGTAAATTGTAATAATTCCATATATATATTATACAGGACGGCTTTATTGTAAATTGACTACTCAGAACATAGACATCAGTAACTCGGCACGCAAATTGTTCGCTGTCAACCACCTGTGCGCGTGTCACGGACAGTTAGTACTTGCGCCTCATAGCTGGAACTGCCGAAAGACCTATTTGTGAGGCCTTACAAAGAAAAGATTTTCGCTCAAAAACGTTTGGGGCCATAGGGCGGGCCCCATGGCCCCGCCTCCCTGGTTCCGCCAGTGTATATATAGCAAACGAAATAGTTCACAAATGAATTCAGCTGTTGGGAATCATGCAGGATTCATAAAGCAAATAGTCTGCTAAAACGTCCTGAATATCCCTTACCAATTCACCCTCATGTTCATCGGTAATTTTAAACTTTGTTTTTAACCTCCACATTGAATTATTGTCTACTAGCCAGGGACGGAGGTAGACTATAAATCTAGTAAATTTAGTAAATCTTGTAAAACTTGTAAGTCTAGTAAATCTTGTAAAATCTTGTAAAAAGTTGACTATTCAATGTCTAAGATATGAAGTCAAAATGTCAAAAAGCACTTAAAATGCCTTTGTTTGAATGAAATGAACATGTAGAAAAAATTTGCATTTCTTCATTTCTAATATTTGATCTCCAATAACTCTCATATACATTATAGATAAGTTATGATATATTTTCTTCAAGTTATGGATAGCACTTTCCAGGGTTACTTAGTATTTTGAACGATACCATGTATAAGTTCCGAGGATTCATTTTTTATAATGTCAATTTAACAGATTTCATCGTCTTCGTTTCTACTCACTGCGGGTGTTCTATTCAACACAATTGATTCGGTACAAGTTCACTTGGTGCCCATGATACTAAAACCTATAATAAACATCAATTAAAACAAATAACAATGAATCCGCCTTTCTGATTACATTTTGCCAATGTATTGCCTGACTTTATTACTTCTGATTTAGCCAATATGATACAATATTGATTTGAATTACTTTCATAAGTGTAAGTCCATTACATACAAAATACGTTGTTACTTATCAAAACGCGTCGTCGTAATGGCAAATGCGGAGGAGGGGGATGCGTGGGTTGGAGTGACCCCCCATTGGTTGTCTTCCTCTTTTTGTATATGTTTCTCCCGAATAGTTATGTAAGAGGGGTTCTAATTATAATATGCTTTCGGTTTGGGGTTGTGTTGGGGTTTCTGTTTTTACGTTAACATGAAACAATTATTTTACCCTTTCGCTACTAGGTTGTAGATAATGCACGAATCAAATAACATGGATTTTGGTCATGTCATGTCTTGTCATGTCTATTTTCTAAAAATCACAAAAGTGCATACTTTATTCCAGGAAAATTGAATTTGTATAGATTAATTAACGTTCAAGTCTCTTCTTAACTTGTGTTTTTAATGATCTATCACGTAAAGAAAATAAAATTTGACTTTTAGGAATAAACAAATCGATGGTCGTATGGAAATACATAACCAACGGGACACGTAATAAAACATACTCAGTAATGAAAAGTGCTTCAATCATACAATAGAAATCAAAGAATACAATACCCCCTGTATTCACTATTGTCTCCCATTCCCGACAATCTCTCAATGTCAGTGAGTTTGCTTCTGTTTCCCCCGTTTTGAAATTGAAATATGTTGCCACCAATGTTAAGTACGCAAATAGAGGCTGTTTAAAAATGAGACTAAAGGCAAAAATATCTTTATTTATAGATTACAGTATATACACTCCCCTCCATAAGTTTGGCAACCTTTTTTCCCCCATTAAACTACGTGTTAAAGCCTCTTTACATTTGAATTTTTATTTACTTAACCTGCGATGAAAATACTTATACTATTGATGGAAACGTAATTTGACTTTAATTCCAATACCTCCAAATTTTCTCAATTTTTGTCCTCAATTACAATAGGTCGAAAATTGATGATAAATTTGATGAATTTTTGAAAATCGACATTCCCATGTTAACCAATGGGAAATGGTAGGTTTGCCGCAAGTCATATGACAGAATATCCATCCATCCGAGTCCTTGCAAAAAATACGAGTTAGGCAGGCAATTGAATTGCTAACTTTATTTAACAAAAAATTGATATGTTTCTTCAGGTTCAACAAAGTTATAGGGCTTGAAAGTCAAAATTGTTTTTCAAAAAAACTCTCCCATTGAAATAACACAGGAGGCGAAAAATTATTTTCAAAAATGACTTTGAAGCGCTGTAACTTTAATATTCATCAAATAAACTAAACACTTAGTGTTCAAAAAAGTTAGACAATTCAATTTTCTATATAAAAATATTTTTTGCTGAATCTTTTACTGAATAGATATCCTGATTTCTGATTTGCCCCGAACCCTTCATTTCCCATTGGATTACATGGAAATGACGATTTCCAAAAATTCATCAAATTTATCATCAATTTTCGACCTATTGTAATTGAGGAAAAAATTGAGAAAATTTGAGGTATTGGAAATAAAGTCAAGTTACGTTTCCATTAATATTATAAGTTATTTCATCGCCGGTTAAGTAAATAAAAATTCAAACGTAAAGAGACTTTAACACGTAGTTCAATGGCGGAAAAAGGTTGCCAAACTTATGGAGGGGAGTGCACACTTGGATACCAATGAGTACTTAAACCTCTTAAAATGGTTAAATATTCATGTTGTCTTCATTGAAGTTCAGGATAAACATTATATTCCCTTGTTTGGGAATTATAGTTTTAAAAATGTTCCATAGGTATATGGGAATATGTTACCCCTCCCTCTTATATTTCATATCTGTAGCCTATATTAATAGAGAGAATATTAGAGAGAGAGGGGAGGGGAGACATCTATTTTTATCACTATGCCTTTGTAGCCAATCGTTATACAATTATTAGAATTAAAGAGAGAATCAGATATAGCGAGCAGACTAAACAAAAAAAGTTTCAATTTTAGAATATTTTTGGCTCATGTCATTCCTTGTCATGTCTATTTTCTAAAAATCACAAAAGTGCATACTTTATTCCAGGAAAACTGAATTTTTATAGATTAATTAATGTTCAAGTTTCTTCTTAACTTGTGTTTTTTAATGATCAATCACGTAAAGAAAATAAAATTTGATTTTTAGGAATAAACAAATCGATGATGGTACGGAAATACATAACCAACAGAACACGTAATAAAACATACTCAGTAATGAAAAGTGCTTCAATCATGCAATCGTAATCGAAGAATACAATACCCCCTGTAATCACTATTGTCTCCCATTCCAGACAATCTCTCAACGATGTCAGTGAGTTTGCTTCTGTTTCCCCTGGTTTGAAATTGAAATATGTTGCCACCAATGTTAAGTACGCAAATATAGGCCGTTTAAAAATGAGACTAGAGGCAAAAATATCTCTATTTATAGATTACAGTATACCTTTTGATACCAATGAGTATTTCAACCTCTTAAAGTGGTTAAATATTCATGTTGTCTTCATTGAAGTTCAGGATAAACATAATATTCCCTTCTTTGGGAATTATAGTCTTAAAATGTTCCATAGGTACATAGGGAGTATGTTACCCATATCAATTGAGAAAATATTGGAGAGGGGAGGGAGAAACATATATTTTTATCACTATGCATTTGTATCCAATCGATATACAATTATTAGAATTAAAAGGATCGAGTCGTCCAGATTTCTATTCTGGACAATCAGTAATGTCCCAATATAATTGCTCATAAAACATCATATGTACAGGGTGGTCAAAAACGGAAACCCTGCATTTTCCTCATATCTTTGTCATTTTAAGAAATTACTCCCTGATATTTCACACATGTGTACATCATTCAATTTCCTACTACCCTACTATTTTTCATGACCATCAGACTGATAGTCACAATTTTATAGCACTTTGAACAACATGCTTCAGGTTTGGCATTATTGCGCTGTAGGCAAACCTGCACAGTTGTCAATGATCCAAATGCATTCCTCAGCAGGTATGACCTGAATGATACAGATGATCTCACTTTTGAGGTCTGCAATTGTCCTGAGGTCATTCTTATACACTCTATCTCTGCCATATTCCCATAGGTAGGGACATTTTGGACGACATGTACAGGTTGGTCTACAGCGCAATAGTGGCCACCGGGTATGTTCTTTAAAGTGCTGTAACACTGTGACTATCAATCTGATGGTCATGAAAGAGGGTAGGCAAATAGGAAATTGAGTCATGTACAAATGTGCAAAGTTATTTCTTAAAATGACAAAGATATTAGGAAAATTGTGTTAGGGTTTCCAGTTTTTTTGACCACCCTGTACCTTAGATATATCTTGAGACCAAATCATAAGCACGATATCGACAATATATTGAGGATATCAACAGGACAACCAAAAATACAACCAACTGTCAGAATTGAACGCAATAAGTAGAAAACAGAATACAATGTTTTTTGGAGGATTTATCTATTGTCACCCCTTAGAAGTAATAAATATGGCTTCTCCAAGCCAAAATAATCTAAAGGAAAAAGCCAATCAGACTGGACAAATTTGAGCGGGCTTTTTAAATTTAATTTGAATTTATATTGATGTAAGTGGAAATTCATGGCTAGGAACAATCATCGAATTGATACAGTTAGCGAATTAATTCAATTCTCAGAATTGATAAGTTGATAAACAAACTTGTTTTACAACAAATAACACGAAAAAATCAGGGGGTTACTCTAATTGTGTTTTTAAGATCTTTAAACAGAGAATCAGAAATAGCGAGCAGACTAAACAAAAAATTCTTATAATTTTAGAATATTTTATTTTATAAATAATGTTAAATTGTAAGTTTAATTAATTAAACTTGATTTAAATTATGTAGCAACAGATCGTCTCAGATAGGGCCAGCCTCTAACATTAAACCTACAAATCATTTGTCAAGGGGGCTGGCCTTATCTATGACAGATGTCATTCCCAGACACGTGTTCTGGTCTATGCTCCCTTCAGTTGCTTCTTAGCCTGCTAACTGGCTGTAATGATAAATGTTTGCTCGCTAATTTAAATAGTATCGTATATCATATGACTATACATCTTTGAAAAAGTACAACGGAATCAATCATTATCAATTGATTATGCCACTCATACAATAGCCCTATATGAATTCAGAACAGTAATCTTGAAAAATAAAATTCAATTCAACTGGCCAAAAGTCCTGATAATAAGCCAAATTTAGATAAGCAGAGTTAGTTTAAATTAATAGGTTAGGCAAATTGAAATAGATGAGGCGAAATACAAGTGAGAAAAAATACAAGTGAGGCAAAATACAAATGAGGTAAAATACAGAGGAGGCAAAATACAAATGAGGCAAAATACAGAAGAGGCCAAACACAGGTGAGGCAAAATATAAATGAGGTAAAATACAGATGAGGCAAAATACAGAAGAGGCAAAACACAGGTGAGGCAAAATACAGGTGAGGCAAAATATAAATGAAGTAAAATACAAAAGAGGCAAAATACAGGTGAGGCAAAATACAGAAGAGGCAAAACACAGGTGAGGCAAAATACAAATGAGGTAAAATACAGAGGAGGCAAAACACAGGTGAGGCAAAATACAGATGAGGCAAAATACAGATTAAACAAACTACAGGTGAGGCAAAATACAGATGAGGTAGCTTTGAATAGCGAGGCAGAATTCATTCTCTTGTGGTGGCTATCAGGGCATCATTTTTTCACTATTTTCAGTATTGAAAATTCATACATTTAAATATTGAATAATATATTTATATAGGTTAAAACCTGTGTGTATGTACGCATAATAAAATACTTTTATAGACACAACCACACCCCCTCCACCTGCCTGACTATGGGCCTGTTATATGTGTGGCATAACCCAGAGTGCGCATCAATTTACATTTCTTTACAAAATACATGTTTATCACTAAAATAATATTAAAATGCAATGACGAAGTTCATCGGGTAGGTTACTTGATCCATAACAAAAATGTTCTTAATTGTTACTACCCAAAATGAAAATGTTCTGGTGCTCTATATGAGGCAGGCAATGTCATATATGATATACAAAGCTCTAGAAGAAAATGTATGCGACCAAGATGAAGTTTTACAGTATGCTAAATTAGTTGGATGGACTTGTTGTGAACGCATGCTATTATACAGGTCCTAAATTCATGTTATTTCAAAAGGACAATTTGTTGCAAGTAACAAGTTATATCCAACGATGCCAAGTATGCAACATATGATTGTGATATTCAATACAATGGCCTTATTATTCTGCACAATATACTGTTGTTCAGTACAATAATAGTAATGATTAATACAATAAATTCATAGTTCTGAACATTGCATTTCAGAATGATTATGTTGCATACAATACACTTATAGTTCTGCATATCACATTGTTGTAGTACAATAATGTTAATAAATAAAACAATAAATTCATAGTTTTGTACTATGCATTGTATTTCAGAATGATTATGATTCATACAATGCACTTATAGTTCTGCATATTACATTGTTGTTCAGTACAATAAATCCATAGTTTTGTACAATAGATTGCATTTCAGAATGATTATGTATCATACAATGCACTTATAGTTCTGCACACTACATTGTTGTTCAGTATAATAAACGCATAGTTTTGTACAATAAATTGCATTTCAGAATGATTATATCTCATACAATACACTTATAGTTCTACACAATACATTGTTGTTCAGTACAATAAACGCATAGTTTTGTACAATAAATTGCATTTCAGAATGATCATGTTTCATACAATATACGTATAGCTCTACATTGTTGTAGTACAATAATGTTAATGATTAATACAATAAACACATAGTTTTGTACAATAATTTGCATTGCAGAATAATTATGTTTCATACAATACACTCATAGCTCTACATTGTTGTAGTACAATAATGTAAATGATTAATACAATATTCACATAGATTTGTACAATAAATTGCATTTCAGAATGATTATGTCTCATACAATACACTTATAGTTATATACATCGATATTCTGTATTGGCACTCGACTTCCTCTCATACCAATACCGAATTTCTCGAGCAGAATATATCCTGTATTGCACTTCAAATCATTCAATAACTTATATGATTTTTACAATAAACTCATTGTTTTGTACAATACATTGCTTTCCAGTAAATTTATATTTTATACAATAATGTATAGCCATTGTTATTGTAAAGTCATTGTTATTGTGAAGTTGTGTAGTTACTACGTTGTTCACACAACAATTAATGACTATTCCACATATTCATTGTTTCATCTTCAGAGTTTTTTGGCACTAGGATACGATAATGTAAACGTGTGCCTTTGATAGATAGCTTCGTGTTGTTGAAATTGTTGGTCATCTTCTAACTCTCATTTCTGTTATCGGGTGTGGACTGAAACACAAAGCCAAAATGCAATTTAATATTTTTGTATTTTAAAATACATCAAAATACATCAATTTCGTTCCAAGAATCATCAAATAGATATAATGCAAACGGTTAAAAAAAGAAAAAGTATGAATCATAGTCACTGATTTGCGATTCACCTAATGCGTTTTTTACTATTTATACCCCTCCCCAAAAAACTATTTTATTCTTATACCATGGGCAGAGCAATGTCATGTATATACAGCGTATATATCAATCAATCCAATCCTGCTAATTCGAATCGAATTGAAATAGCATCATGACTTTGTGTACACTAATAATAATGTGTAATATTGCAGTATCATGTATCTCGCAATATTAATATGTTAATTGTCATTGTGTTAAATTTACCTTATTCTCTGTATGTGATGGTGAATAATTGTCCACGGTTATCCCCAACCAATAAATGTCCGTCTTGTTTTATAGAAACAGCAAATGGGTTGTTCACGCCATCACTCGCTGTTAGGAGGTAACTATGGAATTCGCCATCAGGGGTGAGTAGTTGTACTCTTTTGTTGCCGAAGTCTGCTACCACTATGTAGTCCTCCTTATCTGTGGCGACACCCCTGGGATAATTCAACTGCCCCTCCCCTGATCCTTCTGTACCATAACTGAAGAGTATATCGCCATCCTGGTCCAATCCCTTTATAGAATGTCCGTTAATGTCAATCACTATAACTACTCCTTTGCTGTTAGTTGTCACATCTAAAGGATTTACAAACGTCCCAGAAGCAGAGAGTGGTGTTGCATTCCCTGCATCTTGTTCCACAATACATACTCTGTCTGTGTAATCATCGCATACAACCAACTGACCAGTATATAGTGTAGTAATACCTGCTAGTTGATATGAAGACCCTGTAACTGTTATGTTGCGTATATAATCGCCGTCTGTAGTATAGAAGTAGATTGTGCGAGACCAATCAATGAATAATAGTTGATCATCTCTTGTAACAGTAACACGAGTGAATGATTGGCCGATATCTTTCACGAGACTATAATCACTGGCATATATCTTTGTTGTGGATCCTGTTCCACCTGTTGCCACAATATGACCACTTGATGTTACTGCAAGACTAAGTATATACCTTGACTGCAGCTGTCTCTTTGCAACAATTGGGCTGCTTTTTTATTTTCCAACGGTTACTGCAATTACATATATAAGAAACATATGATAAGTGAATCATGGAATCAGGTTGTAATTATATGATACAAGGATTTCAGATTTATTTAAACACCGTATGAAATAAGAATGCTAGAGAATTCAAAAAATCGTGGAATGGAATGATTAAAGTGTCAAAGTTGTAATTCGGCAAATCATTTAGAAACGGACAAGGTCGACGTTTTTTGATTGGTTTAACATTCTTACGTATCACATCATTACTTTGATACACGGTATTAAGGGCATTTATAAGTAGACCAAGGCTGGAATCACAAGTAGCTAATTGCGTGATAAAGGCGAGTCTCTGAATATTATCCATTTTCTTGTATATTGTTAATGTGTTAAAATATCAAAAATGATTGAGAATACAAATCTTCGATGTATTTCTAAATCTTCTTCAGGTAGAAATCTTCTTCAGATTCAATAGTCAATAGAAATAAATCAAAATGTTGTATTCTAAATCATCCATGTTCTTAATGATCATTTTGCAAATTATTTGGTTATACACCTTTGCTCATATATTTGTAACATTTTCAGAGGTGACGTAACCGTCATGCTACAACACCGTGATCATGGTCTTTCAAGAGAGAGAAGGGTATGCAACTCTGTGTTATAAACATGAGAACTCCTATTGAGCAGTGCCATGGTTCCCTTGTTATGATAATATTGCAAAAAAAATTATATAAGTATGTGTTAGTATTATCTTGAATAAAATTCATTACTCAATATGGTTAAAGCATATAACATGTTCATTCTCATGTAAAAGTAAACAAAAAGACAACTAAGAAAAAGAGGTATCAAAATGTTCTTTAAAATAATTGTATTGTGGGTAATTATTCAAGAAGACATTCCAATAAAAACATAATTTGTGGGAGAATATTGACTTTCATTATTGCCCTAATCATGATGAAATCCATTTTGTATTACATTATCAACATGTATGTAGAGAATCCTGTTTTTATTTTTGGGTTATTTCGTTAAATTATTCATGAAAGTTTCATTCATGAAGATTTTTCTTGGAATGCGTCAACCTCCAATTTTGAAAACCCAAAGCAATGGCTACAGGTATGTATGGAATATTTGAAGTTTTCTAAACTTCTCTTGAAAGCCCAAAGCGTTCTCGTGCAATTGAGAAACATGTAATTTGTAGGTCAAAAATTTGAAATTCTAAATTATACATCAATTTTGCCCTTGCCACAAAGAACATGAAAATCAATTACTAGTACCAAGGCATTAACATGACAGAATGTCACCATCTAGAAAATCAGGTCAGGTTTGAGCTTTTGAGAACTTGTAGATGATTTTGAAAAAATGGTCAATTTGAAGCAAGTTGAATCAATACCTTTAATTAAATATTAGAGCGTTCCGTAGAACACTGTTTGTTTTGCCATCATGATCGTACCTATATATCGAGAGTACATTTAAAAACAAGACTAACAAAAGCTGGACATTCTAAATTCTACATTAATTCTGACCTTGCGGTTGAGAACAAGAACAATTAATTAAAATCCGTATAGATATTAATGGCTCTCTGATGTCACAACAATGAGATATTCTTACTGTTTAACATTTTATATTCACTTATAGAGGAATTATTCAAACTTGTTACAGAAACGGATTCGTTTACGTAAAAAGATAAGCCTCGAAGGTACGATTTTTCTTTTTCAAGATTTCGTGAGTTGTAAGCAAAATCGACTCGACTACGTCTCGTTCCAATACGGAATTTCTCGAGCAGAATACATCCTGTGTATTGCACTTCAAATTATTCAATAACTTATATTATAAGGGATTTTGTCACGTGACAAACTGAATAGGTTTGCGGAAAACCAAATGATTTTGTGTCACTTTTGGTCATACAGCTTAGCTTATGTGAGGCAGGCATCTCAAAATCAAAAATGGATTCTGGTAACTATAAAATTGAAAATTACAACTCTCTTTACTCAGATCATGGGAGAGGCCTTATAATTTATACACATAATCATATTGCTTCTAAAGCACTTCCTCCGGAATTTTATATTGATGGATTCGATTGTCTGTTTACCGAATGCAGCTTCAACAATAAAAAGATTCCAATGGGAGTATGTTATAAATCGCCTAGCCAAACTGCTGAACAAACCTGTCAATACTTAATTACTTACTCCTTCAAAAAATTGACGATCATGTCCCCAAGTATGACCATGTGGTTATTATGGGAGACCTTAATGCTAAACATTCGATTTGGTTTCTGATAATCAAGATGAAAATCTAGCAGGAGTCAAACTTCTTGAGGCCATTGATGGGTTTAACTTTTCTCAACTTGTAGACAAACCTACAAGAATATCCCAAAATTCTACTTCATGTATTGACCATATTATAACAGATTCACCAGATATCTTTAATAGCTGGATTATATAAGACACAATTGGTGGGTATGACCATACCACAGTCTTAGCAAATATTTATATCAGGGTTCTTAAGTCCCCACCTCTTAATAAAATTATTTTGAAAATTTAAATAACTGTATCAGGGAAACCGACTGGGCGTCTATTTTAAATGACAACTTAGACTTAAACAATTACGGTTAACTTTATTGATAAGCTGATGAGTATCTACCAGCAGCATATTCCAAATAAATCAATCAAAATTCGTTCAAATGACCAGCCGTGGATAAATGAACATCTGAAATTGGAAATAAACAAAAAGTAACGACTGTATAAAATAATGACAAAATCTCCAACAGATATAAATAAATCTCAATATTTAAACAGGTCATGCTTGTGACAAGTCTTATTAAAGAAGCAAAGCTTTGTCATGAAAAACGACTTCTAAATACTATTGACAATCTAAGTAAAATGACAAAAGTTATTGGAAAATAATTATATAATTTCTGGGTAAAAAATTTAATTTATCTGGCATTCCAACCATTCTTGACCCTAATACCACAGGCTGGTATCGAAAGATTTGTCCGCTGTGACGGAGCATGCTATTTTTCATAAAAACACTAAGAATGCTTCATGATTTATTTTTTTAACTCATATGTTTCGTTATATCAAAGATAATTACTTACTCCATGCAATGGATATATCATTTGCGCGTAACCTTCACTTCTGTTTGAAGTCCAATAACGCTAGCAGTAAAATCTATTGAAAACGGCGCCAGAGTATCAAACTCTAAAATGTATCATTTCTTTTTTAACTTTTTAATGGCATGATATAGTGACACGATAATATTAACATATGTTTTCAGCATAACTCTGAATGTATTAATGATATATTAATGCATTGGGTCTTTTTAATTTTTTTTATAAAAAATAATATTAATATTTTTTGTCCGCTGTGACGGAGCATTTTCACAGTTCACATTTGCAACTGCTCCATCACAGCGGACAAAAAAATTTAACATTATTTTTTATAAAAGAATTAAAAAGACCATATACATCAACATCTCATTCATACCTTCATAGTTATGCTGAAACCATGTGTAAATATTATCGTGTCACTATATCGTGCCATTAGAAAGTTAAACAAGAAATGGTACATTTTGAAGTATGATACTCCGGCGCCATTTTCAATAGCTTTTCTTCCCAGCGTAATTGGACTTCAAACAGAAGTGAAAGTTACCCGCAAATGATATATCCATTGCATGGAGTAAGTAATTTTGTATGGTATAACGAAAGATATGAGTTAAAAAAATAAATCGTGAAGTATTCTTAGTTTTTTTCATGAAAAATAGCATGCTCCGTCACAGCGGACAAATATTTCGATACCAGCCTGTGAATACTGGTGCACCGCTTACAAGTAATTTAGAAAAGGCTAATGCCTTTTTGACATTTTTTTTGTTAATAAAAACCATGATGACACAAATTATAGACCACTACCTGACTTTCCTCTTAGAACAAACTTTCTTCTCATTTCAGCTAAAACTGATCAATTTGAAATCATGAAATTTATACTGGAACTTGATCCTTCTAAATCTTGTGGACCAGATAAGATTACAAATAGGATGCTTAAACTAACTGCTCATACAATTCCAATACCACTATCAATACTTTACAAATAAAACATTTCCAAATTGTTGGAAGACTGGAAGCGTCTGCCGAATATTCAAGAAAAATAACAAAACTAATATTACAAATTATAGACCAATAACATTGTTAAGTACTATTTCAAAACTTTTAGAAAAAATTCTAGCTGACCGAATAAAAACACCTTTTGACCAATGAACCCCTTTTTAAACACCAGTCTGGCTTCTTACCCGGACATAGTACTCATTCTCAGCTACTGGCGATTGAGCACTTTCTTTCATATAATTTTGATCAAGGTAAAGCAACTAAAACAATATTTTTGGACATCGCATCTGCATTTGACAAAGTTCCGCATAAACTATTACTACATAAGCTAAAATCCTATGGTATCCATGTACAGTTATTCAAAATTATTGAATCTTATCTTAGTGATAGAAAGATCTTTGTAGATATCGCTGGTGATTCAGCAGCCTCATCTGAATCTGGATTTATAAACTGTGGAGTACCTCAGGGCTCAATACTTGGTCCTCTTTTCTTCATCCTCTTTATAAATTACCTTCCTGATAACTTAAAGGGATCCACCACCTTACAAAACTTCTTAACGGAGAGAAATAGGGGAAAATGCTTGCCAGATTCTGAATCTGTGTATTTTTTAATGATTTTTCACCGTCTTAGAATTTCAATTTTTTCCTTTGAAAAAATGAGATTTGCATTGTTTTCCAATTAGAAAAATGAGTAAACATGAATAGCTCGAAATCTAACGGTGAGATTTTGTTTTAAAAAATCATAGATATCAAGGCTAAATAACTATAACTATAACTATAACTATACAGTAAACATAAAAAAGCAATGCTTGGACTCTTCATATTCACACAAAAAATTGTTGGCGAAGGATACGTTTCATTACACTCAATAAATAGTTATCACTTTTGACTATATATACATATCTCATGGGAACGTATTTCCATCTGCTCAAAATATTATATTTTAGCTTCGAAAATCACAATCGTTGGATAATACATTTGTCTCAGAATGATAGGCCACCCTGTAGCAATGTAGCTTTCACTTGAAGTGTACCCTTGAGAATAATGAACTTACTTTCAAATTGGTCCTTCTTTTGTGGTGTATGTGGCTTTTCTTTCCAGAACCATCTTGTTCAAATGTATCACTAAACGTGCATGTATAGACAGATGACATAGATATACATATAAATTATATATTGCACCTGTATTTACTAACATATATAGGTTATTTACTGGGAGGGATTGAATATGGGTTTTATTCCGAGGGACAATATGATATTGACCGAAGGGTAATATGATATTGATCGAGGGAGCGCAGCGACTGAGTGTCAATATCATATTTCCCAAGGTCAATATCATATTTTCCGAGGATTGAAACCCATATTCAATCCCGACCAGAAATAACCTATTTATTCCATAATACATTCCTTTAAAATGTTACATTTTGAAAATGCTTTTATCAATTAGCCAAGGTTAAAAATAACAGGAAAACCAAAAATTGGTTAATACGTTCCAATACGATTTTTTCCCGGGGACAATACGATTTTTTTCATGTAATACGCTCCAATACGATTTTTCCCGGGGACAATACGATTTTTTCATGTAATACGATTCAATACGATTTTTATTTTTCCCTGGGAAAACAGCAGTATTATGGAATAAGGGAATATATTCCCTTTGGAAAAATGCAAATGCATGAACATATATTTTCATCTTATATATGACTTCAAGCTTATTATTATTTTATATTATTTCATATTTATATTTTCATAGTTAGTTTAACATAAATAATAGATCCATGAGAACAATAATGTTTAAATTGATGGGTTTACTGTGAGTTCAATAAATTACAATTCGCAAGGGGTAAGTATACTGTATGAGCTAGCTAGTGGCTTTGTGTGGGCCAACATGCCCCCAACTCGGCAGTACAAGGAGACATGTGCTGGACAAGCATAGATACACGACAGAATATCGAATCAGCACGGATGTGGTGCCGCATTAAAAACATGTCCCCTCAACGAACACTTAAGAAAATACATGTTTGGTCACTTAGCCTACGCGGTTCCTGGGAATCAAAAGTAAAAACTCTGCTATCAGACAACGGAGCTAAAATGCTAATAACGCAGGATAAAATTTCTAATGTGAAACAACATTTGAAACAACTAGGACATCGTTTGAGCTCAACTGAACATGAAATTTGGCATCATTAATTGTGGAACGATCGCAGAAACCAAGAACATGGCAATAAACTAAGAACATATAGACTACATAAACCGCATGCGACAACCCCCACTGCGTCAAATGTGAAATTCCAAGCAATTTCTAGACGTGCAAAGATAGTCTAGGAACTCCGCGTATCTAGAGATTCCAAGACGTGTCAAGAGGTGCAAAGACCTCGCGTGTAAAGAGCGTGTCAAGAGTTTTGATATCTCTTTGCACAGCCTTATCAAAACAAACAGTATAATTAGACCGGCCACATGTTGTTATGCCCTATAGTCGCCCTTAATTATACTTTACTAGGATTGGAATATAACAATCATTTTAATTTCGTGTTAATAATAATTTGTGTTTTTTAAATCGTTATCAAAATAAAATTAATTTAAAAAGTATGTGTATGCGTGTAAGTATAGGCAATAGCTTAGTCGAAATGAGTAGACGTGTGCAGATGGAGATCGCCTATCTATTTTGCTAAATCTGACATTTTTACAGGATCATGATATAGATCAAATGAAAACACGAAATGTGTTTTTCTTAGGTTTATCTACCCTGATTTCGAGTGACTTTAACTTGGACGCATATTCCTCTTTTAAAACAGTTTGAATAATTAACAAAGTCCACTTTGAACCGTGTCAATCAAATTGTCAAACATGTAGATACGCTGTAGCACATGCAGGCCCGAATACAGGGTGGATAGATTGGTTCTAGCGACCCCCTCCCCTCCGTGACAAAAATTGCATTTTTTACCCCATACTGAGCACCTTTTAAATTATTTTGCCTATTTTTGAACTAACATTGCCAAAAGTGAACTCCCCTGGAATTTCTTAAAAAAGTAACCCACCCCTTGGCAAATCCTGGCTACGGGTCTGAAACGTCATTCTGATCTTTCTGTTTCACCTGAAACATGCTCTGATATAATGAGGCATATTCTGTGACCTGAGCATAGATGGGAAGAGTTATGAATGTCAATAAGTGTGATTGTTATCTTGTAATCATCTACCTTAATGTCAATACATTACATAATGTAGTAAGGCATTGTACATGTATTTAACAACAGGCACATCCTTCTTCAAAGGACTTCATTTATACGTGTAAAATACCCTTGCAGCGAGGATGCAACTGGCACAGTTACACAAGTTTTATGACCCCAATTAGATGAAATATGAGCTGGGATGAAAGATCTCAAAAATCAAGGGCTGAGAAGATTTGAGATGTCATGGTTACTATCATGATGCTGAAACATGTGTCGCTTATTGTCACATGTATTGATCATGATGGGGCGACGGCAGTTCCCTGAGTCTTTTTGATCTGTTTAATCTTATTAGTTACTATTTAAAATTGAATAATTTAGGACCCCGGAAGCAAAACAACTCTTTGTTATGAAAGGAATACACCACCCACATGGACAGAACCCCTCATGTAAACCATTTATCTTTGAAAACAATTTGATTTTCGATCTACATCTGAATCTCAGATGGAGAGTACTCTTTGACAAGATCAACATTTAAAAGTGTAGGGAAGTTTTGATAAAGATGTTTAATAGCTAATTATTCAGACATATTGTTCTTTCATGTTGACGATCATTGAACATAATTGATATTTGCAATTTTGAATTTGCAAACAATTTGAATGCAAATGTACTCAAGTACTATATCCTGAGTTCTGCCCGGATCAGTAGTTAGAAAAAAGGGGCTTTCAACCATCTTTTATACAGAACTCTATGGAAGGGTGATAATTATAAGTAGGGGGATAATAAAGGGTATTCCCCTTTAATCAACTACGTCATCGAGGGGATTCCCATATTTCTACAATCTGGTTTAATCCGGGTTTATGTGTTATAACCATTTAGTATAAAATAATGCATATATTTAACTAGGGGTCATCTCGAGTTACTAGGAGTGTAATTAAGGACATTCTCTTCGTTTTTAGGAAAATTTGATAAGAACAACAACATCTTTTTTTTTTCAATCAGTGTATCAGGGCATTTGATATAACGATAGCATAATATGGAGCTTATTTGGATTATAATTCAGAATAGTATGATTCTACTTTTTTACAATCTCTGTCCTTATTCTCATAGTTGAATCTTCCTGATATCTAGACATCACCACAATCTGACTTAAACATAACACATTCATTAATGTATATATTTATATATTCTATTCATTTATTTACACAAAATATCAAAGATTATACATAAACATTTTATAATTACAATGGTGTTATGTCAGAATCTTTCACCCATGAATCAAACTTTTTAGGCCAAAATTGCCATCGAACAAAATGTTCCTTTTGGCCTCTCCTTATTCTAGTTTTTAAAATTTTTTCAACTTTCCACAATTTATCTTCATCAATATGTACCCTTTGAAGCTCTGGTTGATAGAATGTTCCAGTGATCTCGTCACCATTATAATCTTTTAAACGATAGATTGGTAATCCTTGTCTGATAAATCTACTGGCTACTTTGAATATTTCACCTGTCCAATGCTCATCATACTCTCGACTAAATATAGATCTTTCATGGGTGATTCTTACCAATGCTCCAATGGGAAACTTGAAAATTTGATTCGATTTAGTTTTTACAACACCTTTAGGATAATACATTCGCCACCAAATAGTCATTTCATCATTTTTATTTACATCATTAGGGGGCATATTTATCCCCCTATGCCAAGTGTTATTGTAGCTATTTACAAAACTCTGCATTTGGTCTACAAATCTATAATTTTGTTTATATGTTACATATCTTTTGATTTTAGTGCGAATAGTCTTAATAAGTCTCTCTGCATAATTTGCTTTTGGGGAATTTTGTGTCACAAAATGTCTTACACCCCATTTTTTGAATAGTCTCTGTGTAGTATGGGCTTTGAACTCTTGACCTTTATCAGATCTTATAACGTCAGGTTGTCTGCCTTCTTTAAATATATCATCAAATGCGGCAGCTACAGTTTGTCCTCTCTTGTCTTTCAGAGCTCTCAGCCATGCAAAGCGCGACATAATGTCAATGACAACTAATATATATCTGTATTCGTCATTCCATTTGGCCATGTTGGACACATCCATCAAATCTGCATCCCATTGCTGGTCAATGTGAGACACATAGACTTTATTTCGACGGAATTTCTGTTGATTTGGTCTTTGCAAGCTATAGGCTTCTTGGCTGTCTAACCATTTTTTCACTCTATAACGTGAAATGTCCAACCCCTGCTCTTGTGCAGCTCGATACAGCTTTTCTGGACCGCTGAAACTGGCAGCATTGTCAGGATGGAAATAGATATTCGCTAACTGATCCTTCCAGGACATCATTCCTCATTGAAAACTCTTTTTATTATGATGATAAGTAGTTTGTTCACAGTTTATATTTGTGGTGATTATTCATTGTCTGAATCAGTCTCTCCACCAGATTCTGCTTCACTATTTGACCTATCACTTGATTCATTTTCTGAGTCCTGGCTAAACAGTTCATCAAATTCATGTCTGTACTTGGACAACACCCTCCTAATAGCGACTTTCTCTGATACATCATTTGAGAGCCTCTTTTGAATAGCATCTATGATCTTTCTATGCACTGTACTCTCTTCAATGTGTATATAGAGTTTGATGAAATGTCTGTATTTATCCAAGAATTGGTTAATATCCTGAGTCATCAGTTTTGCTTCTGCTTTTTCTACTGCTTCCTGTTCTGTGAAGCCATTGTCCAAATACTTATTAACTTTACTCTGAAAGTGTTTTTCATTCTCTTTTCTAGCATTCACTTTAAAATAGAGATAAGTACTGTTTTCTCTTATATCTTCATCATCTTCTGCTGCACTTTCATTATTATCACCATCATCATCACTATCGCCAAGAACTTCCCACTTGGTTGAATGGCTAGTATTTTCTACATCATTTTCTGAATCCATCTTTTTCTTTTTAAAAGCTGGCAACTCATTCTGTTCTGGGCACCATTTTCGAATATGTCTTTGCAGATCATGAAGACTCTCAAAGACAACTCCACAATCATCACAAGATACCATGTTATCTTCTCTATGCCAATGATCCAAATGAGGAAAACCCTGAGTGATGCTGCTATTTATTTCAGTTGAAGTTTGTAGTGCTACGTCATCATCAACATGCTTTCCTATTGGTTGATCTGAGTGAGAAGACTTGAGTTGTTCTGAGTTGTTATCAGCGAAAGTAAATGCATTTGGTTTCAACCTTTCGTGCTCTGGTGTCTGTTGCTTTAAATCCAATAGTAAATAACCATATGGTACATCAGTTGCATTGTTGTATGCTCTTACAAGTTTTCCACCACTGCCTGGATACATCTGTCTTGATAAATGTGCCACCTGCTGACGATCTCTTGGATTATTGAATAAAATCAAATAGTGTGAGTTCAAACTCATTGTTCTGTTTTCCTTTCCTTGATGATACATGTTTTGCATGAGGCAAATCACAGATAGATTCCGATGGTGGCTTCCTTTTGTATAGAGGTCTGAAATGCGTTCATCTTTAGTCGCTGCTCCCATGAGGTCATCTAATACAAGGAGATTGGGTATGGTAGTATTGAGGAATCTCGGGTTGTCTAATTCATCAGGTATTCCATGAATGAATTCTAAGCCAGGATAGCTCTTCATTTCTTCGTAGGCTGGTTGCCATTGACTGTAGCACCAAATTATTCTCTTAGGAGTGGGGGTTATGTATTTTCCTACATGCTTAATTAGCTTCCTCATCAACCACGTTTTGCCTGACGATGTTGGACCAGCTGCAATCAAAGTAAATGGGTGTTTTAATACCATCTCTGTCTTAACATCTCCAACATCATCTTTATAATCTCTATGAAGTTGATTCATGTGTCTGCTCAAATTATCCCTTCTTGTGAAGTCTATATTACATTTAAAGCAAGTAAAAGACATGTTGCTCCTTCAAGATCTTATTTTAGAATGAACATAATCTAGAACACATGGGCTTAAATTTACATATTTTCATCCTGTAATCTGATTGGCTTAATTATCAGTTACTTAACAAAATGGCTATACCAGTTAGAATAAGAGAGGAGGAGGAGGAGGAGGAGGAGGAGGAGGAGGTGGAAAGATGGAAAGAGCAGTATATTGTATTCTCACTTTTGAATTCTGTAATGTCCATGTGCAAGTGTACCAACTCCATCATCAAGAATAAAGCGTTTGTCATCATAGGGGTTAAGGCCAATCTTGTTTAATTCCACCATAAAGATATCATGTTTAAATGACCTGAATTGTTTCATTGATGCCATTTTCAATTGTCTCTCCAGGATAGCATTTCGATAGTCGCCATGGGTGATGCTATTCTTCACCACTGATTTGCTAATGCCCTTTGCTGTTTTCTTAACTTCATCTCCCACAAGCAGAGAGTACATCTTTGGCTTAAGACCAACGAATTCCAATGGAGGTTCTCCAGCAGTTTCATCCTTGAATTTTCCGATAACCTTTTTATTTTCAGTCGAAAATAATGGGTGCGAAGATGAAAAGTTTGATGTGTCATACAAGGCCATGTCACCCTTCATATCTCTGTAGAGATCATCAGTTTTGATGTAATAGCAAAGTGAATCTGTATCAGTGAAGCAAAGCGTGGCATTTTTACCATATTTTGGTAGTATATATCCATAATGGTGATCAAATAGCAGTGTTTTACTGATGTCAAGGATAGTAAATCCACAGTAGATAGGTTTGTCAAGATAGAGCTTTGTCTTCAACTTCTCAACTGCTGCTAGGTCTTCAGTAAATATGCTGAACGCGTGGAATGAGGGTTTACACGCTAATCTATGAAGCCTCCTCTCCTTGTTAACCAACTCAATGTCACGGCGTTTTCTAAGGTTCTCCATCGTCTTGCCAAAGACGCTAAAATAAAAGAATCTGTATTAGTATGGTTAGACTAATTATATATATATATTTTTTATATATAAATATTTCAAATCAGAGTATTTTTCTCGAGTTATACAAACTAAACTCAAATTTCTTACTTACCTGTTATTCATTAACTTGAATAGATCTTTTTCAAAGTCATTCTTGGCGAGTTTACGTCTATTGGTATTCAGATCAATGTATGACTTTAGCCACCTGGACTGTTTAAAGGTCATCACTCTATGGATTTTACGCAGTTTCAACCCATACTTAATATACTGCTGGAGGTTTCTGTAATGAACTATGTAGTTCTTCTTATCCATTAGATTTGGTACTAGCTTTTTGGTAGGGGTTCCACCAAGTGCAAGATCTTCAGCTAGTCCTTGGCAGAATGGAGATATCAAATCCTTGTTGATAACCATTGTTTCTGGTGCTAACGGGTAATCAGAATGACTGTCATGTAGATCTTGGGGATAGTCCAGATCAACTTCCAATATATAGCCATCTTCTGAATCTTCATCAATATCACAGATGTTAAGGTCATCCATTTCCTCTTCTTTTAGCCATTTAAAACCTTGTGTCGGAAGTGGCTTGCTCATGGCCCAACCATACAAATTATTTGCATCTGAAACCATAAATGAATAAGTTTTTATTGAGAATATTTTATTTGTCTATGTTTTTTTTATATATATATTTTTTTTATAGTATAATGATTTATAGTGGTTTTAACATTATAAAATGGGTTGAACAAGAGGTAATTGTCTATTCTTAACCCTCTTCTTAAGGAATAAGTTATCAGACCTTACTATTAATTAAACCTAATAAGGTATATATCAAATTTGAGTTTACCAAAAGTAACTTACCAATGTAACTAATGTATGAGTTTGGTTTTGTTGGGTCATATTCGGGGAGGTATGGATTGTTTGCTCTTGCATGTCTATGCGATATCATAGATATTCCTCCTCTCAATCCAGCTTCCACAAATAGATACATGTCAGGATCAGTTAGTAATTCGAGTCTCACCCCTGTGTATTTTAGAGCAGCAGCCCAACTTAGACCTGAAAAATGTAAGGTGTTTTATAATATTTATGATTCTCATTATATCCTAATTTAACATTTATTTTATCAATTCTATATATCTAAGATCAAAGTATTCTATAACTTACCTGGAGCTGTATAGTAGTGAGCAGGATCTAAACCATATAGATCAAGGCACAACTCTCTAAAGTTCTCAAACACATCAGCAAGTAGAAGAGTATCTGTTTTCATGTAAAGATTGTGATAATCTTCAAATGTCTTCATCTTAAAATGTGACCAAACACATTGAGCATGATCATAGTCTTCTTGACTGAGATGCTGGTCGTTAAGATCATTGTAGAAATTGTCTTTCAAAGGAAGGCCCATCTCTTCAAACTTTTCCCTACTGTCAAACCAGCTGTATGGGAACACCCCTTTTCTCAGAAGCAAATTCAATGTTTCATCATCAGAAAATTCGTTGGATAAATGCTTGAATTTTTCTTTCCCTTCTTGAACCAGATTGTCAGTAAGTCTTCCAAGCGAGGCATTGAGAAATTGGTATGAGTCAATGAAATCCATACTTCCCATTGAAAAGCTGATATACTTTTCCATATTCGTAGGTATAACTCTCAGTCGCCCATGTTGATACATTCCTATACTCTTCATTATCAAGTGAGCATCATAATTCTGCAAAATATGAAAATCAACATTAGATATAGAGACTACATGTATTTCGTACAGATCAATATGTATTAATACTATATTAGAAAATAGAAAATCAAAAATTAGATATAGAGACTATTTTTTCATATAGATCAAGATGTATTTGAGTACTATATTATTCATTTTTAAAAGAAGACAATTACCTTCAGGTTGTGGAAGACTACTGGGATTCTGCCTCTAAACTTGAAATTTATGTTGCATGTATTGTGTGCAGCACCTCTAAATTTCCCTGTCACATGATCGTGATCTCTGACGCGGTCATCCCCCATTGGCTTGTTGCATATGTGACAGTTCACAGCCTTGCGAAAAGCAGACCAATCTTCAGGCTGCATGTCTATGGGTTTGGTGTTTTTATACCATAGGTCTATTCTATCTTGTATTTTCACCATATGCTGTATAAATGTATCTGTGACATTCTCTCCACTGTATACAACAGATGGTTGATTATGCTCTGATGTGGGACCCACTACTTTATATGAGAATCCAGACGGTGTATGTATGGTTCTTTTGTCAGAGTAGGACTGACTTGGATCTGGTTGACAACTTTGTATTTTCTCACAGCAACTTTCGAAATCTGCATATATCACCCAAGGTGCTTTCAATTGTTTTGCGGTATCCTTAAATTCTAGCCACTTGTTCTCTTCAGACGGCATTTCTATTCTTTGTGGGCCATACATTTCACAATACTTTACATGTTCCACAAGTAGACTTTCCTTTGAAAACCCATGAAGGCAATAATCACAGAAGAACATTTTGCACTTATGTTTTGTGGTGTGGCTTAGTAATCTGCTCATATTCTTAATGCTGCAATAATGGCTACCCCTCTTATTTGAGAATATGATCAGATTTACGTGTTTATCCGATTTCTGCTTTGTAATATGTAAGGGGAACACCTCTTTGTCAAATCCGAAGACATTTACAGAGATATTGTTGTTATTCTCAAATCTTGGTATATCTGTCAACTTGACAGGATAAGTTATACCATCCATATTTAGAGACGATGCATACTGTTTGTATTTTGATACTTGATCAGAGTGAGTTGTTGCTGGATAAAGTGATGACAACACAGACCAGAGGAAACATTTTTTGTCTCTATTCTTCACATTAACAATTGCACCCTTGTATCGTAACTTAAGTGGAGTTTTGATATAGCTTGATCCTCGGATTGGTTTCCAGATGATCATATGCAATGTAAAGTTCATCACAAAATCCAATAACCAATTACTACCTTCCCTTTGATACTTGATAAACGAGTCATACATCTTTTTAACTGTTTCCTTCCAAGCTTCATTGAAATCCTCAGGCTTCATAGCTATGTGACAATGACCTCGGAAGTGGGGTTTAGCTATATCCATCCTTTCTTTATTTTCCTTCCTAAACTGCACTTGTATAGAGCCATACCACTTTATCCCACCTTTTCTTTTCATCTGCTTTAGAAGTGCGCTTTTAATCCTAGCTTCTTTTTCTTTCATGAATCGGAGTGGATCAAACTTTGATAATCCTATGGCTTTGAATGTCACAGTCTTTAATGTTCCACTCACTGCTTCCTCCTCAAAGTTGCATTCTTCAGGCTCGTTATCCTGATCATTTTCTAGTGGCGTATTTGATATCTCAGATTCTAATGTATGATTTGGGAAATCTGTTTTGTCTTTTTTAGGCTGATCCAAGGGGCTTGAATCAAATTGCTGTGTCTGATTGTGTGTTGGTGCCAAGTCTGGATCAACACCACCACCGACTTGTACATGTGTACGTTTGTGCTTGGTTAAATTATCCATTCTGTTAAATTTCGCATTGCATTTATCACATTTGTATTCAACTCCATTATGTGTAAGCTCATGTCTTGTCAATCTATCCTTTCTATTAAAGGTTTTCCCACAATGACACTGATATTGTATATTGTCATGAGAATGTTCCAGCCTCTTGTGCCTCGACAAATTACTTGCATGTTTGAATCTCTTTCCACAGTGGCACTCGTAATTAGAATGGTCTGCTGCAGGCATCTTCAGGTTTTCTCCTTAGTAGTGCTCCTTTCCAACAAATACTATGAAATGAGCAATCGGTGTTGCTGTTGGATTTTTATACTTAGTTTTTATATCTGGATTGATCCGGTTGGAACTGGATATATATCGGATCATAAGAAGTCTAGGATCTGTCTGATAATCAATCGCTAATTAACATTTTTGAATAATTAAATCTATCCATTTCTGATAATCCCTCATCCCTCAAATAGATGATTCTATTTCTAAATGGATATAATGACTCTCCAGGATTACCTAGGATAGTAAAATGCGTAGTTTGCTTCCAATTGATCAAAGATCACTGAAGGTTTAAATAGTACATGTATTTGTAACATATGTTATATGGTGGCCTTGAGGTTTTTTCGCTTCACAGGATGTTTGATTATAGATATGCTATTTTTATAGTAAAATCTAAAATGATGTCATGTTTTTCAAAGCTTAGGTACATCTAAATAAGGTTGAATGTATTACATTTATTTATAATGATGATATTTCAAATAAGTTTATGTACAACATATGCAATTATTAGGGTATTCTTATATATGCGTAGTCTTTTACATAGAGTGTATTCAGTATGGTATTTAGTAAATACTGCACTAGCTTATAAACACTACTTTACCAGTTTAATGTAACACAAATAATCCCGCTTTACAGTCATAACATAAACGTGTTTGGCCTGGAAACATGTATAAGTTAATCATTTGCTTACAGGTCAAAGTCTGTTTATTATTAGATTGTAGACACACGTATAGCTGATAACTATGAATGGCATTGTGAAGGCCTATAATACAAAGCAAAAATTGGAATCTTTCTAAATAGTACAGTATTTGAGAATCATGTTGGATAAAACATTCATAACTTGGTAAGTTTTTAATTTAAAGAGTATTCTAAAACAGCCTGAAGTCATGGTTTAAACCAGTTTAAACCGGAAATCTCCTCGTTGACGTAGTTGATGAAAACAGGGAATACCCTTTTGCAAAACGAAATGGAATCATTCTGTATACTTCAGTATTTTAGGATCATGTAGAATATAAGCCTCAAGATAAAACATTCACACTTAGCAAATTTAATTTACAGAACATTCTATGATAGTCTGAAGTCACGGTTTCCAAATATAAAACCAGATTGATGAAACATGGGAATCCCCTCGATGACGTAGTTGATTAAAGGGGAATACCCTTTAATATCCCCCTACTTATAATTATCACCCTTCCATAGAGTTCTGTATAAAAGATGGTTGAAAGCCCCTTTTTTCTAACTACTCGGATCCCTGAAAACGTTTAAAATCAAACTCGATTATTTAGCTAGACTTCAAAATAAGGGATCCAATAGACATAAAATCAATAGACATAAAAAGTAGGGCTTCAACAGGGGTTTGGGGTAAGGTTCCCTGCAAAATAGGGCTTTCAAAGGCCGGGGTTTAGAATTGTATCTACATTAGAAAAGTATGATTTTAACAGGAGGTTGATGAGGTAGATTAATGTTAGGCCTGAACAGGGGGTTGAGGGGTAGACATAATGGAAAATAGGGCATCAACAGGGGTTGGGGCTAGCCTAAAGTAGGGATAAAGGCTCTCATCATAAATCAGATCAAAACATGTATGTTACTGTAATGTGTCACCCTAGACCCCTTTGTACCGTTTATGCCTCAGACATATTTGCTACTCGAATGGTATACTATATCTACGACCAACACCAATCTTTCGGCAATACCCGGGGACACAGTTACACTTCACATTCTTGCATTGCCCGTGTGTCAACCATACGGCGCCCTCGTTTTTGATACACATCACATCTTTCAACTAGAGAGAAGCCCCGGGAGAGAAGCTAATCGGTCTTATAGAAGGCGATGATTTCTTATGATGCATTTCAATGCCTGCATAGAGATTTTTCAAAAATGTTTTCCTAGAACAGCCAGGAAAAATAAATCACATTTTCATTTCCCAGGAACAACATAATCCGTAAGAATCCATTGACATCATTCATTTACATCTAAAATGTACTATTTTGATGTTATATGAGCAAAAATATTTTGACCAACATATTAAGCAATCAGACAGACTGGCTCACTTTATGAAAGGCCATTTGTTTCTTCATCTACAGGATATTTCTACGGAAGTTTACAATCAAGTCAATATGTTTATCTTAGTGTTTAGCATAGGTAAGAATGGGGGATGGGCTGGCGGGGGTCCGTCTTTGAATAATTCCAAGGGGTTCATATATTATCACAATTTTGTTACAAAATCACTTGGAAAGTGCATGATTTGAAAGATTATTTGGCCAAGGCGTCCGCTATTAACATGAGTATGAATTTTATAAAAAAATTACTTGAATCAAAATCGAAGAATTCCTTGCCCCGTGTGTTCACCATTCACCCCGGGGGTTCACACTCGGCTCAGGTGGGGTACCTTTTTTACATTTGGTATGTCAAGCCAATGGACCCACATTTTAAGACAGATTTTTCCATTTTCTGGTATAAGAATCGGTGTGGAAAATATGTTACCCCTCAATTGTGGTACGGCATTGGTCCCGGGGCATTGGTCTAGTTGTTACACATATCCTTCATTTGAGGTTGTTTATGATCATTTTACTCAAAGATCTGCCTTCTTCTCGGGGCATTCGATATTTCGAATGGCCTTAGTCTTATATTCTGGATATTTGGTACCCGGGGGTATGGCATTGATTCTATATTTGGATGTTTGACATGGCATTGGTCTTGTGTTTGGACATTTGATATGGCTTTTTGGGGTTTGTTTTAGTTTGTATGAGAACACATTTAATGCCACCCCCCCCCCCCCAAATTACAAATCTACATCTATTCTCTCCATCCCAAAGGTGGATCGGAAGCATGAAAAACAGATGCAGACTCGGGACAGTTGCAAGGGGGGCTATAATGGAGAAATTCGTTTTGATTTTGAGTCTAACTGTCTAACTGTCACAAATATTAATTAAATACGCAAATAGCCTGTTTTATTAAATGAGACTAGGGCAAAAAATCTATTCATTAAATCTAAAGCCTAGACGATATCTTCTGTAATCAAGGTGGTTTTGTTACACTTCCGCAATTATAAAAACAAAAACATAGACTAAGTTATTAATGTTTTGTTATCATATCAGATTAAGTCAGTTTTGTCTCCGATTGTTATACAGGTGTGTGTATCGACTCCAGTGAACAACATTAAGTGAATCAATCCTTGAAATTCCCAAATTCATTCCAAATTCTGGCCGTTAACCCCCCCCCCTCCCCCATGTCTCTTAATTACATTTATTTTGCAAATGATATATAAATTATAGATAAAAATATTTCATTTTCGAATTGCTAAAAGGGCAACATGTGAAGATAAAACCGCGATCCTAAAGCTACTTGCGAAACAAAGTGGTTTATGGTCCCCAATATCATTATTATATTAATACCAATACAATGTACCTCTATGAATATCATAAATTCACTCCTTTTTAATATCAATAGTCAAACAAATTAAGTAGTATGCTACAGTTGGTTATCAATCGGAGTTCACGACCTATTGATTACTCTTTAATACAAAATTTAACCATTTTAGAATGGGTAACTCACACCCCCCGTCCATGTCCATGAAGTGCGTAGACTGACATAATAGTGCCATTTATTAATTAAAGGGGCAATAAGGACTGTAGAGAAAATAGGAAAGTTTTTCATTTCTTCTGAGCTATCAAGGCAACATTTGGTTTAACATCTTCTTTGACATACCTATTTTCTTAACATGTATGGATAAATTATCAATTTCAGCATTAAGAAGTGTAAATTCAGTTCAAAGCTTCAAAAAGGGGACTTCCACTTTTATATTTTTAAGATCCACCATGTCTCAAGAGGAATATCAGCTAAAATAATGTTTATCTAGGGGGTTTCTTTGTAGATAATAAAAATAGATGTTAGTCTTGATGAAATATCCAAACTTAAATATATTTTGACACTGGTCCATGATCGTTGAATGACCCCTCTGCACTAATTATTGCACCTTTAAACATCACTGATTTATGTTCATTTCTTTGTTCAAAAAGTTAAAGCACCAATTAAATACATATTTTTATCACACAAAAGGGGAATGTTTCTTATTAAAACATAAGCAGCGCCTAGGCGTCAATTGGGGGGGGGGGGGGTCAATCCGGTGTTCTCAGGCTATGTACAGCCATGGGCTTTCAACTAGTTGAAAGCCCATGGTACAGCCAAGTATCCTGTTTATGTAAAAACCCTACGTTCCCGAATCACAATCAGACAATTAATTAGTATATTTGCTGTGTCTAGCAATTGATCATATAATTAGATGTTGCGAAAACTATGGGAACTTGTATGGTATGGGTACCTGTCTGTTTATGGATAGGCTGGGAAAGAACAGCAGAGAGAATGGTACATTCGATTGAATATGCTTGTTTTGCCCAATTGTGTATTAAAATGCCCCTCATTCATCATATGTATGGTCACAAGTTAAGTCGGCGATAATTTGTATTGACTTAACTTGAAACAAATTACTCCGAAATCCAAATACCCATTGAAAAGTAAGGTTATCTTTATATTAAGCTAATACAAAATAAATATATAAATAGGCCTGATGTATCAGTGTTTTCAAAGCTTATTGCACGTTTTATCCTTAAAACGCCTTTCTTTTTCTTATCATGATATGTATTTCCTTCACTTAGGATCAATGCGTCGATTAGCATTGCCTGTAACTGATTTATATTTTCAAAAGGCGGCATGAAATTGCCAAAATGTTTAAATAAGTCAATGTGTCAGCGTACATACAAAATAGTCTGTTTAATATTTGCTACATGTACTTGTTCCAAACAGTCTGCGAAAGAATGATTAAAAAATATATCAATTAAAAGTATCAGAGAAAATACTTGCAATCGTTTAAAATACTGTATGTATTGCTATTGGTAATTAGGTTAGTTGTTTACACATAATTATGTTGCTCAGTGTGCCAAGAGCGTGTCAAGAGATTCCATTAATTGTCACAGGGCGTGGAAAGACTTTTTGACATGGTCTTTACACGTCTTTGCACTGCGTGTGTCAAGAAGTGCAAAGAGGTGTAAAGAGTTGAATTCATCGCGTGTCAAGAGGTGTAAATAATTGGCACGTCTAGAAACCCGGCGTGTAAAGACCAGTTTCTAGACGTGTCAAGAGTTGGAATCCCATATTTCACGCAGTGCCCTGAGCCGTACGTTCAATTACCTATGCATAAATATGAACGTAGTTACTTGGCACAAATTCGATCAGGAACCCTCCCTATAAGAATTGAAACCGGGCGATTCACAGGTGTCGAATTACACGACAGAGTATGCTTATGCAACCAAAGTGTTGAGGACGGAATCCATATCCTAATTGACTGCCCCCTACACGATGACAATAGACAAACCCTTATAGAAGCATGTGCTCTTCAAATACCGGACTTTAACAACTTATCGAGCATGGGCAAATATTGCACAATGATGAACACTGTATCAGTACAAAGACTAATAGCGAAAACAATAAATAAAATCATGATAACACGAAGATGCTATGTAGTGTAATATAATACAAGGTGCAATATTAGATTTACATTTTTAGACATTTTATACTCATAGAACTATTCGATCTTTAAGTCTCTCATAAGCCGGAGCCGGCTGAGCTGTTGTTTTAATCAATTGTATCAAAATGTATTTTAATTTGTACAGCGTGAGACTCTAATAAATACCTTACTTACTTACTTACTTACTGTATTTTATGTTAGGCCAGGGTAATTAAATTAGTTGTTCATTTTTCTTCTATTTTTCAAAATTGATACGGGAATGACGGTTTTTATATTACCTTTTTTTGTCTATCTAAAATGCTGATGAGGGACGGGATGATTTTTTTCTTTAAAATAACTGTAAAAACAAATAACTAATTTTGAAGGAAATAAACGGAGTTTATGTTGAATTTATATGAATTTAGCCCACTTCACTGGTATGTTTGATCATATATCAGAACCACGATATTGTCAATTATCCTGATCCATAAAAAGTAAAAAAAAAAGTGTTTCACACGCCATGGATGCGCGCGAGGTACGGTGTTTTTTTCTCAGAAATGGCAGAAAAAATGTGGAGGGGGATTGAGCCACACGCGGGCAAGAATGAGAAACAACTAATTTAATTACCCTAACCTTCACTGGCATGTAGCGGCCCTGATATCGATAAATTCTACACGCAATATAACCCGATTTTAGATGCTTGGTTAAAACTTTACACGAAAAAGCCTCGATATCCGGGCATTTACTCTTACACTGAACTGAAAATAGCATCGTCTAAACGTGTATGTCTTGGCTTCCGGGTAAGTTTATCAACATTTATACTCAATTGAAAGAGCAGTCGTGCATATATCGTGTACCAGTTTGATTGTTTTATATGTGTGTGTATTTATAATATGATAGTCTAGTAATACCGTCTCGTTAGAACAAGTGCTAGATATCGAACTGATGACCTGAAATTAGATTATTGGACTGATCGCGCATCTGATATTAGATGATTAATTTGCATTGAATCTGATATTAACTTGCAACCCAATACTACAGTAAATACCATGATTTTACATTAGAATGATAACACGGCCTCATATTCTAATTCATTATACGTCCATTGCAGGCCAAAAATGTTTCAATGGGGATATTGTAATGCACACGAGAATACATTCGATTCGTAAATATTGACACCCCAGTTGTCCGAAACCCAGTTGTCCGAAACCCAATTCCCCGAAACCCAGTTGTCCGAAACCCATTACTCCGAAAAATAAAGTCATAATTTACCAGAGAAAGGGGGGGGGGCGTAGCTTACTTAAGCTTACGTCAGTTTCATGCCATGTATTTGGCCAAATTAATGGCATGGACGCATTCTGATATTCATAGATCTCTCTCTCACTTTGAATTGCATCCATTGCATGGCGTTACCAGAATGGCAGGAACGGGAGATTTATTATACATTGTGATTCTAAAAAAGGTTATTAAAACACAATATATATTACGGAACAGTTTATCTTCTTCTTCAATCTCTTTTATATAGGCAAAATAAAATGAAACATTTTGAAACAGATAAAATAAGGTATAGAACTTTAAGAATAAAACAGTATACAAATTACGTTGTCAAAATATTTAGTCGCATTTAATTTCTTAGTCTCAGTCTCTTATCAAATCGTAAAAGAATAAAACATTCTAAACTTAATCACTTGGGATTTATGTTTCGGCATTCGTTTCAGGCATTTGTTTTTTATGTTCTTCTCCTGAAATGTATTTGTTTGACAATAATCAGAGAAAGTGCGTATACGTATAAATATGCCACGCAAACAAACGGGTGTGACTTCAATTTCTTGTCTGTCTGAGGACGTATTGGGAACGAGGTAGAATTAAAGAATTCTTATGAACAAATGTATTGGATAAGTTAATTTCTGATGGATCTGGATAAAATATATTTCAAAACTTTGTCAACACTAGATAACTTCATTTAGGCAGATATAGTATCTTGATATATTTGGCTATCATGCGTTTAAAATACGTTCCTAAAACTATGAAGACGTTGGGTGAGAAATATTGCTATTGTACGTTCGAAAAGTATTTGGTTGTATTTTGTAGTTCTCAAGTTACCCATGAACTTTCGTGGGCTAATTAACGTCTTGACTCAGCATATTTAGCCTAATTTTGCAATGATGTCAACGTGATTCAAATGTTATGCTGTCGTGATTCGCAGAGGTTGCGACAAGATTCGTTTTAAGAAATTGTATTTTTTGATAAGATCCCCTAATTTTCGGAGAACTTGGTTTCAGACAACTGGGTTTCGGAGAATTGAGTTTCGGACAACTGGGTTTCGGACAACTGGATTGACCCCTATGAGGGTTGATCATACATCAATTGAACATGGAGATTTTCCTGTACACTTTTCCCAAACATTTGGAATAGACTAGATGCGAGTAGAAATTATCTTGATTTATCCTATGCCAAGTAGGGTTTTAGGGAGATAAGTTGGTAAGATATATCCCGTATCCTGATTTTGAGGTTTCCATATCAAGAACCTCCATATCTCCCGTCATATCTCCCGCTTCGGTGCATATCTTCCCGCTTCGGGTCGTATCTTCCCGCTTCCAAAAAAGTGGAAATGCAATAAAATGACTTTGCATATGAATGATTTGTTTATTTTTTACACCTTGTGCTACTGAAAACTCTACTTGGTATAGGATAAAACAGTTATGTACGGTCGGTTTGGATATTGGGTTCATCCCTCGTGAGATATGCACATCTACTTTCTGTCCCTACGGTCCCTCATGTAGATATGCATATCTCCCTCTGGAAAAACCCCGCATCCAAAACCTCCCAGTACATAACCCGTATTTATCCCATGGTTACAAGGATATAGATCGAATATCACGTGAAGATATAATTGATACGTGGATGAAGATATCATATTTTAGCAAACAATTCCCAAATCATCGAATATCACTTTTGAAACCATCGAATATCACCTTTTGAAAGGTGATATTCGATGGTTTCAAATTGATATTCGATGGTTTCAAAAGTGATATTCGATGGTTTTGATTTTTTCAATTTTTTTTATTAATTCAGCAAAACGATTGTTTATGAATACCTAGCAAGAGCTCAAAAAGTTCAATCATCTATTTATCTCGAAAAGACCTCAAAAACTGAGCTTGAATTAGAAATATGTCTTCTAAAATCTTCCTCGCCTGGACCTGATGGGATTCTACCATCACTTATTAAGTCTGTAAGACAGTTTTTAATTGATCCGCTCTTGTATATATTTAACTTATCTTTTAAATCTGGTATTTTCCCAGACGCCCTCAAATTGGCCAAAGTAACACCTGTATTTAAAAAAGGAGTCACTACAAATCCTTCGAACTATAGACCAATTTCAGTTTTATCGGTATTTTCTAAATTGTTAGAAAAGCTCATGCACGCCAAACTCACTGGTTTTTTAGAACGTTTTGAAATTATTTTTACTTATCAATTTGGATTTCAGAAATTCAACTCTACCTACATGGCCATTTTATATTTCATTGAACAAATTCGAAAATCAACTGATTTGGGGAAAACGAGCATTGGCATAACATTAGATTTTTCCAAGGCCTTTGACACTATAATCATGACATTTTGATACAAAAACTTGAATATTATGGCATCAGAGGAATAGCTAAGTCCTGGTTTGAAAGTTATTTAAAAGACTGCAAACAATATGTCACCATTAACAATTATGAATCTAAACAATCATCTCTAAATTGTGGTGTTCCGCAGGGCTCGGTACTTGGACCACTATTATTTATTCTTTACATAAATGATCTGCCTTTTGTTGACCCTAATCTAAAATTTATTATGTTTGCTGATGACACCAATCTTCTTGATAGTGATTATGATTTAAATGAACTTATGACTAGAACTAATGCAAACTTGAATTCAATAGATGACTGGATAAAAGCAAACAAACTTTCACTTAATATTGGCAAAACCAATGCTATTCTATTTGGACCCCAAAAAAATCAAACAAATCTGAATCTCAAAATACGCAATGAGAACATAAATTTCCGGGATAAAATTGACTTTCTTGGAATTATTATTGATAAAAACTTGAAATTTAAAGAGCACATAAAATCTATTGAACCAAAGATTTCTCGCGTCATTGGTTCTCTTTATCACATTAAACATCTACTTCAAATAGACAGTTTCAAAACAATTTACTACTCATTGATACACTCTCAATTAAATTATTGCAACATAATCTGGGGTAACACATTTAAATCATTTTATGATCGTCTACATAAACTGCAGAAACAATTCTTAAGGCTAGCTTTAAATAAGGATAGACCTTCTCACTCCGCTCCCTTATTTGAAGATCTTAACATATTAAATATTTTTGATGTCAACAGATATTGTACTGGTCAGTTCATGTACAAAATCTTTAATAAGCACCCCATTCTTCCAAAAAATCTATTTCAAGACTTGTTTGATATCAACATTAATATTCATCATCATTACACAAGACAATTGCATTATTTTCATATCCCTAAATGCTCTAAACTTTCCCTTCGCTATCTAGGTCCTAATCTTTGGAATGCTCTACCACATGATATTAAAAAATGCTCCACTCTAAATATTTTCAAATCTTCATATAAAAAACTACTCATCTATCGATAATGTATAATACCAATATCATACTATACTGTTGATTTTATACTGATACCTGATTTTTGTAACATTTTTACATTGTACATCCTTAGATTAATTGTTAATAACATTTTTATATACAGTACCTACATGTAACATAATATAAGTGTTTTCTTTTATATGTAGTCTAGATGTCATTTTAATGATTTCTGTTAGACCGCAACATATACCCACTAGGGTGTCTAGCGGCTTGTTTTTATAGTGTATATTATTTAAGAATCAGAATTATTTTTTGGGATCCTGTTTTTACGGCGTTCGCATTAAATACAAACCACTCTGTTACGTCACGTATATGACGTTCCTTGAATTATCGCAATCAAAATGTCAGACGAAATGGAATTTCCATTACAATTTATCTGACTATTCAATGTTCGCTGGATAATAATTCCCAATGGGATAAACGGACAATCCTATAGTTTTTCAAAAATATCACTTATATCCACTCATGGATATCAGTATCTTCACTCATTCGCTGCGCTCACTCGCGAAGATATCAATATCCACTCATGGATATAAGTGATATTTCAGAGCCATAGGATATTCCTATATTATTCCATAGTTAGCATGATATCCATAGGATAACATGTCAAAATAAAAACGGTATTTTTGAAATCAGTGGTAAAATATATAGCATACGGTGTTTTAGCCATGACATGCGGCGCCGTATGCCATGGTTTATGGATTTTTGCTACTTCAGACTCAAAACGAGGCTAAGTGTCAATATCGCCGTATCGTTTGGAAAATTCGTTTTAGATCACTTAATTCCCGAAGATTCTGATGATGACTTTAACTATGGAATATAAAGAACATCCTATGATTTACTCGTGATATGATTTTAATCCACTCATGGATGTTGATACATGTATATGCACTCTCTCGCTACGCTCACTCGTGCAGATATCATATCCATTCGTGGATAAAAATCATATCACTCATAAATCATAGGATATCCTCTATTTAAGATGTGATATTCGATAGTTTAAAAGTGATATTCGATGGTTTGTAAATTGTTTGATAAAATATGATATCTTGATCCACATATCAAATATATCATCATGTGATATTCGATCTATATCCTCCTTGCAACCATTGGATAAAGCTTTACGTCCCGCTCCAAGCGGGCAGATGTAGTATATCTGCCCGCTACGTCATAATCGCCGCTTGCACATTTGTTCATAATTTGTAACGTTCGCGGAATGACTGTAAACGGCAATGGAGAAAACACAGACAATCAGGGTCTGTTTGATAGTTAAAAAAAGGGAAAGGGCATCCACTTTATCAATAAAAAATTCGAGAAAATAAATATGGGATTATTTGAGAGAACATGAAAATCCGCCCACGGCCAAGAAAACAAAACTGGACATGAATATTCTAAAATATTTCCACGATTTAACAATGTGAACCAGATGACCAAGATTGGTATGGGATAAACATATTATCATATAGTCAGGATATTGGGATTATCCCTTGGCCAATATATAGGGGTTATGCAATTGGAGGTTTTGGATACAGGGAATATCCCGAGGGATATACAATATATCTTCCCGAGGGACCGAAGGGACCAAGGGAAGACATATTATATATCCCTCGGGATATTCCCTGTATCCAAAACCTCCAAGTGCATAACTGTTGTATATAGTTTAGCATGATATGTACTTCTTTCTGTAACTGGAATACGATTCTAATATACAAGCAGCACATACGTATTCCCGGGGAACCATAAATATTTTGTGTAGTGTGTGGACATTTTTCTTTTCATTTCTCTAAAATCAGATTATTCTCATAAAATTCATACAAAGTTGGGCCTAAGCCGTTATTTTCGTATTCTGCATGTTAAGATATTTATAATGTAAAACCTAAGAGATAAATTCAATGTCTTCAGTTGAGAATAAGTATAAGGTAAATGTGTGAATTCTGCTTGTTGTTGCACTATTTTTATAATAAACAAGGTTCGATACGCAACACTGAATAGACTGCAGTCATAGCTTAGTTGTAAAGAAAACAAAAGAAGTTGGGACGTGGTCATGCTTGAATACGATTTTAAATATATCGCCGTTTACATTTGTTGAAATCGGCCTGTATTAATTTCAACAGGTGATCGGTGTACAAGGGCATATATTTGAGTTATTGGTTTAACGATAAGTATGACCTATGAGTGGGTAACGTTTTACAAATGCATGAAACAAATACTCCAATGGCCTAATCTCAATTTTCCTGCATAAACTATTACATTGAAATGATGGTCATTTGCTCTCTAACTTCCGCACCGCATACGTAACTTCGTAACAATTCAATAAGCCAAGACAGGACCGCTATAATCGCTACATGCCAGTGAACCTTAGTTCATCCAGTAGTACGTTTTTACTGCAAAGTAGTGTTTTTATATGCAGCTTAATAGCATACAATATGTTGAATGAAGCATATGGTGTGGATTAGTCGTGTTACACACAAACTGACCAATACATGAGGGTATTAGCTACTTTTCACAAAAAACAAAGGACAGTGTTTTTATTTCAACTGGGAGCTTACCTCCACACGACTGATTATGTGACCATGGTGGTGGTCCCCTTTAAACGGACAGTGTTACATCTAAGCGGATGTTACTTCGCTTCATTTTTCGTTTGATCCTAAGAATCCTCATCAAATTGATAATATTGTGAACTCGAGTCTCCAGAATATTGAGCTTTGGTCGAAAACATGGGGCTTACAGTTTAAGCCTGAAAAAAGTTGTGAAATAATATTTTACGGATCCAAAATGAAACTAAACGATGTTAGTTCATTTACTCTAAATCATATGGAAATTTAGAGAGTCAATGCGCACAAACATTTGGGTTATAAATTGGACTCTTGTCTAACGCATAGACAGTATATAAATGATATTTTAGATAAAAAACACATTGAAACTATATTTTAATTCTTTCATTCGTCCACATTTTGAATATGGAACTGTCCTATACAATACAGCTCCTAAGTACCTCCTTCAAAGACTGGACAGATTATACTATCAAGCTGCACTATCTTGCTCTGGCTGTCTCCATGGAAGCAGCTTCGAAAAGGTGCCTTCTCTACTTCAGTGGCCTACTCTGGAAACCCCGCGAAAAATCCAAATTAATAATCAAATGTTCAAAATAGTTAATGGCCCTGTTCCAATATACATTGATGAAATCTTTGAAAAATTCCGTAACCCTAAGGGTCGTGATCTTCGCAAACACTTCGAATTCAGATTACCTGTCCAATGCTCAGAAACGTATCGTAAATCCGCAGTTCCAGCTGCTATTTCTAGCTGGCTTAGCCTTCCAAATAAAATCAAACTTTGTAAAACTTTTCAAACCTTCAAACAGAAGCAACGTTATTTTTTCGGATCAACCTCAAACTATAACTACAAGCCAACTCAGCATCTCAAGAAATCATGAAATTATCATTAATCGACTTAGAGCTGATCTGCTGTTTAAAGCCCAGTTATATGCTCACAACTTTAACTTTATTGATACTCCTAATTGTACATGTGGACTTCCCCAAACCTTGAAACATGTTTTCTTTCACTGCCTACTATTAACTGCAGAGAGAGAAAAATTATTTAACCCTTTGAGTGCCATTGGGCCGATTCGGCCGATACAATGTAGTTATACTTAACGAACGCTGGGTATCTTACAATATCGAAAAATTAATGCTTATTAACAAACTGGCATTCAAGGATTTCGTTAATATTGGCCCAAAATGTTGTCCCTATAAACGTTGATTTATAAGTAACTCGACGCAAATATACCAAAGTCACTTATTTGTAAATGAGTGTATTCTTTATTACACTTTGAACGCATATGATTTTCAGCATTTTAGAACGCTTACTGTTGTCTTGAAATTGTTGCGTACTATTAACATTTTTGAAACGTGAAATTAACTGTAAGAATGTAAAACATGTATTTATCTGCATTTATCAATATAATCCATGTGAATATACAGAAATGACATTACACATTATGTATAAACTGAAAATAAAAATGAAATACTTTTGGATGTGGAAATGTGAACTGATCATTGATTAAGAGCGTCCGTTTTCGTGTTTGTACGATGGACGCTGCGGTAGCTAAGTAGGCCTACATTATGCCTTATTAAACAAATCAAACATGAAATGAGTTAACCATTTCCTTAGTTTATCTGATTTTTAACGTCCATGAACATTAAAAAAAGGCGATGTATATTTATTTGGGTAAATAATTTGTTCCTTCGTGAGTATAGCAAGCAATATACGTATACGTTTAGGGGATCTGAATTTACTGACAATATTGTCACAGAATATGCAAACGCTGAGATGATTAAATGCACTAGTAATAAACAGTGTTTGAATGATCATAAATATAAAGAATCCACTATTTAGTTTTGTTTTTATTTAATACAATAACCTGTTTTACCCTACCAGTGAAGACGATGGACTCAATTGCAGTATCATATTGCAGTAAGTACAACTTTAAAGAATTTTACATAAATAAGGGGTTTAAATTTAATGATACGAAATATTTTGTCCTAGATATCGTTTATTTCTACTCCAGGGCACAAGGGCCGATTACAGCCTATTTTCCCTGAAATTGTGAATTGCAACAATATACAGTACCCCCCCCCCCTTGTACATAATTTCGGCAATGATAAATATAGAGATGGCTTCAATGTTTTTATTCATATTAGAAGAACATATATAAAATAACAATTTACTCGCGTGCATTTAAATTCTACCGTGTGCAATAGAAGATCTAGAGTTTCTAGATAGCTTTGAAATCTCGCTAACTCTAGTTTTTTCATGTCGAGATTTTAAGAGATTTGCACTTTTTATCTCTATTATCTCTATTTTTGATAGCATATTTGAATTCAGTGACAAGTTTTCTCCAATAATAGCTTTGATTTACACAGTTGTGTCATTTAAATCATTTTCCATGACATTTGAAAAAACTTGGGCCAAATCCCCATTGGACCAATGCTAAAATTCATTCAAACCTTGGCTAATTTGTATGACAACCAACATGTCATGTTTAATCACAATATGTACATTGACAGGGTCATCCAATAGTATGCCATTCGAGTTTCAAACAGATTCAACCAACACCTTTTGATAAATCGTGAAATTAAGTGACTATTGCACGTTTCTAGCATTGAAGTGAATGGAGGTCTGGCCCAAGTAAAGTCAAAAACAAACAAAAGTGATATCTATTATATCAGCGTTATTCAACTATTTAGAAACTATACAATTACTCCCATGGGTTCTAGTTACTAATTAGTAATTTGGGTAAAAATATTATTTAATATTTTTAGTTTCACTTATTTTGAGCAAAAGACTTTTGGGGTTTAGGTATTCTTCAGACATTCCAGAGGCGTGAATTACATAAAACCAGAGAGGTTTTTAGTTTTATTTCATCGTTTTTATATATAACCTCATCTTCTTGAATAATTTTGGATTTGATTCATCCTTTACACTGACGTTTCAGGTATATCAGTTTCAGATTTTAGTAATTTTGTGAAACAAAATCGAGAGATGTAAGTGCCATTTCTAACAACTCAGTTTGGAGTCGGAAAAGTGGCTTGAAAATGCAGGAAAACTGACCAATCAGAATGCCAGATTCCTCAGTATTTCTAAAGTGAATCTTCGATTATCGAGAAACTTTTTCACGCTTAAATTTCACCTACTTATCGCACGTGGATCGCTTCAAAAGTGATACCATCGGGAAACTGGCAATGTAAGCTTCACTATGACATTATGCTTTTAGAAATCGATCGAAAAATGGCGGAGGAAAGACCGATAAGTGTCATTTCTGTAAAACGTGAGTTTGGGGAGCTAAGGTGGATTGGGACTGCAAGAAAGTCGGCCAATCACAAGGCAGCATTTCTTAAGTGAAACTTGGCATTCGAGAAATCACCTTTACTCTCCATTTCCTTCAT
Source organism: Owenia fusiformis (assembly GCA_903813345.2). Lineage (NCBI taxonomy): Eukaryota > Metazoa > Annelida > Polychaeta > Sabellida > Oweniidae > Owenia > Owenia fusiformis. The sequence continues at coordinate 674,743 of CAIIXF020000011.1, read as the reverse complement.
TTTCTCGCAATTTGGTCATTACAAAAGTGGAACCATCGGAAAGCTATACTTCCAAGCAAAACCATGGTATTATTTTTATCGAAGTCTGTCAATCAACGGCAGAGTTAAAGACTAATAAATTCCATTTTTTATACAGCCAGTTTCGAGCAAAAAAGTGGATTCAGACTGCTACAACTTTATGCAAATTAGCTAGACGTATCTAGGTTAGTAGCCCACGTATATGGGTTAGTAGGTTTGTTCTGTCAAGGCCGCGCATGTATCAATGTATAAGCAGATATCCTTTTCAGCATACTTTGAAACCGTACCTTACGTGTTCTTTTACAGAATCCACGTAGATTGAAAAATGCTGACATATTTGTTCATTTCTATTTATTACACCTTAATTCATATTATAGAATAGCGGGGATATTCTTTTTCCATCTGAAAATGTACAAATGTACTTCAACATTGGGCGAGGAAAGATTTGTACATCAAACAAACTTCATTCAAATACATGGAGAAATAAACTCATATTATCAAGAAATTCTTGAAACCTCTGTTGCAGTTGCACGCAAAGAAGACTTTATTTCATGTATTTGGTTCTATAATACTTGCATAATCAACTGCATGCCTTCATGTACCTCATTGCAGAAAACATTTTTTAGGACGATACTATTAAAGTTTTGTTTTTTGTGGATAATGACAAACATTCTACTATTTTCCGTAACTACCCTTATCTCCCCCAAGGAAAAATCTGTTGTTTAAACTAATCTTTCACAGATTTCATATCGCAAACATTATCTCGAAATATAGTTGACAATGCTTTTGGCCATACTAACTGACTAATCATTGATACATCTTCTTGATAAACGATGGAATCAGATTATGTTCGGCCTATTGTCATAATTAAAACAATCAGTCATTAAAATCATTTAATGCTATGGGCTAATTTTGAATATCGTAAACACCCCAGTCATATTTGTTGCACGGCGGCCGCAAGTCGACCGCAGATCTATTAAATCGGTGAATTTCTGCGGCAGATTTTTACAGGCCGCAGGGAAGGCGTAGAAATTATAACTCGGAGTTATAATATTTGTTCATTTCTGAGGTCCCCGTAGAAATCAACTGGCTCAACAAGATTGAATCATTATTTGTCAATGTTTCACGATCACTTTTCATTTGATATTACATCCTAGCACTATGAATAACATTTATAAATTGTCCCGATGTAAATAAAATGAAAAAAGTATTATTTATCAACAGAAATTTAAAATCACCATGCGGCTGCCGTGGGAAATGTGACTGCAGAAGTATGAGAGCGCAGAAATTCCACGGCGAGCGTAGAAATGTTACTGGCCGCAGAAATGATAGACCGCAAGGTCGCCGTAGGAAATGTGACTGGGGTGTTACCCAAAGTAAAATTGGTTGTCTGAGTACGTTTGAGATCGGCGTTTAGCGCAGTGCAGTGTTGATCATTTTAAGTATTACACCACGTTGAAGCATGGACGATATAAAAATGACTTTTTCATTTATACCAGGTGATGGATGGAATCACACTATGTTCGGTCTATTTTCGTAATTAACAAATCAGTCATTTAAATAATTTATCAAAAGTATAATTGGTTGACTGAGTACATTTGAGATATCAGTCATTTAAATCATTTAATGCTATAGGCTGATTTGGAATATTGTTTATCCAAAGTAAAATTGGTTGTCTGAGTAGGTTTGAGATATCACACAGTATACTTTCAATAGAAAATAAAAATGGATTAGCGCAGTAATGATTATTTTTAAATTTATAAGGAAAAAACCAGCCCCGTTTGTAAGGTTAGACTTTAACCTGGCCGTCATCGCCTCCCTAGATATCCAGCATGAAGAAAGTGAAAGAGAATGTTGCCCAATGCTAATAAAATTTCTAATGAAAACAATGCAGCTCTGCTTTCAAGGTCACACTTTCACATGGCCTTCATCGCCTCCCTAGTTGTAGATATCCATCATTGACCAGCAGATCGTGAGGGTCCGGAAACTTCCTGGAACGCGGGAAAAGGACTGGTGCGTTTGTATTTATAGTGATTAAGATGCAGGCAGGGGCGTAAATTCCGTAATGCATTCGCCAAGTGTGCCAGGGGTCTTCACTTGATCCTGATATTGTATATTTATTCATTGTTTTTGTGCATAGCATGTGTATTGTTCGTATATGCTCAATTTCTTTAATTTGAAAGAAGAAATAATAAAAGAAAGAGGATAAATATTTGTATCATATTTTAATTTGAATTATTGTCTTAAAATAAATGTATTTAATAAGCTACGCCAAATGTGTTGCGCAAGAAACAATAATTGCCATTATTAAAAGTAATTACGTTTAGTTTTCAAAGTTTTTTTCTTTCAATCGTGCGATATTTCCAATGTTAAGTTTAGCTATAAAACCCCTCTAAGAACTGATATATGTATTGATTAAGTGACGTTCAACATGTTACCATAGTAACTAAAAGTGAAAATAAAGCATTTTAACACTTGCAATATCATCAAGATAGATACCAGTGGAAGAAATATCATGGAGTGGCAAAAACATAAAAATCGATTTTTTCATCAATATTAGTCGTAATATCCGTGGCATTTTGACGTCATAACAATTCCAAAAACCCCCGGCACTCAAAGGGTTAAAGATATCAATGAAATAGCACAAATTGAACATAGTAAATCAAAATTATTACTTGAACTTATTCAAGCATGGAAGTCTTGACATCTCCCTAGATAAAAATTCACTTATTTTGCAACTTTTCTTCACACCAACAATTTGGCTCTCAAAACCTAACGAGTAACGACCCGGCTTCCAGACCTGATATCACCAAAGACCCAGGAAACGCATGTGCCTGACCAGCACACATTTGCTATTATATGACATTATTTGTGTTTATTTGCTCCTCTATAATGCTGAACGGCGATCGAGGAGTTCTTGTATACAATATTTTACTGATATAAATAAATAAAGTAATGAATAAAAAAACTGCGTTCTCTAAAACGGGCTTCAACTGTGTACGAACGGACTGGACGTACTTAGAACCGTATGGGGTCTATTTACAAACTTCATCGAACGTACTCGAACGGGTAGGTCCTCTAGATTTTAGAACATGCTCAAAATGTTATCTTGGTCGTTACGTTCTACAATTAGAACGAGTGACAACCTTCAAACGACACGCTGGGCGTAATACGAACGAAACCGTCGTACTTCAATCCTACTACGGACGTTTTTACAACGAGTTGAACTGTCTGGGGACGTATTGAGAACAAGGTAGAACTAATTGCAAACGGGTTAAAACTGGTTAAGGACGTATTTATCAACGGGTTGGCAAAAATATAGCTATCACACCAAGCAAGTTGCCACTGCATTTTTCAAAACTGGCTCTAATCTGTGTGCGAACAGAATGAACGTAGCTTACTTCATGGGCTTTCCTGGACGGGGAATGTGATTTAGAAATTTGAATCGATTTAAAATTCGATGGCGACCATACCGTTCTGTAATCAGGTCATGATGACCTTCTAGACTAAGGGACGCGTTATACGACGTTGCACACCGACGTGGTGCGACCTGAACGAACTGCGAATGAGATGGACGTATTGAACACTGTTTATGAACGAAGTGGCTAATTATTTTAGACATATTTCCCGACCACAGCCAGATTGACCCCGTTTTACGACGTTTTCGTAGAACTGGCAAGAACAGGTAAGAACTAGTTTGATGTGATAGGGGGGTAAAATAGGTTAAAATGTATGCTATCCATTAGTGTGAATGTGTTCCATTTTTTACATTTTCCTACCCTATACAGTATATATTATTATCTTAAAGGCAAAACAATTTACATGACTTTTTGATTTTTTTAGATTTTTCAAATATGTGATTTAATCATTTTACCACGCCTTTACCACTGCGCTGAGAAATGGAATTCAATTTCCTTAGGCTTAAGGCCAAATCGGACTACTGGTAAAAAGGTCAACAAAGATAAAATCTTTTCACAAAAACGATAGCCTTTTGAAAAAGTGGAGGAATCTGTTCATTCAGGAGAGGGGCATTAAAGCCACACACAGTCATTTTACCTATATTTTAAAACCTAAAAAAGTAATAAATATGACACTGTGCTATAAGAAATGAGATAAAGAAAATATATTGTTGTCAGAAATAAATGAAAAAAAAGAAAATGATTTGCCATGGCCGGGATTTGAACCTCCAAAATCTTGGTTAGAAGTCTGGTGCTCTTACCATTCTGCCATAGCTTTGCCTTAAGGTGTATTTTTTAATATGGATTGTTAATTTTAGAAAAAAAGTCTTTCCACTACACCACAATTATTAAAAGTTCATCGAACGTACTCGAACGGGTAGGTCCTCTAGAACTCAGACAATGCTCAAAATGTTCTCGTGGTCGTCACGTTCTACAATTAGAACGAGTGAAAACGTACTAACGACGAGCTGGACGTACTACGAACGGAACCGTCGTACTTCAATCCTACTAGGGACGTTTTAACAATGAGTTGAACTGTCTGAGGACGTGTTTAGAACGAGGTAGAACTAATTGCAAACGGGTTTAAACTGATTATGAACGTATTTAACACTGCTTATGAACGAGTTAGCAAAAATATAGCTATCACACCAAACAAGTTGCCACTGCGTTCTCCAAAATTGGTTTAAAACTGTGTGCTAACGGAATGAACGTAGCTGCAACTTTCTAAGGTCTATTTACGAACTTTATGAACGTTCTCAGACGGGAATGTGATTTTAGAATTTTGAATCGATTCAAAATTCGATGGCGACCATGCCGTTCTGTTATCAGGTCATGTTGACCTTCTAGACTAAGGGACGCGTTCTACTACGTTGCACACCGACGTTGTGCGACCTGAACGAACTGCGAACGAGATGGACGTATTGAAGACTGTTTAAGAACGAAGAAGCTAATTATTTCAGACATATTTCCCGACCACAGCCAGATTGAGCCCGTTTTACGATGTTTTCGTAGGACTGGCAAGAACGGGTAAGAACTAGTTTGGTGTGATAGGGGGGTAATATTATTAGAATACATATCTGAATAGATATTGTAAGTCAGATTCAGAATTGATGCTTTTAATCCAGTTTCCATATGGAAATCTATTTCTTGTCATGACTGTCAAAAAACATGGTCTCTAGACAAAAATTCTTGCTTCCAATTTTCAAAATGATATATATCTATGGATCAGCTATTTTTGGCACCTGAACCCATCCTAATAAAAAGGTAAGACTATTTTATTGAAAATTATTTCTTGAAATCCCCAATTTCAGCCTCTAAAGTCTTTGAAAGTCACGCTTTAACTACACGCTTTAAAACTATACTGAAAAATCATTAGTACAACAATATAATTTTGAATTTAGACAAAACCATACCGAAGATTTCTGATGGTTGCGATGGTTCCCCAGTCCCGACCTCATTCGTTGCTACAATGCGCACTTCATAATTTACAAATGATGTTAGACCTTTCATCAAGTAACTTGTCCCGTGAATACACATGTCCGTGTTCACGAGCATCCATGTGTTATTGTGATTGTTGGAACGACGCATCTCAATGTTGTAGCTGGTGACCTTTGCGCCCCCGTCATCTTGGGGTGGTGTCCAGGTGACATTAGCTGTGTCGTTGAGTACAGATACGACAGGTCTACCAGGTGGACCGGGTTTTACTGAAATCGTACAATGGATGTTGATTGAGAGCAAAGCCGATTTTCTTTAGATATTTACATTTTAAGTGCATGTCATGGAAATAACGATTAAAATAGACGTAAAAATAAACAGCTACTAAATGATAATTTTGATTTGAAGGTGTCACTATGGTAATTGATTGAAAAAATATTGAAATAGGTTTTGTGGTATATAAATTGCTATTTTCGAGCGAATTAGACCATATTTTCGCATTCCCCCATCCATAAAGTCCATCTTCACACTATATTTTATTATAAGTTTTGCGTCTCGATTTTTAAATATCACTACGGCAAAATAGGGAGTCATTTTTAGGTGAAATCCCTGCTTCACTAATAAAAATTAACGAATAAAGTAGTTCCCGTTTATTGGACAAAATTATTGCAATTTTTTCTAAGAATGATACATTTAGAAAGTACTTGCATTGAATTTTATATAAGGCCACGATGCATACATTTAAACTAACTAACCAAACCATCGGATTTCACATGGCTTCGTTTTTTAAGGTCTAAAAACACCGGAAGTAGTATTTACCGTAATGACACCTGAATGACTAAAACCAGTGAAAATTCCACTTAAATGACTTTGTTAAGACATTATTTTGCAAGATATTAGTACCAAGATGAATTGCAATTGGTTTGTTGGATTGTTAACGAGAAACTCAATGGTCATTTTTAATGCAAAAATGACTGACTTTTTCAAAATTAACTTGAACAAGACGATTATTTGAATGTCTATTTACCAAACTGTAAGTTGAATTGAATTTTCTATTTGGGACGAATATAAAGAGGTTGTTCTTTTTATTCCATAGTTAAAGTCAGCATCAGAATCGTTGGAAATTAAGTGATTTAATTCGAATTTTTGAAACGATCCGGCGATGTTGATACTTAGCCTCGTTTTGAGTCTGAAGTCGCAAAAATCCATAATTTATAGCATACGGCGCCGTATGTCATGGCTTAAACACCGTATGCTATGGTTAAGTGAAAATGTGTCAAAAATATCAAATTTTACCACTGATTACAATAATGCCGTTTTTATTTTGACATGTTAAAAACATTTTAAAACATAATCATTCAGTTGAAATAATATACCGCTATGCGGTATACGTAGCCCGATTCATCGGAGACTTTAACAATCAGGTCTCATGTTGCCTTTACTTCAAAGACTCGAGTCCAATCAAAAAATGAATTTTATATACATGAAAGTTTGTGAAGTCCTTTGTTTCCGAAATTGTTTTCAAATCTAATTATTTCCTAGAAGACTGTTTTACAAACTTATGGTGCATTGTCTTTAACAATCGCATTTTGCCTTTACTTCAAAGACCCGAGTCCAATCAAAAAATGGCCCTTGAAAGAACAATCGACACTAGACAATTATCTTTTCTTTGAAGGTTGTGCATTATGAACCAGAATGCGATAACAAAGGAAATATTCCTATTTAGAGCTCATTCAAACAATATGAAAACAAACAACGTTGAACAAAGGGGCTTTCTGGCAGACATTTGGAACGTTCTTGAAAAATTTAATCTTCAAGAAATCTTCTTAAATTACCTTGATAACGGTTATTTCCCATCAAGCAGTCTGTGGAATCAAATATGCAAGCGACAAGTCATACAGACGCAACAAGACTCCGGAGATAGAGCAGTAAGAAAAAATGCAAGAATCCCCACAAAGCAACTAAAGCAACCCCAGCTATGGGTGACAGCACAAAAAGACCCAACCATACTGGATCAAACTATAACTTTGGCGAAAGTGATCTCATTGCCTTTAGAAAACAGGGACTCCCTATGCGAAAATGTGGCATAATACATACTGATACCATGACACATATCTCTCAGAATTGTACCAACGTTAACTCTCAAAGAGAACAAATCATAAGGTCAATCCAAAAAACAAGGAACATAACTGAGACAACTACCGAACATCAGTGCTATGATCTACGAAACATCAGACTTCAACAAAGATCACACAACAATAGCTGTTATGTATATAAAGTATATTGATCTACTGACAAGAGAAAGCAACATATATCTCTTATACCTCCTTTTCCAAACAGATAATAAAGACCAACATCTTAAAAACTTTGTGTATGAGTTTCATCCGAAAATATCATATTTTAGCTACTTTTCTAAACATTTTTTTCATACCGGATCCCTGCCACCCGGAACGGTATTTAAATATAGCAAATCACGTCACAACTGTTATAATATGGCAAATACTTAAGGTGCAGGTGCACAACTAAACACAAGTCAAGATATGAGAGAATTTCCGATTTTCAGTCTGAGTGTCATCTGCCATCATCATCTTCACATATTAAGATTTACTTTTCAACATATTTTCCACGAATTTGAACAAATTTTTCGTACCACTCTACCAATGAATGAAAGACATTTATGAAACCGCCATTGCTTATGTGATACAAATGTGATACAAATCCTTTCAACTTGGAGAAAGGAAGAAAATCACACTGAGCCATATCTAGACTGCATCATGTATATGGTAGCTGCTCAAGGTCAATAAAGGTTAAAATATCTTGAAGTATTCTTTGTTTCACTATGATTTCTTTCATGTTCTGCATTTCAGCAGCCATCTTGCAGCAAAAATGATACCAGAATGGTGAAAAGCTACATGATTTTGAAAGAATTGTTGGCGACTGGGAGGGAGGACCTTAGTTACAGTTCTGTATAAAATGCGTGATGTGTTTATTGAATATTGAGCAGTTCCATGTCATGACTGTTTTTCCGGTTGGCTAAGTGAATACAGGTGGTTGTTTGTACCTGTGGAAGAGGGAATCGATTTAATTGTTGTTTGCTATAAACTTAATGTGACAGAGAAACAATGGAATAAAAATGCGAGGAAAACCAATTAATTAAATATTCAAAGATTAACTTTACAATTAATTAATTGATTGAATCAAAAAAACACGATGTTAATCATAACATGAGGGACATTATACAATCAAATATATATGTAAAATCTTATTTTGCAAATTATTTTTGTGGAATTAAGAGCCATCAGCTGTAGAGATTAATCCATTGACCCTAACAAACGGATTAATTATCAGTATGAATGAAACTCATTTCATAAGAATTGAATAATTAGGGATTAACGGCTCGAAAATAACAGTGTATTTATTTATTTTATTTTATTTATTTATTTATTTATTTAGATATACACTTTTTTAACAGTGGCACTCTTACATTAAGGTGCATCTAATCGAAAATATCCAAAATGCCATGTTGGTTAAAAACAACATTTTTTCAAACTAAAATGAGTCTTAAAAAGAATTAAAACATAGGTATGTTAATATTTACTTAAAATCTTATTTAAAAAGCTTTTTACTAAAGAGTCGAATAAAACACCATATTCGTGCCCCCCAAAGATGTATGCCTCATCTCCCAGTAACCATTTCAATTTTGTGTCAGTTGGGGCGCTAAAGAATATCCCTGTTAAATGTATGGGAATTTTATCCTCAAGTATTTTATAAAATTTGGATCTTTCCCCTGAAAAATTAGAACAAAATAGTAATCTATGTTCTATATTCTCTTCTTTATCAGAGCAAAAATCACAGAATGGGCTATTAACTTGTACATTTGCCCATTTATATGTTTCACCTTTAAGACCTAGTTTCCCGGTCCGAGCAAGAAATTTTAATTGTGCGCTTGCAAAATCAAAATCATTTCTTAAATAGTACTGTAAACCTTTATGTTTAAGATCAATAAGCTGTCTATATAGTGTCAAGGAAGACTTTCCATTCATTTCAGTTTGTATCTCAGCGTCGCATGTCTTCTGAATAGAAGATTCATAATTTTCTATCGAAGTATTTAAGTTATTGTCAATGCCGCTGAGGTCAATCAGTTTAAAGATATCATTTATGTGCTCGACATATTTCCAACTATTTGATTTGTTACATGCAAATCGTTCTTGCATTCTTGTTAGTAGTAATCTTATGAATGACCCCTGATCAAGAGTCTGTAAATGGAGAAAATATTGGATTTGTCGCTTGAGGACTATGTACTTAATTGGTGTCCAACCAAGTTCATTAATGATAGCAACATATGCAGGGGTACTTTTTATATTGAAAATACCCCTGGCCATGTCATATTGCATTGTCCGGAGTTTATCAAGGATGGTCTTGGTATTCGTAACCCAAACACCACAGCCATGTAACAGCCCCGAGAGGAATTTTGTTGTATAAAGCGTATTACCAAATTCAATACGTTTAGCATTTAAATGTTTGCTCAGTATAAATGTAATGAAGTTCTTCAGAGTCTTTGACTTTTGAATTTGTTGATCAATTATGTGGTAGTTATCTTTCAAGGATCGATCAATATGAATACCTAAATATTTATAGGTTTGGACTTCTTTTAAGTTGAGATCACCTAATTTCCATAACTTGTTCTTACCAATCTTCTTGCCTATAACCATGACTTTTGATTTTTTCTCACTAAACCTAAAACCATATTTAATAGCAAAATCATTAGTGACATTGAGCATCTTATTGAGATCATTTTCAGAATTGCCTAAAGTACTATATCATCGGCCCACATGAGGCTAGGGAATTTTGAGTTATTAAATGTAATACCTACATCAGATTTTAAAAGTTCATCTTGAAGGTCAGTCATGACGATTGAAAATAGAGTAGTTGATAAGGTACAGCCCTGTTTGACTCTAAAAAATCAACTTAATTTGCCAATATAAGAAGGGAAAAAATGGTGAAAGGGTCCGAGTATGTTAACAGATGTTTGCTAGAATTGTTCACGAGATGCACAACACATACATGTCGCATTTCATTGAGGAATACAATTGAAATAATAGTATAATCATCATACTTACCTGCTTTTTGGTAATAGTCTACTCTTTCAGATGTAGGAGACGGGGTAGATGGACTGTGGCCATTCAATTCGCAAACTGCTTTGTAAATCTTGTCGTCTATAATGCGCAGATTATACGAGGCGCATTCTGACGTTGCTGTGCAGGTAGCTGCGCATCGTTCGTTCGTTAGCACTTTAAAAGATTTGAGTGGCTTGTCCAGTTGTTCTGCATTCGTTGTTTTTGAATACTTCGTTTTTCCCGACTGTTGATTGGAAAGATTGATGGAAATCTGAACTTTTCCCATTTGAACTAATGGAATTAAACACGCGAAAATAAAAATGCTCGATTCCATCATTTTTGTATTCAAGTTTTGTACTCTTCAATGTTTTTTCTTCAGTGGTCGCTCTGTGTTGGATTCTGGTTAGCAGATTAACTATATGAACCTGATATTAATATGTATTATATATTCGAGGGAATGATTTGCAATATAGTGTTTTATCTTTGACAAATGAAACTGCGCTATCCGATTGGTTATTAATTACTCGTCCCATGTCAGCCAATGATTTGCAGATAATCTGACGTCATCGAATATATTTAACAGTACATTATTAGAATATAACTTCCTCACCACCATCATCTATTTTATAAGGTTTATTAAAATGGTAACAATTAAATATGTATGTAGCCAGACGAATGGGATTATCTTTAGCATTTACTAAATAGTATAGTTTCTAAATAGCTAAATAAAGCTGAATAAAGCTGACATAATAGATGTCACCTTTGTTCATCTTGGGCCAACCTTCCATTGAGTTCTATGCTTAAAGCTTGCAAAAGTCACTTAATGTCATGATTTATCAAAGAGTGTTAGTTAAATCTGTCTGAAATTTGAATGGCATACCATTAAATGAACCTGTCAATGAACATATTGTGATTAAACATGAAAATGTTGGTTGTCATACGATTAAACCATGGTTTTAAAGAATTTTAGCATAACCACGATGCCCAGTCAAACTCTGACAAACTGCGCGCATATTTCAAAATGTGAGACGGGGAGGACACGACTCCCAAAAAAAGCCAAAATACGAAAAATACAAGGTTAGTCTCGTTATAAAGATAGTTATGACGTGCACGGACCTGGGGACAATTAGAGAAATACGGCCTAATGTCAGCTTTAAATGTTAATACCCGCCTAAGTAAAAAAAACCTAAGTATGTGTTTCATATATCATTTTGAAGCTTGTTTTATGCGCGTTTCAGTGATACTATTTTTGCTCGAAAATTTCGATGTGATCTACCATTTTTTAAAAGTTAAAACTATCCCAACATCGAAAAATACGTTGTAAGACGTAACACTTTACCCTTAACCGGTTTGTTGAAATTAGGATAACTTTTGCAATAATAATCAGAATCCAATGAAATTTTCACATTTTGTTCAATTGACCATGTTCGTATATGACGTCATAATTGCGTAGCGGCTACAATTCGAATTTTCTTATTTGAACGCTTGCTACAATTTTCAAAATTATGTAAGGTTTTTCATCCGAAGGGGACAAGCGATAAGTTTACCTTAATTTGACCTTCTTATTTAGGTTTGATTTGAATGAAAAATTAACTGCACAATATTGTCACGGCAAAATTTACAAAACAATAACCGGATTGTTTATTTTGCAAATAATATTAAAATAGAGGCTGGTTTTCGAGACTTGAAAAAAATGTGACGCATCGTTTTTTTTACCACAAATTCCATACACATCAATTTTCACTAACGCCCCAAGTTGATTTCCCGACCGTTTTTCAAAATTCAAAATCATTTTAGAAATATTGTCCTCGAGATCTTGCTACCCTGTGAATTTTATCGTGTTTAGATAAGGATAAAGGATTTTATTTTGAGGTTGACTAAACTTGACAAAAATGTGACGCTCGTCGTTTTTGACGTTATAATGCTGTTTGCGCCCTATACTGCTCATTGTTTTGTTTTGGTATTTTGACGCCATGATGTTACCCTAATTGTCCCCAGTTTCGTGCGACGTGTAAGTACCATTCTGTGAAGATGAACTTAATTCACTCATAGTACTCAGTGTTTTTCTCAATGTTATCTCAATATAAGGGTCTTAAGTAACTTCTGTGTTCAAAATTTACAGTGTAAAGTTATATCTATGTCTTTTTATCGTCATTTGCCGTTTATTCAGCCATTGTGTCTGTGTAAGAATATATAGGATCACTACATCTGATTAAATCAGCAAAGTTTGTGTTCAAAACGATAATACGCCATAAACGTGATTTAAACATTTTTCTTGTCAAACTGCGCGCCTATATTCACATGTATTTCCCAAACTGCGTGCCTAATATTTCCAAACTGCTTGCCCATCCAAGCTTGTTTTGTATTATTAGAAAACATAATCGCCATACAAGGCACATATGTGTCTAATAGCAGAACCCCAGAATTGAAACACTATGAGAGTCCATCCACCAAGATGGTGATCTGAAAATAAAAGTTTTTTTTCGTTCCCAACTTAATTGTCACTTCTATTATACATTTTGACTTTCAATATGAAAATCTCATAAAATCTGACGATAAAGCAAAATTTCCAAATAGCTACATGAAAAACACCTACACGTGCCTCTGTAGAAATTCCAATGATAATATGTTTCAATAGTGTATGCGCACAGTTTGTAATTTCTGGCTAAAATAGGCGCACAGTTTGTGATTTATTTCTTTTTAATCTCCTGATTATCTGTTTTATCTCGAAATATTTTGAATTATACATGATAAATGGAATTAAATATAAAACGAGTCTAAAGTATTTGTCATTTATGTTTAAAGTGCTAGATCGATTTACGTATAAATTCCCGTTAAATCAGTGACGAAAATGCCATTAATCTGCTTATGTTTTAAAACTTAGATTCATTTGCACATAGTTTTAGCTAGTATTTGCAAGATTCGTATATTCGCCACAGAATGAACGCATTGAACAAGAAAACAATGCATGATAAATGTCTTTAAATTACGTTTCAAAATACAGACTCCAACTTAAATGATGCAATGTTCTTAGGCACGCAGTTTGTGATCGAAACAAACTGCGCGCCTAAGTAGGCGCGCAGCTTGACATGGGCAGCGTGATAACATCAATGGAGATTTGGCCCAAGTTTTTTTTAAATGTCATGGAGAATGATTTAAATGACATAAATGTGTAAATCAAAGCTATAATTGTATTAAACATATCACTGAATTCAAATATGCTATCAAAAAGAGAGAAAAGTAAGTCATTGGAGGTAAAATGTGCAAATCTCTTAAAATCTCATGAAAAAACGAGAATTAGCGAGATTTCAAAATCATTTAGAAACTCCTCTATTGTAAACATAAAAATGTATTAAAATAATTACAAAGCAGTGATATTTAATTTACATCACATTGATGTGGTTATGTGACGCCAACTCTAACAATTGAAGAAAGAACAAAATATAACAACGTGCTTGGCCCAAATTGCCCAATACAAGCTTGTGTAGACATTGCATTTATAGCAAATCCAAATAATAATCTGTGATATTATCGGTTATTACTGAATCTTCATGAGTTATATAGTATTAAACATTGCAATGATTTAATTTTAAAATGCATTAAGGGTTTTATGCGTAACAAGTGATGTTCAACGAACATGCTCCTGTATTCATGTACAGATAAACAGGTAAAAGTGATTTTTTCGTTGAATTATTTTATGAAAGTATTAATATGGTGATTAATATGTGACCATGGCGTGTTATCTTCCTACCTCTTTGACCACTCGGCGTCGGTACGTTACGTTATGTTTAGTTGCACGTTTATGAATTTTAATAATCTTAAGGTGTTCATGGAGAAATCTATACTAGCTTATCCAAGATGACTTTCAAAATTTATGCTACAGGGTGTACCGAAAGTATGGGCCCCCTAGGCAGACATATTCCAGTGTCCTCATGTATGTGTATGTATATATTTATTGCCCTTTATATAAAGGAGATACATGTATACAAATTATGTAAATGTTAAATTAAAAATAATCACTATTTACAAACAAACAATATTGCTGTTTTTGACTGACGACGACGCCTAGCTACCGCGTAGACGCACGCCGCCAACCAAAATTGGCCTAGCACCTAATTGTAACGCAATTATAAAAAAATGACTATATTTACAAACATTCATTGTTTTGTTGTTGTTTTTTGTACTGACGACGACGCCTAGCTACCGCGTAGACGCACGCCGTAGGCCTAGATAGACCTGTTACCTAACACTCTTGAGATTAATAAATAATGACATTATGGATCTGCATTTTCTATAAAGATAAAAAGGAAGACATAGCGTATCATCATACCTTCCCCAAAGTCAGTACTGTATGAAAGTATGAGATGCTTTCAATATCTTGTAAACTAGTAAAAGAAATATACAATTTTTGTAAATTGAAGAAAGGTGGTGTTGCCCTATGGTGCAATTCTAAATTAGTGTGTATAGTAAGTGTACATAAATATAAATACAAATATGCGAGTAATACTAAAATGTATTTAGCTGCTTAAGAGATATAATCGTTTGTTGCAAATACGTCAGGCTGCCGCGTTGACGTTGCAACTACCAATCAAGAAAAAACAAACATAAAGCTTTGCTTATTATTGTACCTTCCCCAAGGTGTGCCATATATCATGTTAAAGCTCATCCAAAGTTACATTAATTTGCCGAGTATCATGGTTCAACTCACAACTGGAAAAAAGTTATAGGAATTTAAAAAGTTAGTGTTTGGCCAAAATTAAAGTCAGTTTTACACCAAAACAATAGTCGATGTGTCTCCTTAGCCGCCATGTTAACAGCAGCAATACTTTCCATATATGACCTTAAACAGACTTCAAATAGGGATATGGCGTTTTGTAATCCTCATAAAACTTTTAAGGCATAAGAAGAGTTTCCTTGGAGTATCTACCCTAAACGTCATCTTTTTAGAACTCAATATCCATCCTATCTTCCAGAATAGCATCCACATTTTCTGTCACATTCAGGTCAGGGCTGTTTCCAGCTTTTTGGAAAAACGCTAATTTTTGAAATGCCTGTTACTTTTTACCATTTGAACCATCATATTTCGCAAAAATGGCTTAAAATGATATATGACACATACTATGGAGAAAATGGTTCATGTCTGCCTAGGGGGGGGGGATATTTTGGGACACTCTGTATATCTGGAAAGTGCAGAAGTTCAAAAGCTAGGTTATGGAACACAAAAAAAGAATTAGTAACATTGAAATTTAATCATATCAATGACAATTTTATGGATTAACGGACAAAATGTTGGAGTAAATATATCTGATATGCCTATTATTGTTATTATTACTTTATTATCAAATATGTTCCTTCTATTACACGTTCATTATAGCATTTCAGTCACTGTAAAATTAACTGTGAATTGAGATCTGTAAGGTCAATGTGACAACATACATTATCTATTTTATCGTAGTAGCATCCAAAGTAGAAAGCATTTTGCATTAACTCTGGATGTATATTTGTATACTTATCTTAAGTTGTGTTAGTCGTAGTTTGGCTGTTATTTGCATAGCAAAACAAAAATTAGAGAGAATTTTGCGAAATTCAGTCAAAATTTAGATATCCCTGGCGTACTGGGTAGATCTATAACAAGATATTGAAGTTGCTGAGGATCATTTGAAGTAGATATGCATATTTGCAACTAAATTACAAATCGAATGCAACAACTACCTGATGATGAACTGACACAATATTGATCAAACCAATGCTAGTTCTAGAAAATGGCGATCTAAAATGGCGGAAATGACATCCTACATCAGAAGTGTACTACGGTATATTTTGTCACTGTCACGTGACTGTACCTTGTCGATGGTCAGGCGTGTATATGTTCACTTAAGAGAAGTCTTAATTTACGAATGGGCATTTTTGATGACTATAGCTAGCTGAATTGAGAAACAAGGTTATATTCGTGTTTTATATTATCACCTTTATAAATGTTTAATTTTCCGTCAAAACTCGACATAAAGCATAAATAGCAGAAACGTGCCGTGTTTCACTATCTCCGTGGAAAAAGCAGTTACGTACATGTTACATATGTGGACTCATATGCAATCATAGTTTATATGTACTGACACATCTTTTCTATTTTCAATAACTATGTGCACACCACATTATTTATCTTTTTAAATCAACTTCACCAAAACACTGATTCAAGAAATCAGCATTTTTACATTTTACATCGATGGTGCAAATGCCATGTCGTCAAGCATCCAATCACCCTAGTTCCCTTTTAATCTCTTATAGTGTATGAGGTAAGACACTTTGATTTGTTTTTACAATTTGAGAAACTTTTACTATGGATGTAGTCCAGCTGCAGGGTGACGTTGTGAAGTCTTTCCTGCATGCACCACAAACAGCAGGACAACTACATATAACTGTATTGTCTGTATACATGTTCATTCCAAATGACATTAACGTCATTCAATCATGAATCAGAAAAGTCCCTTTTAAAGATTTCAAATTTAAAGAGAGACTTTTTTATTTAAAATCTTTTATCTCTACTTGATTGTACGTTATCATTTGAAAGATAAAGGAATGGTATTTCTGACTTATTTCAGTCTAACGAAGCCAAAGCATAAACATCATCTGTACTGTGAATATAAAATTTTCTTTTGGTCTGCGGAGAGCTTCATCGATGCCCCGATCTCATCACAAGGTTATTTTCCATGGTCACTGAAAACGTTCTTATTCATGTTTTGCTTCATTCGAGCTGAGTTAAGTTGCCAGAAAGATTTCTTTGTCAGACTCGATACTTTTCAACGGTTCCTGATATCACGTCACAAAATTCTCAGGTTTCTTTCCTGTTATTTTCAGTTTTTTCTTTGAAGTTCTGGAAGTTGAATTTTCGGTGCAATGGGTTATCCCGGTTTTGTTTTAGAGGAAGAGAACCTTGAAAGAATTAATCTCGCTTTGTTGGCTCCATTCTCGAAGCGTGCATTTTGTGTTTCTGATTTCTTTTTGCTACTCGGCTGGCGATATATTTCAAAGAGGAGTGTATTTTTTGCATTGCTTACCTTACATTTTGTTTAATATTCTCGGGCATTGCTTAGTTTTTGCTTTTCTCTGTCTCTTTTCCAACGAATTGCGTTTCGCGAAGGCATATTGAATATTACAGATCATATACAGATCGTGCAAATGGAATTCAAGGAAATAAAAATTAATTATAACACAAAAACATCGTTCATATTACTTAACTAGAGTTTTCGGTTTATGCTGTTCTCCATTAATAATAATTGAATTCATTGAAAAGAAAACAGAATGCAAACATTGAGGGACTTTACAATTGAATTCAGCAATCCCCGGGAATACACTGAACGAAACGTTATTTACCGAGGGTCAACAATTTTGGGCTTTAATGGTCTTCATATAACATTTTTTGTTATGACTTTTCCGATTAATTATGCTTATGGAATTCCCAAATAACTTATCATTTACTTGCATGTTACGTATTATTGTAAAGACGTATAGAATGTAAAAGCACATTTACCAAAGGGCAAATTCGTTAGCTGTTATCGTTTCCTTGTCTATGAGTTGATCTTTATGTGTTATTACTGAATAACTGTTAAACATGTGTTTTAAGAATATGGGTCATCATATAAAATTAAACCAATCCATCTGGGATTTATAAAAATGGCTAATTACTGCTTTGAGTTCAATGCTATAACCGTGACGTTTTTCACGCGTGACGATTGTCACCGTTTCGCACAATATCAGTTCATAAAGTGAGTAATGGTGGTTATCTCGAAAATCCTTTTATGTTATGATGGAGTGGACATATTGTTTCCTTGAAAATTGCCCCATTTCCAACAAGACTACTGTCAATATATGAGTAACATCATGGTTACTTTTCAGAATTTTTCAGATCATGCTCATTATAATCCAATCGCAACTATTATCACGATTTGTAACACGATGGTCTGATAAACTGAACTAAAGACTTGATAATCCATGGGCTTTCAATTAGAAGGGTTTGCAACTCTGTGTATTAACATGAGACCTTCAAAATGAGCTATGCCATGCTTCCCTTTTATGGTAATATTTCAAAGAGTATGAGATTTATAGTATATGTTGATTGAAATATGAGCCTAATGTATAAGTGGCCAATACATCATTACAGTGCTGAATATAGGTCAACAAGAAACTAACGTGCATATAACTGTAATAATAAAAGCAGTATACTTATTTTGAAAATCGAATCAGATGAATTAATCTTTTTCATGGGGAGATCATAATGGCGAACGCTATACTTCCTTTTATTTTCAAAGAACACATGATGAATATTTTATTCCACATTCTCAATTTTGCATCAATTATGTTTTAACAATTTTTTCCCCTGTGAAGGATTCCATTGACATTTATACAAGTATAATCCATGGAAAAGTAAGTCATAAGAAACAGGTACACTGACACTGAGTTCCACCCATTCCAGTGATACATTTGTGTTTTGGTCGAAGTAGATTGTAAAACAAGAACACAAATGTGTACAAAATGTCCCCACCAAGTGGTGATCCCGTCAAATGGTTATCCTGAAAATGAGTAGACAAGACTTTACCAACACAATTTGAGGACGAAAAATCCAAAGTGGCCACCTTAAAATTTACCCAGAATGCCCAAAATTTAGTCACTTCTAGATTTTCATACTAAGAACCACCCCTGAAAATTTGAAATTTATCCGTCACACAGTTAACCAGAAAACATGTAAACAAGATTTTACAGAAAAGATTTCAGGATGGAAAATCCAAAATGGCTGCCTTGACATTTACCCAGAATGCAAAAAAACCAATCAGATGTAGATTTTCATACAAAAAATCATCCCTGAAAATTTGAAATTGATCTATCAAACCGTTCACCTAAAAAGCGTAGACAAGACTTTACAGGCAAGATTTTAAGACGGAAAATCCAAAATGGCTGTCTTGACATTTACCCAGAATGCAAAAAAACTAATCAGTTCTAGATTTTCATACTAAGAATCATTCCTGAAAATTTGAAATTGATCTACAAAACAGTTTACCTGAAAACGAGTAGACAAGACTTTACATACAAGATTTTAGGACGGAAAATCCAAAATGGCTGCCTTGACATTTACCCAGAATGCCAAAAAACTAATGAGATCTAGATTTTTGTACTAAGAATCATCCAAAATTGATCCACCAAACGGTTCACCTGAAAACGCGAATACAAAGTATTATCGCGCGCTAACTTTTCTTAAGACATTCAAAATGGCTGACATGACTGAGCTAGCAGGTCCAAAACCTAATCAGATCTAGAATGAAGTGAGCTGAACAAGATGTTAAAGTTTTAAAAGCAACTGTGAAGCAGTTTTTCTTAAAGTTTGCAGACAAGGATTTTAGCATTTGACTTCAAAATGGCCGACAGGAAGTAGGTTTCGAGTTAAATTTTTTTCATCCACATCTATAGGCACTCATAAGTTATCCCTGTAATTTGAAGGTGATATCTGTAGCGGTTTTGGAGAAAACTCCCGGACGTACGGACGGACAGACGGACGGACGGACAGACGGACGGACGGACAGACGGACGGACGGACAACAGTCGGACGCGCCTAGGCCGACAATATGGCCCCACACTATGTGGTGGGGACATAATTAACAAAGAGAAGTCATGAATCTTGTTCCATAAATACCTTAAAATTGTATGTGATCACAGAATTTCTAAACACAATCTGATGTACCCGAATGGTGTCTTATTCATAATGCAATAAATGAAATCAATTTGTGCTGTGTATGTGCAGTGTATTTGCCTTATGATAATACATTTACTGTTGTACATTGGTTCTCCTAATATTATTTCCTTTTAAATATCCAAACTTTATGACTGTGTAACGGGTCTTGATGTATAAGTGAGCTCGGCGGAAGGTTCAAACAACGCGGATCCTCAAAGCATGTGCTCATGGTATCATCGTGGCTTAACACCCGTGATATTCTGTTATAATTTACGATCTCTGTCACACCATAAAATATAAAAATTAGATTCGGACCTTCCATGTTAAACTCCATAGTCTTCGTGCTTTCATTAATTGACATTTTGAATACATTTGTAAAATCTTTATCCCGCGTTTGTTTTACAGTAATATGAACCTTTTCTTGGGGGGACATCCTGACACTAATTCACCGTCTACATGTCATATCGGATGAAAATACGTTTTACTAAATTCCCGGGAATTAAGTGAAGTGACGTCATTTTAATTGAATATAAAGTGGTATTCTCTATACGTACTCTATAATATATCTATATGTTATATATTATTGCGAGTATCATTGTTTTGGATTGTTTAATTAGTTAATCGCTTAGAGTTTTCTTAATACCTGATGTTAGATTAATGAAATTCGATATCACCATGATATTTTTGTGTCACATAATACACTATACAGGGTGTTCCATATGTTTCAGGAATGATGCTGTATTTTATTGGTTTTCTTTTCAATCTGGCTGATTTGTTGACAAAATGTGTCCAAATATGTTGTGAATAAGTTGGAAAAGTTCCATATCATGATACTTAGTAGACTGAATAATATGGTTGCTATAGTAACCTAGGGGTAGGGTAGGTGGAGCAGGTGTAACAATACACAAAACATGACATTTTTGTAAAAATAGTAGTTTTGGTATAAAGTGTTCAAAGTATTAAATTGTCATAGTCGCATTAAACTTGTTGGAAATTAAAAAGAATAAAGGTGGATTCCTGGAAATTAAAAATGTTATCACACCCTTTATTAGCCATCATCATTATTTCAGCATCTATCCCTTCCGCATTAGTTAGCACTCTCACTGTTCTCGGATGTCCACATTTTGGATAATTGGTCTCAGTTTCCCTTCCAGATTTGAACCACGTGTACCACTCATACACTCTAGAGGTTGTCATAATTGAGTCCCCATGTGGTTTCGTTAGGAGTTTAATTGTGTCTGCTGCAGAAAACTATTATTAACACATGTCATGTCTTGTCACAGATTGTTGTGTGTTGCCTAAGTCGAAGGTTTTTCTTTGCTAATGGCTTTTTCACTTTTCAAGATGGCCGCCCGTCCAAAATGACATGACAGGTGTTTAAATTGTGATGTGATCAAGGGTGGTGACATTATTTTACTTTCTTGGAATTCACCTTCATGTTTGTTTAATTACTGACAAGTTTGATCCTACTCTGACAACCTAATACTTAGTCACACTTCGTAGGAAAAAAACTATTTTTACAAATTTTTCATATATTTTGCGCGTTGTTACACCTGCTCCACCTACCCTACCCCTAGATTACTACAGCAACCATATAATTAAGACTACTGAACTTCACGATATGAAACTTTCCCAACTTATTCAAAACATGTTTAGACACATTGTGTCAAAAACACAGCATCATTCCTGAAACATATGGAACACCCTGTAAATGCTTAATTAATCACTGGCATATTTGCCATTGGGAGCAATGGATACATTTTTGCGAACAAAATATTCATTTTTACACTCTAGTTAAATAAAATGAACATAATGGCAGTGACTATAAACCTGTATTCATTTAGGTTGACTGTCTCGGTCTAGGGGTTTGGAATGAAGTAATAAACTATTCATATGCACATACACTCACAGGAACTGTTTAAAATTGCTGGACCTAGGCGAGAGTGTATTTCAGAACAACAGATCCTTTGTTGAAAATGTATAAATCCTCTCCTTTATCTCTCAATTTGGTAGCGGGACCCATGGGAGAAGCATTGTTATGAGAAGTTAGTTCAGGGCAAACACCATCACTCTCTGGATGGAAATATCAGTGCACATAAGATATTTATTTATTTATTTATTTATGAGTTGTAAGGCATACTATGTCATGTTAGATCATGATCTATACTAATTTTATTACAATTTACCAGTTACACTTTCTCCATGCTAGGTTCTGTTATAACTTTTGTTCCGTTTCCTATGGCATCCGTGCTTTATACATTTACATTCACAATGGTCGCTTCGTGGTATATTTTTTTATGTTTTACGACCGTTAAATTCTTTACTCTAGTTAATAAGACCACTTTATAAACAGGTTTATTATTACTTACATGACTTTTAAATTATATTGTCTAGTTAACACCACTTTATAAACAGGTTTATCATTACTGGTGCATGTAACTAACACTACGAAAAAAAATATAATTAATTTATTTGATTTTATATAACATAAAATGATTTTTTCTTTTCGATAAAACATTGCCCATTAGTAATATATTTAGTTGAAAACTTAGAGTAAACAATCAGTTTAACTTCTATCACATAGTTTATTTTGGTTCAGTAGATTTTTCTATACATTATTTTTATGTCACCACCACTAGTGAGTGGGTGACATATTATTATAGCTTCAAACGTTTATCTTGACACTGTTCAGTAGTTAATGTGTACTGTAAACTTAACAAGGTGTGGTGACATTTTGCATGTTTCTGCATCGTCACTACTATTGAAAGCTTATGTTGGTATTGTAGCAGTGTTTTTTAAGTTTTTTTTGTTGGTACAATTAGTTTCCAAACCCTATACTTATATCGATCTGACACACAGTTTTAGTGCAGGTTTAAGTGATTTTTGTTGATTAATAAACACAAAGAGCACACGTGTCACGAACTCGCAACATCGTGGATACAGAGCCCATTCACATAGTTTGACATGCTGGTGCTCTCAACCGGCTCGTTAGTTAATATCTGACTAAGAGACAGCTTGCTTTCCCGATGAAGAAACGTTATCTGCAGCTTTTATGAGTACTAGTATCTACGACTATTTTTGATCTTATGAGTATTGGATATCATTATTTTCAATTTTTCTTCAACATGTATTTTAATGACTTCAGTATGAATGGAATGTCCCTTGGAGTTGTGGTCGTTGATGAGGAATTGGTCATTGAACGGTGTGGATACTGTTTATTCCCATATTAGATTATTGTTTTGGGATATTCAGGTTTGATTTTTGTTTGCCAGTTTTACACTTAAGAGTTTGCTTTTCCCACTAGGTTGCTTTACACTTTTTTCCTTTCTCATTTTTGTTTATATTTAGTAAAACAGGATCTTAAGAGGTTCTGGACAAATCATTTGATTCTGGACTTGTCATATTTTTTTTTCAACGAAATCACATCCAAGGGTTGAATTTTTATTAGCTATTTAGAGAGTGAGTCCTGCCTAGTATTAATTTCAATAAAAAATTAAAATAGAACCCTATTTGAGAGTCAATCTAATACTTACATTACATTGATAAATTAAGGCAAATCCTGAAATATTTTTAAAGTGCATTTTTAATGAAATATTATCCAGCAAGTATTTAGATGAAACGGTCTTATTTAAATACAAATCATAACATTATGATATTTTTCATGAAACATTTTTCATTTTCAATTTAGGTGAAAACCCTTACATGATGATGTGTTTTCATAACTTCTGTCATCAAATTCCATCAAAGGGTGAAGATAAAATGATCGAATTTAAGTGATTTAAGGATCACGAGAATATGTTTTCTTGGATATTTTCTAAGAAATCCCATCCAATGGTCAAGGTAAAATTTTGATTTTGATTTGGTATTAGTTCACGTGTTCCAAAGATCCATATAAGGCCCATAGAACAATATAGGAACGTCATTTTGAATGTCACGTGATAGATCCATATAAGGCTTTTAGAACCATGTCGGGAAAGATGAGGGGAAGCCCCTGACACCTGTTTCACGATTTTATCGATCATTTCGGTTTTTATGCACTTCATTATTGTACCGAAGTTTGCCGATTCGATTCGTCGTATTTCGGAATCCTGGTGACTATTTTATACTCCATTTGGAGTATTTTGATCTAATCTTATGACGAAAATTCCCGAACCTTGTTCGGATTAATCCGGATTTTCTGACCTACTTTATCTTCCGAGATTTCACGAGTTAACATTCGTCTCATTTCGGAATCCTGGTGACAATTTTATACTCCATTGAAGTATTTTTGATCTACTTCTTATGACGAAAATTCCCGAACCTAGTTCGGATTAAACCGGATTTTCTGACCTACCTTATCTACCGAGATTTAACGAGTTACATTCGTCTCATTTCGGAATCCTGGTGACAATTTTATACTCCATTGGAGTATTTTTGATCTACTTTTTCTGGATTTTGCCCTACTTATTATATCTTGACAACAAGCAAATCAAAAAGTTCGACATGAACAGGTCTCGATCAACTAACCTTGAGCGTGGAAGCCAGGCACGCTAACCATGAGGCCAACGTGCTACCGATATGAAAGAACAAAAGTATTATATATTTATACCGAGCGTCAATTCAAAATGATCCTCACTTTTGACTCCACTTAAATACGACTCGTCAGTTGTATCCAGAATAGGTGAACGCCTATGGCGCTAGTGAATAACCAAGTCCCAGGTGAGTGGTTCGTATCCCTCCGTGATATACTATTTTTGTTTTATTAAATACGACAGAAAGGAGCAAGGTGTAGTTTGAAAACAAGACGTTAGTTTGTTTCAAAACAGTTTGGAAACATTAATCTCTGATAATTTAAGATTTTCCACTCCTGAAGGGACTCTAGATCTATGAAATTCATTAATCCACTCAATCCAATTTCCCTGACATATCTACCGTTTCAAAATTCCCGGTCATCTTTGGCCCTTTTGACCTGATTTTAAAATTCCCTGACATTTCCAGCACTTGGAAAATTAAGTCAATTTCCCTGACATTTGCAGGTGTGTACGAAGCCTGGAAATATCCAAATGGCTCGCCCTATGAATCGCTAGCACAGATTGGATTGATTAGTGTTTCAAAATGGTGGACGAAGTGTTTGATTAGATAATTTACATATTGAGCTTCTTAAAGGGGCAACAAGGCATGTACATAGAAAATTCGAAATTTTTACATTTTCTGAATTTTTAGGGCAACATTTGGCTTAACATCTCTTTTTATACATTTTTTCTTAAAATGTATGGATAAACAATAAAATTTCAGCATTAAGCAGTGCAAATTCAGTTCAAAGCTTCTTTAAAAGGAGTCCAACTTATAGACTTGTTTAAAGAAGAATATCAGCAGCTTAAATCACGCCCGGTGATCATACAAAATGGATGGATGGGGGGGGGGGTAGGCGATTTCTGCAATGGCAAAATATGTAAGGTCTTCTAGTATTTTTTTGAACTGATACGTTTCTAAGATATGAGATCTATTATAAAAGGCGCATCATCATCAACGTGCAAAAGTCAATGTTATTGCTATAAATCAGGCAACAATGGTCTACACGACCTGTAATAAATAGGTATGAGGGGCGTTGTTATCACAACACTGACATTGCTCACTTTTTAAAGTTGTTTCAATGCGTTATATGTAAATGGGCGTGTGGAAGTCCCGTGGGTGGCAATAAAATAACTCGAACTTCAAATTAAAATATATATAAACTAGTATATTTCAAACTTCAATGTTCAAAATACAATGCTCTGTAATGTACAACATGAACTCTTACACACTACCCTACCTCGATAGCGCATGCGCGAATTTTTTGGCTTTCAACCACGTCGCTTTTGAGTATTTCGACTGCTTAGTCAAAAGGTTAATACGTTTGGTGCTCGGAGTGAGTCAATATTGCTATTCGCTGAACTTCAGTGTTGCAATAGTGAAGTCCATGTTCCAAGTTATATGATAGTTGAAGAAAGAATGTAAATAATATCGTTTTAAATTTTAAAATATTTGATATGTCATAGTACACGGTACACAGATGCAAAAGGTGATCAATACAGGGTACAAGGAATGTAAATTGCTCATTAGTACAGGGAGCGAGAAAGTAAGCTGATTATACAGACATACTATGTCCCGATCTCATGTACATTTACGTTGCAAACAGTGAAAATAATGCTAAAAAGGCCGCCTGTTGATGCTTTGAGGTGTCATCAATTGTTATTTAATCCAAATAAAGTAAACATTATTTTGTAGATTTAGACACGGGCTTTCAGGTCGTATACTAGTATGCATTTTAGTCATTACAGAACGCTAGATTATACGTGTTACTGGGGTATCAACTTGAAAGGAAATAACGAAATCAAATGTGAACACGTTAATGATAAATGACTATCCGCTATCAGGATTAATAACTACCCGCTATTCAGAATAATTAAAACTGCCTGAACTACATGTAAAGAATCTTTCTAATGTTCTATATAGCCCCTTGAATGGTCTAATTCACTACCGTCCTCAAAAAACGATCATTTAAAATATTTTGTTCAAAATACCATCCTGCCACGACTTGAGAGCATTTTGTTCTCCACGATTTGCTGTAGCGCTGATGACATCGTATTTCTCTATTATTGTAAAAAAACTATTACCAGATCGATGTAGTCTTATATGACGTGTTGAATGTCAGATGTTTTTGGATGGTATCTGCTCCAGTGATTTTGCATTTAATCATTAAACGCTCATCACAAGACACCTCGAAACAAACATTATCCTCTTTGTGACAAGAGGAAAAATGTTTCACAATATGTTATGCCTTACGGCAAAGTAAAGATACATTTCTGGGACGACGTTTTTTGCATCTTAAGATTTTAGAAAAACAATTAATTCACAAAAATACAGTTGAATAACATACTGGAAAACGTATCCACATATAACACGATGACACGCAGTTTAAATAACAGTTAACTGGGTTTTTTGTAACATATCAATGTAACATTTTCAAAGGGAAACTTACATGCTCCCTGTACGTTGATAGATTTACTGAAATGTATCGTGTATTGCATTGAGTTTTGCTTCACTGCGCCCACTATTATCTATCTTTGCCTAAAGTGGTTTTTTGCCAACAATATTCTACAAACTGCTTGATGAATCAATTCTATGTCTGGTAGAATACTAGAAATAAATGTAAAATGTATTTTACGTTCAGAAATATGGAATTAAACCCACGTCCTCCATTTGCAACTTAGCTGTACCCTGTTTCCATTTTAAACGTGGTCACGTGGTAGGGTAGTGTGTCTTACAACAACTACTGACAAGACAACGCCCAAACTCAGCTACATGTGAGTGAGAAAGACCATATAAGGGAACAATAGATATATAAAACTGACACAGTTTGCATAGTTGAATAACTGGTTTCAATAAAAGGTGAAAAGGGAACATGGTATTAAAAGAGTAAAACTGCAAACAACCTACTTAGGGACCTGTTATATTGAGATGAATAGGGATTGATTAATATGAACAGTAATAATATAAAATGTGAAAATGACCATGTTACATATAAAAAAAATAACCCCATTGTTACAAATTCACAAAAAGTGATATATCTATTCTTGTATTGCATTTTCTTTCACTGGACATATCTTAATTTGCATTGCTATTAGATACATTTTAAGGGTGATATGAAAATTGAACCACGAAAACAGATGTACTTTAAGTTAAAGGGAACTTTCTACCATACCCGCCATGCTATCTGACCCGAACAAGCCACCTTGTGGTGAGACTGGTAACTACCTGCTTGCATCTGCGTTATTACGCAGAGACATAAACGTATACACAAGGAAACGATAGGAGCTAACCTATTTTATCTCTGTTTACATTTTAACTTTAATACATCTTTACAAAAAATACAAAATACCTGTATATTGATTTTTTGACATTGACCGATTCTTGAATTGAATCGAATTTGTCCAAAGGTCTTGAAACGTAAAATACATTTATCTTTGACCTTGGGATGACCTTGTACAAGAAACATTAATATTGACCTAGGTTCATCTAATCATAATTCGCCAAGGGCCATAGTATCATCAAACGCCAAATACCTAGACATTGATCGTTTACCTTTGAATGAACTTAACTCTGACCTTCGGAGACCAACTTACTAAGGTTAAATGGTGTAGAAGGAGATGTCCCGACAGACAGACAAAATGACAGACAGACCGAACATGCTTTATAGTAGGTCTCGACATCTCCTTTTGCCCTCATACTTGATGGGCCAGTGAGCGTTCTACTAAGGTCAGAGGTCAAAGTCATTCTAGGTTAAAGGCAGAATCAGATATAGGGAGGTGACAAAATTACAAGCAACATGTACAACTGACGTACACTATTCCTTACAATCTCAAATACAATATCTCACAAAATATTTACGATATGTTAGAAATTGATGAAGTTATAATAGATTAAAAGTGCAAAATTGTAAATAATAAGTAACCATTCTTATAGAAGAAATATACAAAAGTCATTGTTGTTTTCCTGAAATAAAGTGTGCACTTTTGGGATTATATTTTTAGAAAATAGACATGAAAAGGAATGACATAAGCCAGAAATATTCTAAAATTGAAACATTTTTTTTGTTAGACTGCTTGCTAGATCCGATTCTCTCTTTAAAATGTCAATATCTAGGTTTACGCGTTTTTTACCCTCGGTCTGAGATTCGACCCTTGATGAGGCATGATTAGGTGACCTGAAGTCAAGGTCATTCCTATGTAAAATATCAATATCTAGGTATTTGGTGATTTAAAGTCCTTTGGGCTGCTGTGACCCTTGGCAACCAACGATTAGGTGAACTGAGTTCAAGACCAATGTTACTGGGTCAAGTTTGTTTCAAGATCAAAAATTAATATCTAAGTATTTGGCGTTGTAAGGACCTTGAGGGCTACAATGACCCTTGACGACACATGATTAGGTGACCTAAGGTCAAAGTCAATGTGTATTGGCCAACATTATTTCATGGTCACATCTAGGTACTAGTATCTGGCGTTTCACGAGGTTTGAACAAGTTCATCTCAATTCAAAAATCAGTCAAAGTCAAGTTATCAATACAGGTATTTTGCATTTTATGGAGACTGCTGCTATGTGGGGACCCTTCGTGATCCACTCGAACATGTAGATTTCTAGTATTTGTAAAGATGTATAAAAGTTAAAATGTATACTTTCCATGAGCTCCTATCGTTGGATTTAAATAAGGAGTATGGTTTTAAAATTGGCTGGGTCGTGGTTATGCAACAATAGTATGTTCGAAAGACCGCTGTGTAATGCCTGGATCACATTTGCTGCGAGTATTTTGTTCAAAATTGAATACATTTCTAAACACAATACTCAATCGGCCGGGCGTCGTAGTGAAAATCGGAGCAAATGTGACCAAGACATAAAACAATTGAATAATACACAACTGTATCAGTTTCACATTTACCGCGGTCAAAAGCATTTACAAAAATACCGCCAGAGTTGGCAATCATATAAAATGAAACCAATCCCGCTGTGATTCATAGAAATAACTAATTTACTGCATTGAGCTCAATGTTATAACCATGTCGATTTACATGCATGGAGTGTCCGATTCATTGTACCAAATTTAAACCTTGACTGTTCTCCAGAAAGCAATAAGCTGACATATACATCATATTTTACATTTTAATACAACTGAAAAGATAATAAATGTTTTAAGATAAAATTGACGTAGTTATAAATGTTTTCAG
Organism: Owenia fusiformis; assembly: GCA_903813345.2. Taxonomy (NCBI): domain Eukaryota; kingdom Metazoa; phylum Annelida; class Polychaeta; order Sabellida; family Oweniidae; genus Owenia; species Owenia fusiformis. The sequence goes on along the minus strand of CAIIXF020000011.1, from coordinate 644,754 downwards.
CGTAAAATCAAAGCACAACCATATCATTAAAAAAATAAAAAAAATACGCTGGGATTCCAACTGGATACAACTGACGAGTTGTATTTAAGGTGGCCTAAAGTGCTGCTTATTTTTTCGTGAAGCCACTCAGTGAAATTACGATTTCTCTGCACCCTGATGTTCAATCAACATCATTCGAGTATCTATATGTTCCTGACACGTTCTAGCATCCGGTTATGACAACGTCTACCCAATGTTTGCACGAGAAATTGACGTTATTCATGACTGAAATCGGGAAGACAAAAATATGTGATATTCTTTCAGAATTGTTTATAATAACTATTTACAAAAACGTTCCCGAGACACAATCCATTTAGGTAGGGTTTGTTTTAAAGTCGAAAAGCCCCAATAAGACAATACAAACCCAGATTAAACCCGGAAGAATGCAGATTTCATGTAATGATTTACGTTCATGTAAACAAGTAAAGTACATATAATCCCCATATAAAACACTGGCCTACGTGACATGTAATAACAGGTTCAAATTGAAAAAATTGAAAATTTTCAACATAGCATTTGCTTCCGTATTCTGTATGCCCCTCTACCTGCTTAATAAGGCAATGTATCTTCAAATAAAACCTTAGCCAAGTAGATTAGAGTCTCTGGAACACTTTTGTAAATAGTTTTCACAAGCAATCTTGTTTGTGAATCTCAAATTTTGTCTTGTGGACCTTGCTATTCCCGGACGCCCAAACGTGTCAGGAACACATATATATTTGAATGATCTTGATTGGACATCAGGTTGCAGAGAAATCGTATTTTTACTGAGTGGATTAATGAATTTCATAGATCTAGAGTCCCTTCAGGAGTGGAAAATCTTAAATTATCAGAGATTAATGTTTCCAAACTGTTTTGAAACAAACTAACGTCTTGTTTTCAAACTACACCTTGCTCCTTTCTGTCGTATTTAATAAAACAAAAATAGTATATCACGGAGGGATACGAACCACTCACCTGGGACTTGGTTATTCACTAGCGCCATAGGCGTTCACCTATTCTGGATACAACTGACGAGTCGTATTTAAGTGGAGTCAAAAGTGAGGATCATTTTGAATTGACGCTCGGTATAAATATATAATACTTTTGTTCTTTCATATCGGTAGCACGTTGGCCTCATGGTTAGCGTGCCTGGCTTCCACGCTCAAGGTTAGTTGATCGAGACCCGTTCATGTCGAATTTTTTGATTTGCTTGTTGTCAAGATATAATAAGTAGGGCAAAATCCAGAAAAAGTAGATCAAAAATACTCCAATGGAGTATAAAATTGTCACCAGGATTCCGAAATGAGACGAATGTAACTCGTTAAATCTCGGTAGATAAGGTAGGTCAGAAAATCCGGTTTAATCCGAACTAGGTTCGGGAATTTTCGTCATAAGAAGTAGATCAAAAATACTCCAAATGGAGTATAAAATTGTCACCAGGATTCCGAAATACGACGAATCGAATCGGCAAACTTCGGTACAATAATGAAGTGCATAAAAACCGAAATGATCCGAACAACGTTCGGATAAAATCGTGAAACAGGTGTCAGGGGCTTCCCCTCATCTTTCCCGACATGGTTCTAAAAGCCCTATATGGATCTATCACGTGACATTCAAAATGACGTTCCTATATGGTTCTATGGGCCTTATATGGATCTTTGGAACACGTGACGTAATACCAAATCAAAATCAAAATTTTACCTTGACCATTAGATGGGATTTCATAGAAAATATCCAAGAAAACATATTCTCGTGATCCTTAAATCACTTAAATTCGATCATTTTATCTTCACCCTTTGATGGAATTTTATGACAGAAGTTATGAAAACACATCATCATGTAAGGGTTTTCACCTAAATGAAAAATGAAAAATGTTTCATGAAAAATATCATAATGTTATGATTTGTATTTAAATAAGACCGTTTCATCTAGATACTTGCTGGATAATATTTCATTAAAATGCACTTTAAAAATATTTCAGGATTTGCCTTAATTTATCAATGTAATGTAAGTATTAGATTGACTCTCAAATAGGGTTCTATTTTAACTTTTTATTGAAATTAATACTAGGCAGGACTTACTCTCTAAATAGCTAATAAAAATTCAACCCTTGGATGTGATTTCGTTGAAAAAAAAATATGACAAGTCCAGAATCAAATGATTTGTCCAGAACCTCTTAAGATCCTGTTGTAAGGATATGACACGCAGGTCTCTCCTTCTGTATGATCACCTGTCCAGAAGATAATTCAACTACATGAAGAACATTTCGGTGACATGATGCACAGTGAAAGATTTTCCACATATTCATATTTTCTTTTAAAAGAGCTTTAATTCCGTTATATACTCAGATCAAGGCCAGTTTAGCATACATTTCGCATACAAATCGCTGTGCAATAATGGATTTCAAAGAAATGTTTGACGTTTTCAATAATCTTTTTTCTTTTTGATGAAATGTAGTTATTTATTCTAAAAATCAATCGATGTCATACACAAAATGCATTTAAGTGGTATAAAGTACAGAAGCAGAGTAAAAATATGTATTTTAGAACATCACCTTGTGTTACCCAATTGTAGCGACTCTTGCCCATGTTTCTATCAATATAAAATATGATATCATACAGACCTGTTCAAGGATTTTGGCCAAAAATCATCCCAAATGATGCATCCACAATAGGGGCATATAATGTCAAAGTTCTTTTTTATTGATTTTCTTTACAAATATGTACAATGTTCTCTCAGCATGACAAGTTTGGAATCATGTAACATGTGTAAAAGTTTCAAGAAAATCAGTAAAGTGGTTTTCCTGGAATCACGATGACAAGATTTATCCAAAAAACTTCAAGATGGCCGCCAGAATGCAAGATGGCCGCCGAAAGGTCAATTAGCTCTAGAACTCCTTACCATATCATATATGTGGAAATTTGAAGTAAATCCGTTTGGTTTTCCTGAAATTGTGATTACAAGATTTATCTTAAAACGTCCAAGATGGCTGCCAGAATCGCAAGATGGCCACCGAAAAAATAATGAGGTCTAGGACTTTTTACCATGTAACATGTGTGAACATTTGAAGTACATCTGTTACGTGGTTTTTGTGAAATCGCGATGACAATATTTATCTAAAAAAAATTCCAAGATGGCTGCCAGAATGCAAGATCTCTCTTGCCGCAAAGTTAATCAGCTCTAGAACTTCTTACCATGTAACATGTGTGAAAATTTGAAGTAAATCCGTCTGATGGTTTACCTGGAATCGTGATAAGAAAGTGAGACTTCAAAATGCCACCTTGTCTAACCCCGTTTTGGTGCCTTTTGCCCCTGTTTCTATCAATAGAAGAGGTGTTTTCTTTAAGAAGGAAGTCTGTTCTTCCAAACGGTACAATAATTTTATGTGGGAAAGTACCGGACAACGAAACCCCTTTTCTAGAGCCCTTTTGGAAATCAGATCAGGGACTCTGTCTGGATGAATCAACCAGGATCCGTATGCAAAATCGTTTTGTTTTGACAATCTAACTTCTGAATCAAGTTTCAAACGCCAGGAATGAATTTCATGTTCAGAAATCTTGGATTTCGGGTCTAAGCCCTACGTGTACATATTGTACATTGTATTTGGGATTAAGAAAAAAGCCAGATAAAGAAACGATATAAAGGACGATTCTCGGTTTGGAGAACAGTCTCCTGGGCTAATAATTTTTTTCATGAAAAATATAAAAATATTACCCAAATTAAACTATGGAAAATTCAAAAGAGGACATTTAAATCTACAAGATTTAAAAATAACAAATTGGTCAGAAGCAGGGATAACGCTCAATTAGACCGATTCAATAAAATACAACGTCTCGATTTGGGGAAAGAAGTTCATCAGTGTACTGCGCTAATATCTTTTTGCGACAAATCTAGAAATATTACCCAAATTAAATTATGACTATTCAAAAGAAGACAGTCAAATCTATATTATGTAAAAAAAATCAAATTTGTCCGAAGCAGGGATAATGCTCATTTAGATTGATGAACTTCGTTCTCCAAACCGAGAATCGTCCTTTAATTTTCTACTGTCTGTAAAGTACATTTAATCATTTTAAATTACATCAACACAAAGGGATAGATACAATCAATCGATGCATATTAGTACTTTATTTGTTTCTGCAAAACAGTATTTTTGGAAAATGTCCGTTTCCCAAGTCCCAGGCACTGCATCAAATGTGGAATATCTGGTAATTTCTATTCGTGCTTAGCCGGTCTAGAAACTCGTCGTATCTAGAGATTTCTAGGCGTGCTAAGATGTGCTTAGAGCTGACGTGGACAGATAGTCCATGGTATGACTTCCGAATATGACGGATCCGTACCACACTATATCGCAGCAACATTTGAAGCAATATTTATGAAGGTGTACATGTCTTGATTCTTTTAAAATATCATTTGTTAAAAAAACTTCCGGCTTTCGGGTCGAAAAACGGCTTTCATCACAAGGGGTAAAAAAAACGTAAATATTTAGATTCGAACTTTTATACATTTTATAAGACACAGACCGTTATTCTAAGCATACGAACAAAAATAAAATACATGCATTAAAAATATACTATTTAATTTTACCGTAGATGTCGGTGTTTAATTAGTGTAATTATGCAAGTAAGTTTTTCAGATTTTGTTTGATTTTTCAAATATGAGCCAAGCCGATTCAACAAAATTATATGGAATATTTAGGTAATTTATGATTGGGAATAAATTAGTTTTCTTACCATTTGAAACACTTTATTACCAGAATTTTTCCATATAATCGCAAGGTGTCTAATAGCAAATTATTGTTCCTGTTTTACAAAACATAATACAATAACAAATAGGTTAGTTTTATATCTAATTAAAGGTTACAGAGGTATTGAAATGTTCATATGTTCCACGGGCATGTCTAATAATCAATTAGAGTCATATGCAATCGAACGCCTTGAAATTCTTCCTCGACGTTACTTGTGGCTATCATCAAGTTTTCTGATGGCTGTTTGTTTTTCGACCTTACTGCTGGATACAATCAAATTTTAGGAAGATAATGATAACGATTTTTCTCAATTATTCATGAATTCGATCGAGTCTTGATGGTTGTGTTATAAGCAACTAAGCTATATCTAACTACGGGAAATAGAATTTTAGCTGTAGTCCCAATTAGTCAAGCAAGAGCAACAGGCCCGCCTTTATTGATAATTTTCACCGCTGAATAAAAGCCCATATCTCAAAACGTATTGAGACCCCTTTTGTGAAAAACAAGCATAATTTAAACATTTGTCATACCAATATAAAAAAGATTTATTTGCAGCATTTATCTTATTAATACCTGAGAAACAATACAAAACGTCGATACACTGATTACATATTTTTGGGTATTGATAAGAAAAATAACCTCAAACTTATAGCTTAAAACCTAAATCATATATTTAAAATCATTTTGCATTATTTTCTGTTGCATTGTGTACTCCAAATTGTGAAAAATTGGGCTTTTATTTTTTGGTGATTTTTTGACCTCTGTTAATGGCAGGCATAATTCAGCCTAAAAGCCGGAAGTATATTGAACATTTAAAATAAAAATTATTAGGGGACATATGTAGGTATGTTAATGTAAGGTCAAATATCGCTGCGCTATAGTGTGCTACCAACTCCTTTATTAGACGTCCTATAGATTTCATACCATGGACTAAGAGCGTGACAAGAGTCTAGAAATCTCTAAGCACGCCGTGGCTAGACATACCAAGGCGAAATTTGTCGGAATGTTAAATTGCCATGTGGGATTTTGCGCTATATATGGGCACAGTTAAATCATAATTACCGCAAGTGTTTATATTTCGTCTTTTGTGTTACCTATATATGGGATATCAATCAAAAAGAATGTGCTTTCACTTTATATCAAACCTGAGTCACGAAAAGTGCAAAAGTGCGTAAACTTGTTATAGATTAAGAGGGCCTGTTTAAATGGATATTTCCAATAATTCCCATTATTTCGTCTCGACTAGTACCAGGTCCGAAGCCATCATTTGCTAAAGGAATGACTTTTGAATTATTCCAGGGGTGGGGTCACATTTGATAATTGCTCAGAATCTCACGAAAACTGCTCAAAATGGTGATTGTATTATTGGCCGGGAATGCAGTATTATTTTAAACAATACATCTCTGTCGGCGATCGGGAAGAGGGCTAACTAAAAGCTGAAATTACAAATAGCTTATGATCTATACACATTATCTTTTCATAAACAACTATTGATTTAATATCTGATATATGTGGATGGATATTTCTTATTTTGGTTTAAAAAGAAACTGAATATAGGGTTGCAAAATGAGCGAGACGTGAAATTTTCACCATTCTGAACATTTTCAAGTGACTTTGGGGCAAAATTTTGAATTGTGAATCCCCCTGGAAAATTTGGGGAATTTTTTCCTTTGGGAAAATACTTGCTGTATGTTTAGAAAACCTTCCTCCTGGCTACACATATAGGTATACATATAGGTATACACATTACTAAATATGACTATTAATCACCCTCTCCATAATGATGATAGTGTAACGAAATTGCCCCCATAATTCACTTTCTAATGGTACATTTAATTACGCAATACAAGTCAAATAACCATTGTAAACTGTGAATATAAAGAACCATTCAGTGTGTGTCACGTTCGTAATTTTGGTGTATTTTGAGAGTATTTCCGTCTGCTGCATATCTCTATACTGCTGACGGTGTTCCATGGAATTGAGAGTTAGTGTGCATTTAGAGATGCCATTGACGTCACAATCGAATACTGGGTATAAGAGATTGTGTAGGATCTCAAAAGAACGCACAGATTGTTGTGAAATCTCAAACAAGTGGTATCTCAGAGCATCTCAGATTAAAGCCAAAATCTCAAACAGGTAACGTCTCAGAATGAGATGGAAATAAAATCTCAAAGACCACACATCTCTGAATGAGATCAGATTATTCAAAATCTCAAAGAAGGCACATCTCTGAGAACAGATTGATGCAAAATCTCAACGGGTAAAGAGATTCGATGGACATCTCATGAAAGTAACATCTCAGAATGAGACAGATGAGATTGAAATGAAATCTCAATGGGTAACATCTCAGATGAGATTGCTAGATTGCAATACGAGATATCTTATGGGTAATAAAGGTTCCCTTTTGATGGGGTTTGGTTGATTCCCTTCGGATGTGAATGACTGAATAAGAATGTCGGTTGTGGTGTGAATACTGAAGCACAAAAGGATATGATGAACTAATGAGAGTTCTGTTGGTATTTTGTGGCGTTGAAGTTATGTGATTGATTGGTGCCAATGATAAAGCCAGGGAGAACTTATTGGCGGAATAGATTATTGCAAAATACACGGTGGTCTATAAGAGACAAAGTCATAATGAGTTTATGCCGTTTGATGAATCTGTTTGTGATTGTACCCTAGGAATTGGGTCAGGTATTTAAATAATACACACCATATTTTACGACGTGATCGGCGGTATAGATTACGTCAGAGTTTCACATTCTGGGAAGCGAGACAGGCTTCAATAAAAAGAACTGCCAAATTGGGATAAGAGCAGCCAGAAGGCTGAATATCCTAATTGGTTGGGGAACAAGGTAACTAGTGAGGATATGTTAGTATAAAAAGACAATTGCCTAGCTATGTAATCCCATCGTGATTTGAGAATCCCGATTGGGGAGATACCAGACAGGAACTGAAGAGTGACTTTCCCTAATTGAGAAATTCACAGGTACATTGATTATTTAAAGAACTCCCCAATGGGATGATCCCAATATGATTATCCCATTGGGCCTTTCATAAGAGAGAACAAACAAGAGAGATATCCCGTTTGGATATACGATTACCCCATTGTGATATATTTTAGTTTCCTTATTATCTTTAGTTGTGAACCTAGTGGCAGTTACACTACCAAAAAGGGTTATAAATCGGAATTGGAACATTACAACTAGGACTCACACAAGGGTTTTTACCTGGAGTCCGCCCATGCCTATAAACTAAAAACTGACAGCAAACCGGCTCCACGAGCACACTACCATAGCATAAAAAAGGAGTCCGGTTGCGCTGCAATAGTGACCCGTATCATGTTCGATTATACCATTCATTTTTAGTGTATTACAAATCATGCTAGAATAAACCCATGCGAAACATATGGTACTGTATTATACGGTTTGGATATTTCTTAAAGACTTTTGTTTTGATGAGTCCACACCTTCGTTAAACGAAGCTTATTATATTTGTTTAAGACAATATTAAGACTCATTTAATAAATGTTGTCATAATCCGTCCATTTCTTTGAACTATTTTGACAATTAAAACAAATAACAATTAATCCGCCTTTCTGATTACATTTTGCCAATGTATTGCCTGACTTTATTACTTCTGATTTAACCAATATGATACAATATTGATTTGAATTACTTTCACATGTGTAAGTCCATTGTTACTTATCAAAACGCGTCGTCGTAATGCGGAGGAGGTGGATCCGTGGGTTGGAGTGACCCCCATCAGTTGTCTTCCTCGTTTTTTGTATTTATTTCTCCCGAATAGTTATGTAAGAGGGGTTCTAATTATAATATGCTTTCGGTTTGGGGTTGTGTTGGGGTTTCTGTTTTCACGTTAACATGAAACAATTATTTTATCCTTTCGCTACTAGGTTGTAGATAATACACGAATCAAATAGCATGGATTTTTGTAATCAGATTGATTCATATTTTTTAACTTATTGTTTTCTCTAATTAATTGGCGACTTGTTTGAAGTCACTTAAACAGGATTTGTATTTGATCAGACTTGCTTATTTTCCCTCAGTGTATTTGGTGTTCCTCGTGTACAAATGCTTGCATTTTTATAGATTAATTAATGTTCAAGTTTCTTCTTAATTTGTGTTTTTAATGATCTATCACGTAAAAAACAATAAAATTTGATTTTTAGGAATAAACAAATCGATGATGGTATGGAACTACATAACCAACAGAACTCGTAATAAAACATACTCAGTAATGAAAAGTGCTTCATTCATACAATCGAAATCAAAGAATACAATACCCCCTGTATTCACTATTGTCTCCCATTCCAGACAATCTCTCAATGTCAGTGAGTTTGTTTCTGTTTCCCCCGTAATGAAATTGAAATATGTTGCCACCAATGTTAAGTACGCAATTAGGTGCCGTTTAAAAATGAGACTAGAGGCAAAAATATCTCTATTTATAGATTACAGTATACCCTTTGATACCAATATGTATTTCAACCTCTTAAAGTGGTTAAATATTCATGTTGTCTTCATTGAAGTTCAGGATAAACATGTATACTCCCTTGTTTGGGAATTATAGTTTTAAAAAAGTTCCCTAGGTACATGGGGAGTATGTTACCCCATAGTTTCTCCTCATAATGAGAAAGTGTGGTCAAGGTGTAACCAAAACTATGGAGGAGTAGGACATTCACTTTAATATGATTTAAGGTTACCATATTATTCATAGGGGTTAAAAGGTTTAATGCTTGTTAAATATATTTTTGGATTTACTGTACATGATATGCTGGTATCTAAATTGTTTCATGCATCTTTTTCATCATCAAACAAATATATTATTAAACATATGTGACATAAATGAGAATGCTGTATGATTGAAGCATGACTTATTTGTCTCAATTATAATTGATTTATTGGTGTATATTTTAATCTTTGATTATCCCAGAGTTTAACCTCTATAGGATATTTCAGTGAAACGGCTCGATTTGTGGGAACTGGTGAACTATTAATGTGAACTGTTGACATGACAACCTGATACCAATCAATCAAATTTCAATATGCACCCATGCCATTATTTTTGCCCAATATTTTAAGCAGTTACAAGTAAATAACCCCACATAGCCATACCAAATGTCAAATAGGGACCCGATACCAAACTAAATGTTTCAATATAGGACTGATTATCTGGGAAACAATCAAAATCAACCTCAATTTTTATTCACTATCAAAGAGGATGGTGTTTGAATATGGCTATTCACCGTTCATTGAAGGCTGCTTTGCACCTTCCACCTGACTGTGACCAATGACAATTCTGCAGTAAACTTTGTGAAATATATAAAAAGTGTTAGCATTGGAAATTAATAACAATAAATAAAATGAGTATTTGCTATTCATACCAAGGTTAAGATTGAGTCTATTGCCAGGTAGGATGGGTTGTTCTATTATGAGAAATCTAACAATTTTAAGCAGTGTAAAAACTAAATTGAATTAAAAGAATTCCATTATATATAAAGACCACTGACAAACCATACAATTCAAAGGAGTGGGTCGGGTGTGGTAAGAGTGTGGTTTGGAGATGGTATAAGAGCAGCACAGGTATGGGTGATATATAATGTTTACATAAGTTATAACAACAATGTTTAGTTCCACAGCTAGGACAACATGAGTTTACTCAGATCTGGATTAGATATAGATTTAATGAAAATGAGCATCCAAGATAAATCATTATACTTATAATCATTTATCATTCAATTAATCATTATCAAATAATTATTAATGATACTGAAAAAGGAACACATTGAAGTGACGAATCTGAACTAAACATACAGAGGCAATCAGAACATGCCACCTAGATAGATATCACATTTTAGTACATTTTTAAGCTCAAAATGTACAGAAAAGTATCATTTAGATGGATTGAATTATCAGTTAAACCTCTTTACAAATCTAAAATATGGTCCCCAAGCACAATAATGTACATTGCAAATGTTTACAATAAGGCAAAGATATGTAAGACCTTCACTGACAATATAAAAAATACACTTCGACCAATTTACGAAAAAAGATCACATGATTATGAATGTAAATATCTCCCACAAAATGCATCAAGTTGGGTTGTTGCTATAGAACAACAATCTATCAACCTTTGGTATCAATTTAAGTTGTGTTTTTCAGAATCTCACAGCTTTTACTAAAACTCTTTTTAATAATCTGTCCATATAACTATAGCCTTAAGGCTTATGGTGATTAATGGTAACTTATTTTTATAAGTTGAGTTTATGACTGACAACTTGATAATCCGCTCATATCCCTTACATCAAAACAGGCAACGCCTTCGTCACGCTTCTGATCTCAATGTGAATCACGTGTACGGCATATGCGGTCAGTATTTAGTCAAATATTTCGAAGTGCACACGGAGAGATATTTGACTTCGATTTAGTATCCACCACCTCCCTACAACCACAGTTCACCTTTTTTATAAATATGATTAGGCTTTTACCATAAACTCTTTACAATTCGTCATATTCCCCAACTGTAAATTCATACAGTTACTATTTCCAGCACTTTGTTCAAGACAAACAAAGTTCATAGCATATGCTCATGATATTTATATTGACATTAATCATGATCATCATACGCAGTTTCAAGCATTCATAGTCGTTCGCGACAACGACATTCGCCGGCGGTACCCGGCCACCAAGTACCTTACCATGATTGCTTGTTATAATGAACTAAGTTTACTTGAATTTCGATATGATAATCACCTTATTCCGACATCACAGGTATAAGGCCATCATCGGGCTCTTTGGCTGCACTGGCCATCGTCTTAGAGCTGATTCATCACTAAATTTGCTTATTCACGAGCGTAATTTCAAATTTCTACCCTTGCAGGGTTCAACGTTCAGGTTTATTCAGCTACCTCGCTTCTTCATATCAAATGCATCACGCTGCATTTTTATAACTTCATAAACAATGTATTGTTCATGCAAATATGGCCTAATCACATTTGCGCCGTAGTTATGGAACTTTAGCCAAAAGTGTATATTATTACATTGTATATATGTGTATGTTATTATTGTTTACTTATTAAATATATTATCATTATCTATATAAACAATAATTGTTGTCTGTCATAAAGTACAAAATATGTCATGGAAAATATACTGAAATTAATGGTTAAATAAAAATCACATTGCTCGGTTTCCTCATTTGCAAGAATATAAGGTTTTTGAAAAGATATTTAGGACTCAATTTGTCCACAAAGCACATTCTGGAATGTGTAATAACAAGTTAACTGACTTCTTGATCTATTGTTTTATAAACATATTAGCAACATCCTTTTCTTATTTAATCATTAGATTTAGACTCTTGATTACAATTATAGTCTTATTATTAAAATTAACATTGATATAATTCAAATAAATTCACTAACTACAGGTATAACTTTTATTCTCGTGACTCTTCAAGTCTTTGATGTCTAAGAAATAATAAAATCATGTCTGGACTATATTTTAACATATTGATCACATGCATTTGTTATATCATTATGTACATGTTATTCTTTAATAAGTCTTATATAATAAGATTAGTCAGTTCAGTCAAAATAAACTTCCCTTTAGAATAACTAATTTTAAATACTTTGTTTCATATTCATGCAAACTTCTGATCTACCTAAATAGAAAAGTCAAGTATCAATCCCGGGAGCATCATTCATTTGACTCTAATCGTTATGTCATTTTACTGAAAAATTTTGTAAAGATAAAACTGTTTACCTAAGTCAGAGTTAAAACGTTTATGTGATCAAATTAACCAATGCTTCGATCATACAACATTCTCATAGTTGCGATATGCGTAATGGAATATTTGATAGAAGATGCATTAAACAATTCAGATGTCAGGATAACAGGTATAGCAGTGGCAATATTTTATGGCAACCATTTACCCTTTTAACCACTATTAACAATATATGGTAATCTTAAATCATATCAAAGTGAATGTCCTGCTATTCCATAGTTTCAGGAACACCTTAACCACATTTTCTCATTATGAGGAGAAACTATGGGAAGATGTTTCTTGGAACTGTGGAAGAAATACTAGCAGGGTCCACACTTTAATGAGTGTCAAAACAGGTGACCGCAACCACACTTTAACATATCTTGAGTGGTAAAAATGTGGTTAAAAAGGTCATCTTTTAACCACATGAGGAGAAAACAAACGTTTCTTCTTAAGGAAAGCTAGTGGCCGTGGGGGTGTTGGATATCCTACACTCTTGTACCTCCTCTGTATATCTCTACTATGATCCAGACTTCTGGTTTCTCTCCATAGGGACTTATTCTGCATTGAGGTAAGCACTGTACAATTTGCACAACTGAACACTTCTCCAATCTCAACACCTAATTCTGAAAAGGTTTTCAGCCTCTAATTTGTCGTCATTTTGTGCTGATTTGTATTTGTGTCTCGGTAAATTGGAGGTTTGGTATCACATAAATCTTATCATGATATTCAAAGAAATCTTGTGCACGTTTAAATTGAAATTTTTAGTTGTGCAAGAGCATGTTCTAGGCATGTTCTAGGCGCCGCATCAGAAAAAATTCAGAATTATTATAGTTTTGCAAAATTTGCAGAATATTGAATTTCTGTTGATTTTTGCGGAATTTTTGCGGAATTCATCCTTTGATAACATAAATTCATCTGACCTGACCTGCGTTGGAACTGAGTTGGAATCGAATATTTGCGACCCTATCCGAATCATTCAATTTTGACAGGTCCCACCCCTACTTATTACTAGTTAACTAATAACTAAATGTTATTGTTAAAAGACATGGAAATAGTTCAAATACATGCACACATTAGAAAAATATGACAGTGTTATTTTGAATTTTACCCATTTCGACAAAAGGTACCTCGAATAAATGTCGCTATAAAATGCAGAATTTTTGCAGAATTTCACATTTTGGCTTGCAGAATTTTAATTTTTTTCTGGTAGAATTTTGCATTTTGTAGCACAGAATTCCAGCAGTCCTGTTTGACGTTTTTATTTAAAGTGTGATTTATCACTGCGTATTGTTTAACTCTTAAATAAAATACTATATTATGAAACCTCAAATGTGAACACCTGCCAAACTGAACACTTTTGGCCGGTCATAGTGGTGTTCAGATTAGACAGGTTCGCATCTAGTCAATTGTACCAATATATATTTCCAGGGAGATTGCATTCACAAGTCAGCTGAGAAAATATGGAATAGAACACTACTACATGGGCTTTTACATACACTCCTGTCCAAAGATGGTTTACAAGGTAAATGTTACTGTGCTATTTCTGCACAAGTACTAACCAAACCCCATGATACCGTGAGCTTGGTCGGTGGTGACATGGTTTAGGCATGGGGCTATGGTATATGTAGTATTGAATCATGTTACTGTGCTATTACCACACAAGTACTAACCAAACCCAATGATACCGTGAGCTTGTACAGTGGTAACATGGCTTAGGCACGGGGCTATGGTATATGTAGTAGCGAATCATGTTACTGTGCTATTAGAGATTTTACATTTTGGCATGCCAACCTAAGGTCCTTACCATGGCATGGGTGCACTAAGGTCCTATCACTTTTGGAAGAGTTTATTTTCATTCAAAAGGTAGTATAGGAGTCGACACATTTTATAAGCACAACATTTGAGTGGAGTCAGTTACTTGAATAAAACCTAGACATTGCAAATCTATATAGTAATGTATTAATATAGTATATAATTTATCAATTGTGCAAAAGACCCCATGCAAAACAGTTCTAATTTTAAAGACAATCTTCCCATTACAAACCAAAGGCTTTACCAAAATGCCAAAAAATCACCATTGTTTTTATATTATTGCAGACATTTATGGTTACTAGTTTATTGACTTAATTTTACATACAGGCACAATTCTAAAAAATCTTACTTGGAAATACAAATTAAGGTGCTAAGGAAGTTAACAGGAAATGACAAAACAAAAAATGTCAAAACCATGCTGGATTTTGAAAAATTTTTGAATCAAGATAACAGAGTTCTGTTTGGACCTCCAGTCAGTTTAATTAGTTCCACGTATCATTTACATGGCCGGGAACACAATGGAAAAGGTCAGAATGACCATACACATGGTGAAATAACCTTTTCGGCCCTCTGAAAATGTGACTGAAAAATAGCAATTATTGTTTCAAACAATTTTTTTTAAATTTCAAAGATTGTATCATTTAGAGCAATATATTAGACACATTTTCTGAAAAAATCAAGAGATTCTGTTCATTGACCTTTCCTTAGCACCTACTTTTAGCTATTTTTCAGTCACATTTTCAGAGGGCTGAAAAGGTTATTTCATCATGTTTATGGTCATTCTGACCATTTTCCTTGTGTTCCCGGTCATGTAAATATGTTGAACTAGTTAAACTGACTGTAGGTCCAAACAGATCTCTTATCTTGGTTCAAAAAAAATTCAGAATCCAGCATGGTTTTGACATTTTTTGTTTTGTCATTTCTGTTAACTTACATAGCACCTTAAATTACACATTAAAATGTGTTGCATGAAACACATTGATGAATTTGTTCATACAAACTGGAGAAAGTATATAATCTGGGTTCTCCACTTTCAATGAACACATTTTTTGTACTTTCTCCTGCATGTATGAACAAATATTTTGTGTCCATTCTCCAACATGCATAAGCAAATGATTTGTACTTTCTCCATTGTGCATGAACCAAAACGTTGTTCATTCTCTTCCGTGTTTTCAATCAATGTGTCAGAACGAATAAAATGTACCTAAACCAGTGAGTATGAACGAATTTAATGTACTACAATATCTATAATGTGTATGAAGAGACATTACGCTCTTTCTCCAGTATGGACATGCATATGAACTAACACGCCTGTGGATATACTTTCTCCAGTATGTATGAACAAATATCATGTACTCCATTGTTTATGAACACACATTTTGTATGATCAAATACTATGTACTTTCTCCAGTGTGTATGAACGTACAGAGTATTGGTTAAATAACTAGTGCAAGTACATAATATTTGCTCATACACGCTGGAGAAAGTACATGATATTTATCAATACACACAGTTAAAATTTATTGTTTCATAGAAACACTGGAAAATATAAATAGTAGTCCATACACACATACACAGAAAGTAAATAAAACAATAAAATATTGGTTTAGGCACATGGGAAATTAACCTAGTTTCGATTCATACATACTGGAGAAAGTATACACAGAGGAGTGTGACTCAGAAAATGTGACTCAAAAACAGTTAAAAGTTGGACTTTTAGAAAGGTCACCAGACAGAATCTATTGCATTTTTGAGAAACTGTGCCAAATATATTATTTGAAATTATAGAAGATTTTGAAAATTTGAATTCATTCCTAAAAATAGAAAAAATGAGAAAACTGCTTTAGAAAGCAATCCATTCTCTTTTTATGATCACAATTTTTGTTTCAGACAACTTTTCAAAACTTCAAAGCTCCTATGACATGTATGATTTAGAGTAATATATTGGGCACATTTTCTGAGAAGTATTCCACATGATGTTTAGGGTCATCCATTCATACAAACTAGAGAGAGTATGAGAATATTGATTAATTCAATCTGAGTAATATGATAGATAGTTGGTTCTTCAAAAAGAGAGGTTTACTTAGATTTTGAATATCAAATAGATTTGGATCAAGTGTTATAAAGAATCTGATCTTCTTAACTTACTTAACTTCGAGCATGCAGATAAATATTCAATGGATTTACCAAAAATGCAAAGTTCCTGTGACAATGGCATTTATTTTTAATGCTCAAGAAAGTACTTTGCACCCTCCCGCCAAGTTAGGAAGAAGCCAGAGCTTTCATTCTGGTACACATCGCATCTAGAAACATGTCTGTGTCTATCATGTAAGAAGAGAGGGTCAAGGTAATCCATGATGGAGAATTTTGGAAACCCTTCTTAGAAATTGCTATGCTGAAAATGGGCTATTGGTATACACTGTGTACAAGTAATGCAGATTGCTCCGATTTTCACTACGGCGCCATGCCGATTGAGTATTGTTCAAAATTGAATACAATATTGAACAAACGGAGCAAATGTGACCCAGGCATCAGTGTAGTATGAATTTATTTTGTTAGGGTGCCAGTCAGAGCTCTTAATGCAAGTACTAAGTTTGCAAACATGCATGTCAACCATGGCCAATTAGAAAAGTGCACCCCTTCTATATGATAATATAAACCCTTCCTACACCTTGGTTTAGCTTTGGATCACTATGCTATCACTATGTGGCAGAAATGCATTCTGATTGGATATAAATGATCACATGACTTAGTTCACCAAGGTATCAGGAGATGGCATGCCAAAATGTAAAATCTCTATTACCAAACAGGTACTAACCAAACCCAATGATACCATGAGCTTGGTCAGTGGTAACATGGCTTAGGCGCGGGGCTATGGTATATGTAGTAGCGAATCATGTTACTGTGCTATTACCAGACAAGTACTAACCAAACCCCATGATTCAGTATTGAAAATTCATACATTTAAATATTGAATAATATATTTATATAGGTTAAAACCGTTGTGTATGTGCATTAGTTATCATAATATTGATGTACGAGGGGGTATCATTAATTAGTGAGACTTTTCTGAGGCAGCATCTTATATTCATTCAATTGCAATAAAACTTGGTAGGTATATGCCCTTGGGAATAGGGTATTGAATGAACACACTCATTAATTTATTTTCATAGATACCTAGCAACATAATAAAATAATTTTATAGAACACAACCACACTCCCTCCACTTGCCTGACTATGGGCCTGTTATATGTGTGGCATAACCCAGAATGTGCATCAATATACATTTTTTTACAAAATACATGTTTATCACCAGAATAATATTAAATACAATGACGAAGTTCATCGGGTAGGTTACTTGATCCATAACAAAAATGTTCTTAATTGTTACTACCCAAAATGGTAAAATTAAAAGAAAACTTTTGTTATCGGCCAAACATCAAATTCATTACAACATATATTTGTGCTTTCAGGAGATACAAATGGGACTATAGAACTTGACAATGTTATGGTGCTCTATACGAGGCAGGCAAAGCCATATATGATATACAAAGCTCTAGGAGAAAATGTATGCGACCAAGAGGAAGTTTTACAGTATGCTAAAATAGTTGGACGAACTTGTTGTGAACGCATGCTATTATACAGGTCCTAAATTCATGTAATTTCAAAAGGACAATTTGTTGCAAGTAAAAAGTTATTCCCAATGATGGCATGTATGCAATATATGATTGTGATATTCAATACAATGGACTTATAATTCTGCACAATATACTGTTGTTCAGTACAATAAAAGTAATGATTAATACAATAAATTCATAGTTCTGTACACTGCATTTCAGAATGATTATGTTGCATACAACACACTTATAGTTCTACACAATGCATTGCTGTTCAGTACAATAAACTCATAGTTTTGTACAATGAATTGCATTTCAGAATGATTATGTTTCGTACAATGCACTTATAGTTGTGCACATTACATTGTTGTTCAGTACAATAAACTCATAGTTTTGTACAATAAATTGCATTTCAGAATGATTATGTTTCGTACAATGCACTTAAAGTTCTGCACGTTAAATTGTTGTTCAGTACAATAAATACAATGAATTGCATTTTAGAACGATTATGTTTCGTACGATGCACTTATAGTTGTGCACATTACATTGTTGTTCAGTACAATAAACTCATAGTTTTGTACAATAAATTGCATTTCAGAATGATTATGTTTCGTACAATGCACTTAAAGTTTTTGCACATTACATTGTTGTTCAGTACAATAAACACATAGTTTTGTACAATAAATTGCATTTCAGAATGGTTATGTCTCATACAATACACTTATAGTTCTACACACTACATTGTTTATCAGTTCAATAAACGCATAGTTTTGTACAATAAATTGCATTTCAGAATGATTATGTTTTATACAATACACTTATAGTTTTGCACGTTACATTGTTGTTCAGTACAATAAATACAATGAATTGCATTTTAGAACGATTATGTTTCGTACAATGCACTTATAGTTGTGCACATTACATTGTTGTTCAGTACAATAAACCCATCGTTTTGTACAATAAATTGCATTTCAGAATGATTATGTTTCGTACAATGCACTTAAAGTTCTGCACATTACATTGTTGTTCAGTACAATAAACACATAGTTTTGTACAATAAATTGCATTTCAGAATGATTATGTCTCATACAACACACTTATAGTTTGGCAAAATACATTGTTGTTCAGTACAATCAACGCATAGTTTTGTACAATATATTGCATTTAGAATGATTATTTTTCATACAATGCACTTATAGTTCTGCACATTACATTGTTGTAGTACAATAATATTAATGATTAAAACAATACATTCATAGTTTTGTACTATGCATTGCATTTCAGAATGATTATGATTCATACAATGCACTTATAGTTCTGCACATTACATTGTTGTTTAGTACTAAGTACAATAAATGCATAGTTTTGTACAATATATTGCATTTAGAATGATTATTTTTCATACAATACACTTATAGTTCTATATACATTGTTGTTCAGTTCAATAAATGCATTGTTTAGTACAATAGACTGCATTCTAGAATGATTATGTTTCGTACAATGTACTTATAGTTCTGCACATTACACTGTTGTTCAGTACAATAAACTCATAGTTTTGTACAATAATTTGCATTTCAGAATGATTATTTTTCTTACAATACTCATATAGCTCTACATTGTTGTAGTACAATAATGTTAATGATTAATACAATAAACACATTGTTTTGTACAATAAATTTCATTTCAGAATGATTATGTCTCATACAATACACTTATAGTTCTACACAATGCATTGTTGTTCAGTACAATAAACTCATAGTTTGTACAATAAATTGCATTTCAGAATGATTATGTCTCATACAATACACTTATACTTCTGCACATTGCATTGTTGTTCAGTACAATAAACTCGAAGTGTTGGACAATAAATCTCATTTTGGAATGATTGTGTTTGAAATGATTCATATAATAAATTCATAGTTCTGTACAATGTATTGTTTTTAATTATGCTTTATAAAATATACATATAGTTCTGAACAATAAATTGCTGTTTAGTACAATAACGTTAATGATTTATACAATAAACTCATAGTTTTGTACAGTACATTGCATTCAATTAAATTTATGTTTTATACAATAATGTATAGTCATTGTTATTGTAAAGTCATTGTTATTGTGAAGTTGTGTAGTTACTACGTTGTTCATACAACAATCAATGACTGTTCCACATATTCATTGTTCAATCGTCAGAGTGTGTTGGCACTAGGATACGATAATGTAAATGTGTGCCTTTGATAGCTTCGTGTTGTTGAAATCGTTGGCCATCTTCTAACTCTCATTTCTGTCATCGGGTTTGGACTGAAACACAAAGCCAAAATGCAATTTAATATTTTTGCATTTTAAAATACATCAATTTCGCTCCAAGAATCATCAAATAAATATAATGCAAACGGTTAAAAAAAGAAAAAGTATGAATCATAGTTACTGGTTTGCGATTCACCTTATGCGTTTTTTACTATGTATACCCCTCCCCCAAAAAACTATTTTATTCTTATACCATGGGCAGAGCAATGTCATGTATATACAGCATATATATCAATCAATCCGATCCTGCTAATTCGAATCGAATTGAAATAGCATCATGACTTTGTGTACAATAATAATTATGTGTAATATTGCAGTATCATGTACCGTGCAATATTAATCTGTTCGTTGTCATTGTGTTAAATTTACCTTATTCTCTGTATGTGATAGTGAATAATTGTCCATTGTCATCCCCAACCAGTAAATGTCCGTCTTGGTTTATACAAACAGCAAGTGGGTAGAACAAGCCATCACTCGCTGTAAGAAGGTAACTATGGAACATGCCATCAGGGGTGAGTAGTAGTACTCTGTGGTTACCGTGGTCTGCTACCACAATGTAGTCCTCCTTATCTGTGTCGACACCACGGGGATATTTCAACTGCCCCTCCCCTGATCCATATGTACCATAAGTGAAGAGTACTTGGCCATCCTGGTCCAATCCCTTTATAGAAAGTCCGTCACGGTCACTCACTATAACTACTACTTTGCTGTTCGTTGTCACATAGTAAGGATTGCTAAACGTACCAGGAGCAGAGAGTGGTGTTGCATTCCCTGTATCTTGTTCAACAATATACACGCTAGATGTGTTGCGATCGCAGACAACCAACTGACCAGTAGATAGTGTAGTAATACCATATAGTCGATATGAAGACCCTGTAACTGTTATGTCGCGTATATAATTGCCGTCTGCTGTATAGAAGTAGATTGTGCTAGACCCATCAGTGAATACTAGTTGACCATCACTTGCAACTGTAACACGATAGAATCTTTCGCCGATATCTTTGATGAGACTATAATCACTGGCATATATCTTTGTGTTGCTCCCACTTATAACCACAATATGTGCACTTGATGTTACTGCGAGATCCCATATATAGCTTGACTGCAGCTGTCTCTTTGCAACAATTGGGTTACTTTTTACTACTGTTACTGCAATTACATAAATAAGAAACATATGATAAGTGAATGATGGAATCAGGTTGTAATTATATGATACAATGATTTCAGATTTATTTTAACATCGTATGAAATAAGAATGCTAGAGAATGCAAAAAATCTTGGAATGGACTGATTGAAATGTCAAAGTTGTAATTCGGCAAATCATTTAGAAACGGACAAGGTCGACGTTTTTTTATTGGTTTAACATTCTTACGTATATCACATCATTACTTAGACACACGGTATTAAGGGCATTTATAAGTGGACCAAGGCTGGAATCACAAGTGGCTCATTGCGTGATAAAGGCGAGTCTCTTGTACAGGATGGGCCAAAAAAACCAATACCCAACTTCAAATCAGGATAAAAATTATTACATTCAATATGCTACATTGACTTACATACCATTTTAAAGGTTATACAATTTCAAACAATTTGGTATATAACACTATGTCATGAAATCAATAGTAAAGTTTTATTATACTTATTTGGGAGGCCGGGTCGCTATTTAAGGTCTCCAGATTTAAGGGAGAAAATAGTAAATCTGCGGAATTATGTTAATTTTTTATTTATAGAATATCATTCTTTTGTTATGTGAATACATGCTTGGATACTGATATTTTCATCATTGTTTGACTAAATTTATTGTTTATGAATTTCAGTGTTGTTTAATAACATTTTACACTTTATTTATTTAAACAATTTTCACAATTGCTCAATATACCCCCACCCCCTCCCCTATGCATCAACAATAAGCTTCAAGAGGTAGCGATATCTATCAATAACATTATTGAGAGATTTCTGTTGCAATTCATTTCAGCACTTTAGGATTCTGTTTCAGCACATCAAAGCTGTTTATTGGATGCTTTTGATTGTATCATTTCCTCGAGATGGCTCCATGTATCGTAATCAAACAAATTACATGTAGCATCGGGGCTGTTGGGTGGCCAAGCAACGAGATCAATCAAATTGACACCTTGTTTGCAAAGGAATGCCAATGTCTCTTGAGATCTATGGTACGGGGCAATGTTTTGTTGGAAAATAAAATCCTCGTCACATATACGTTTAATGTCTTTTACCAGACCCCCTTTGGGTACTTATTGATAATAAACAATACTAAAATTCATAAACAATAAGTTTAGTCACACAATATGCAAATAAACTAGCATTTATTCACCTAACAAAATGATATTCTATAAATAAAAAATTAACATTATTCCGCAGCTTTACTATTTTCTCCCTAAAATCTGGATACCTTAAATACTAACCCGGCCTCCCAAATAAGCATAATAAAACTTTAATATTGATTTCATGACATAGTGTTATATACCAAATTGTTCGAAATTGGATAACCTTTAAAATGATATATAAATCAGTGTATCATATTGAACATAGCTATTTTCAGTCTGATTTAAAGTTGGGTATTGGTTTTTTTGGCCCACCCTGTATATTGTTAATAAGTGTTAAAATATCAAAAATGATTGAGAATAAACTGAAGAACCTGAAGAAGTTTTAGAAATAAATCAAAAAGTTGTATTCTCAATCATCCATGTTCTTAATAATCATTTTGCAAATTATTTGCTTATACACCCTTGCTCATATATTTATATTCTTTTTATGGAGCCTGTTTCACAATGCGGTTAACATATACTATCTCGAAGTTAACTGTGCATGCTAGAGCATTGAACAAGACGGTTTGTTTTACGTTCTTCTAAGACCACTGTATCGTATACGGGTCATGTCGTAATCGTAAAATTTGAAATCAAGTGTCCGCCATTTTTCCGCATCACAATTTGAATTGCGAGTTTCGGTCTAATCACCCCACCAAAAATTCCAAAACACATGTTTGAAGTGATCAATGTATTAGTTCACATCTTCTGGATCGCTAACTTAGCATTTAATCCAGTTTTCGAATATCGCCATTTTTCTTGGAGCCATTTTTTTATTTTGACAAAATCATGCAATATCTCATCAAGGAGCCGAGCCGGTCCCATTTTAATTAATGATTTTATCTGGCGATTTTTAAAATATTTGATAAATTTATGACACGCCGGCCAGCTTTATTCAAATGGCGTTCACGGTGTTCCAGATGAAATTACTTCTAGACAAGAATTGGCTAGAGACTCGAGTAAGGTTTGTTTTGGCCATGACCATAAGTATATGGAAGATTGTATTTATGCGTAATCATGTTTCAAGAGAGAGAATGGTATGCAACTCTGTGTTATACTCCAATCGAGCAGTGCTATGCTTCCCTTTTTATGATTATATTTCAAAAAGTATTATATAAATGTATATGTTTTAGTATTATCTTCAATATTCAATTTTCAATATGGTTAAAGCACAAAACATGTTTAGTCTCATGTAGAAGTAAACAAAAAGACCAATAAGAAAAAGAAGTATCAAAATGTTCTTTTCAAGTATTGCATTGTGGGTAATTATTCAAGAACACATCCCAAGAAAAACATAATTTGTGGGAGAATGTTGACTTTTATTGTTGCCATAATCATGATGAAATCCATTTTGTATTGAATTATCAACATGTATGTAGATAATCATGTTTTTTTTATTTTTGGATTATTTCGTTAAATCATTTATGAAAAGTACAAAATAAGATTTTTCTTGGAATGTGTCAACCTCCAATTTTGAAAACCAAAGGCAATGGCTATGTATACATACATACATATGGAATATGGGAATTTGCCTACACTTCTCTTGAAATCCCATAGCGTAATCTTGCAATTGAGAAACAACATGTAATTTGTAGGTCAAAAATTGGAAATTTTAAATTATACATCAATTTTGCCACAAAGAACATGAAAAACATTAGCAAGGCACTAACATGACAGAATGTCACCATCTAAAAGATCTAAAGTCAGGTTTGAGCTTTCGAGAACTTGTAAATGCTTTTGAAAAATTGGTCCATTTGAAGCAAGTTGAATCAATACCTTTAATTAAATATTAGAGCGTTCCGTAGAACACGGTTTGCTTGGCCATGATCGTACCTACACTCCCCTCCATAAGTTTGGCAACCTTTTTTCCCCATTGAACTACGCGTTAAAGCCTCTTTACCTTTGAATTTTTATTTACTTAAGCTGCGATGAAAATACTTATACTATTGATGGAAATGTAATTTGACTTTAATTCCAATACCTCCAAATTTTCTCACTTTTTTTCCTCAATTACAATAGGTCGAAAATTGATGATGAATTTGATGAATTTTTGAAAATCGACATTCCCATGTTAACCGATGGGAAATGGTAGGTTTGCCGCAAATCATATGACAGAATATCCATCCATCCGAGTCCTTGCAAAAAAATACGAGTTAGGCAGGCAATTGAATTTGGTAACTTGATTTAACAAAAAATTGGTATGTTTCTTCAGGTTCAAAAAAGTTATAGGGCTTTAAAGTAATAATTGTTTTTCAAAAAACCTCTCCCATTGAAATAACACAAGAGGCGAAAAATTATTTTCAAATATGAGTTTGAAGCGCTGTAACTTTAATATTCATCAAATAAACTAAACACTTAGTGTTAAAAAAGTTAGACAATTCAGTCTGTTATATAAAAATATTTTTTGCTGAATCTTTTACTGAAAAGATATCCTGATTTCTGATTTGCCCCGAACCCTCCGTTTCCCATTGGATTACATGGGAATGACGATTTTCAAAAATTCATCAAATTTATCATCAATTGTTGACCTATTGTAATTGAGGAAAAAAATTGAGAAAATTTGGAGGTATTGGAAATAAAATCAAGTTACTTTTCCATCAATATTATAAGTTATTTCATTGCCGGTTAAGTAAATAAAAATTCAAACGTAAAGAGGCTTTAACACGTAGGTCAATGGGGAAAAAGGTTGCCAAACTTATGGAGGGGAGTGTATATATCGAGAGTGCATTTAAAAACAAGACTAACAAAAGCTGGACATTCTAAATTCTACATTAATTCTGACCTTGCGGTTGAGAACAAGAAAAATTAATTAAAATCAGTTGTGTCCGTATAGACGGCTCTCTGATGTCACAACAACGACCTGATGACATATTCTTACCGTTTAACATTTTATATTCACTTATGGAGGAATTCTTCAAACTAGTTACAGAAACGGATTCGTTTACGTAAAAATATGTCGCAGCATCGAAGGTACGATTTTTCTTTTTCAAGATTTCACGAGTTGTACAATTTTCAAAATGATATATATCCATGGATCAGCTATTTTTGGCACCTGAACCCATCCTAATAGAAAGGTAACGCTATTTTCTTGAAAATTATTTCTTGAAATCCCCAATTTCAGCCTCTAAAGTCTTTGAAAGTATCGCTTTAATTACGCACATCAAAACCATACTGTAAAACAATTAGTTCACCAATATCAATTTGAATTTATACAAAACATACCGATTCTGAAGATCTCTGATGGTTGCGATGGTTCCCCAGTCCCGACCTCATTCGTTGCTACGATGCGCACTTCATAATTCACAAATGATGTTAGACCTTCCAACAAGTAACTTGTCCCGAGAACACACATGTCCGTGTTCACGAGCTTCCAAGTGTTATTGTAATTGTCGGAACGACGCATCTCAATGTTGTAGCTGGTGACCTTTGCGCCCCCGTCATCTTGGGGTGGTGTCCAGGTGACATTAGCTGTGTCGTTGAGCACAGATACGACAGGTCTACCAGGTGGACCGGGTTTAACTGAAACAGTACAATTGATGTTGATTGAGAGCAAAGCCGATTTTCTTTAGATATTTACAATTTTTACTTCATATCACGGAAATAAAAAAATAAACAGCTACTAAATGATAATTTTGATTTGAAGGTGTCACTATGGTTATTCATTGAACAAATATTGAAAAAGGTTCTGCGATATACAACCTTATATTTTGCCATTTTCGAGCGAATTAGACCATATTTTCGCATTCCCCCATCTATAAAGTCCATCTTCACACTATATTTTATTATAAGTTTTACGTCTCGATTTTTAAATATCACTACGGCAAAATAGGGAGTCATTTTTAGGTGAAATCCCTGCTTCACTAATAAAATTTAACGAATAAAGTAGTTCCCGTTTATTGGACAAAAGTATTGCAATTTTTTCTAAGAATGATACATTTAGAAAGTACTTGCCTTGAATTTTATATAAGGCCACGATGCATACATTTAAACTAACTCAACAAACCATCGGATTTCACAAGGCTTCGTTTTTTAAGTTCTAAAAACACCGGAAGTAGTATTTACCGTAATGACACCTGAATGACTAAATCCAGTGAAAATTCCACTAAATGACTTTGTTAAAGGGTTCCGATTAGCATCCCGTATAAAAACAATATGGCGGCTCCAGGCGAATCAACTGGATCAGTCCATTTTTAAGAAATAAGGGAAGTTCTGTAAAATCCAGTTTATTGAAATTGTCTTTGAGATAAAGTAATCCGTTTATAATGATTTTGAAAACGTTATCCAAAGAGTGATTGCGTTCAAAGAATACATGTACAACAGCCAATATAAATCCTTGTATTAGAAACCGGTTTGTCTTGCTTTGTTTCATTTGTAGGATATTTCATATGCCAACTTTGCCAAGCTGTGTGCTATTACGTTATGGGGAATTTTAGATGCCAATTTTTCCTTATTGTACACAAATAGAAGATCCTGAAACTTCACCCATAAATGTGGAATTGATTTGTCAAAATAAAAATCACCCTTTTATAAATGTGTGACGATCTATAATATACTTATGCTATATAACAGTTAGAGGTGTTGACACAACAACCTCGAACCTGTGAACCCTTGAGTATTATTCCGGGATCGGGCCTTTTATACTAAACGGTGTGCAACACCAGAAACGAGCGTTCGATTTGCTAAACGATATGCGTCACCCTTTAAGACATTATTTTGCAAGATATTAGTATCAAGATGAATTGCAATTGGTTTGTTGGATTGTTAACGAGAAACTCACTGGTCATTTTTAATTTTTGTTTCACTTTGATTTCTTTCATGTTCTGCATTTCAGCAGCCATCATGCAGCAAAAATGATACGAGAATGGTGATTTTGAAAGAATTGTTGGCCACTGGGAGGGGGTCCTTAGTTACAGTTCTGTATAAAATGCGTAATGTGTTTATTGAATATTGAGCAGTTCCATGTCATGACTGTTTTTTTCCGGTTGGCAAAGTGAATACAGGTGGTTCTTTGTACCTTTGGAAGAGGGAATCGATTTAATTGTTGTTTGCTATAAACTTAATGTGACAGAGAAACAATGGAATAAAAATGTGAGGAAAACCAATTAATTAAAAATTCAAAGATTAACTTTACAATTAATTAATTGATTGAATCAAAAATTTAACACAATGTTAATCATAACATGAGGGACATTATACTATCAAATATATATGTAAAATCTTATTTTGCAAATTATTTTTGTGGAATTTAGAGCCATCAGCTGTAGAGATTAATCCATTGACAGTAACAAACGGATTAATTATCAGTATGAATGAAATTCATTCTATAGGAATTGAATAATTAGGGATTAACGGCTCGAAAATAACAGTGTATAATCAGCTTTTGATTGCAAATGCCAACATATTATTTGCTCCTGACAGGAATATTATTCTATATTATATGGCATTATATGTTGTTCCCTTTAAATAATACACGAATAATATTATTAAATCAAAAATAATTCTTAAAAATACGTATTATATTTTTTCCGCTATAATAAAAGAAATAACTGCCTATTATACAGGAAAAAATATTCTCTACGATTCTCTCTTAATGCAACTTATTTAGCAGTATATTAAACAAGTGCATGTCAGTTGTTAAGCATAATAAAACATTATTTAAGTTACAAAATATTTCTTGGTTAAAAAACTGATGATACAATCCTAAACATTTTTGACAATATGGATTCCATTTTTCGTTTTTTAGTTTAATGGATAATTCAAAATCCATATGACATCAATTTAATTACAAAATATTTGAAAATAATCTATTCATGAGATAATGTTTTTCCATAAATACGTTTAAGCTATTAGTTTAAATTTCCAGCTTTCAATATTAATCTGTGTTCTTCTAGTTGCGATTAGCAATCTTGCATTTAGCGTGAAGCGCATAGTACCACCCAAATACCGATTTACGCCTGCGAATAAAGTCAATTCGCAAGCGCAATTTAAATCGCAACTCTAATATGCACTGACCAGATAATGAGGCTTCTGACCTTTATTTTTAAAATATGTATGTTGCGTTACGCGTACGATTTTGCATTGCAACCAACTAACAACGAAGCACTTCGAGTTCTATCAATATTCTCTTAATGGTCTTAAAAATCAACTTAATTTGCCAATATAAGAAGGGAAAAATGGTGAAAGGGTCCGAGTATGTTTACAGATGTTTGCTAGAATTGTTCACTAGATGCACAACACATACATGTAGCATTGCATTGAGGAATACAATTGTACACAAAAATACAGAGAGGTGGAAGCAAAATCATACGAACCTTGATTCTACGTGTTGTCTTGGGCAACTAGTATATTAGCAGCTATGAAATAATAGTATAATCATCATACTTACCTGCTTTTTGGTAATAGTCTACTCTTTCAGATGTAGGAGACGGGGTAGATGGACTGTGGCCATTCAATTCGCAAACTGCTTTGTAAATCTTGTCGTCTACCATGCGCAGATTATACGAGGCGCATTCTGACGTTGCTGTGCAGGTAGCTGCGCATCGTTCGTTCGTTAGCACTTTAAAAGATTTGAGTGGCTTGTCCAGTTGTTCTGCATTCGTTGTTTTTGAATACTTCGTTTTTCCCGGCTGATGATTGGAAAGATTGATGGAAATCTGAACTTTTCCCATTTGAACTAATGGAATTAAACACGCGAAAATAAGAATGCTCGATTCCATCATTTTTGTATTCAAGTTTTGTACTCTTCAATGTTTTTTTCTTCAGTGGTCGCTCTGTGTTGGATTCTGGTTAGCAGATTGACTATATGAACCTGATATTGATATGTATTATATATTCGAGGGGATGATTTGCAATATAGTGTTTTATCTTTGACAAATGAAACTGCGCTATCCGATTGGTTATTAATTACTCGTCCTATGTCAGCCAATGATTTGCAGATAATCTGACGTCAACGTTTATATTTAACAGTACATTATTAGAATATAACTTCCTCACTACCATCATCTAAATTAAATATGTATGTAGCAAGACGAATGGGATTATCTTTAGCATTTACTAAATAGTATAGTTTCTAAATAGCTAAATAAAGCTGAATAAAGCTGACAAAATAGATGTCACCTTTGTTCATCTTGGGCCCACCTTCCATTGAGTTCTATGCTAAAAGCTTGCAATAGTCACTTAATGTCATGATTTATCAAAGAGTGTTAGCTAAATCTGTCTGAAATTTGAATGGCATACCATTAAATGACCCTGTCAATGAACATATTGTGATTAAACATGAAAATGTTGGTTGTCATACGATTAAACCATGGTTTTAAAGAATTTTAGCATAACCACGATGCCCAGTCAAGCAGCGTGCCTACTAGGCACGCAGTTTGAAACTCTGACAAACTGCGCGCATATTTCAAAATGTGAGACGGGGAGGACACGACTCCCAAAAAGAGCCAAAATACGAAAAATACAAGGTTAATCTCGTTATAAAGATAGTACCATTCTGTGAAGATGAACTTAATTTACTCATAGTACTCAATGTTTTTCCCGATGTAAACCTAGTTATCTCAATATAAGGGTCTTAAGTAACTTCTGTGTTCAAAATTTACAGTGTAAAGTTGTCTAAAGTGTAAAATCTATGTCTTTTTATCGTCATTTGCCGTTTATTCAGCCATTGTGTCTGTGTAAGAATATATAGGATCACTACATCTGATTAAATCAGCAAAGTTTGTGTTCAAAACGATAATACGCCATAAACGTGATTTAAACATTTTCTTGTCAAACTGCGCGCCTATATTCACATGTATTTCCCAAACTGCGTGCCTAATATTTCCAAACTGCTTGCCCATCCAAGCTTGTTTTGTATTATTAGAAAACATAATCGCCATACAAGGCACATATGTGTCTAATAGCAGAACCCCAGAATTGAAACACTATGAGAGTCCATCCACCAAGATGGTGATCTGAAAATAAAAGTTTTTTTCGTTCCCAACTTAATTGTCACTTCTATTATACATTTTGACTTTCAATATGAAAATCTCATAAAATCTGACGATAAAGCAAAATTTCCAAATAGCTACATGAAAAACACCTACACGTGCCTCTGTAGAAATTCCAATGATAATATGTTTTAATAGTGTATGCGCACAGTTTGTAATTTCTGGCTAAAATAGGCGCGCAGTTTGTGATTTATTTCTTTTTAATCTCCTGATTATCTGTTTTATCTCGAAATATTTTGAATTATACATGATAAATGGAATTAAATATAAAACGAGTCTAAAGTATTTGTCATTTATGTTTAAAGTGCTAGATCGATTTACGTATAAATTCCCGTTAAATCAGTGACGAAAATGCCATTAATCTGCTTATGTTTTAAAACTTAGATTCATTTGCACATAGTTTTAGCTAGTATTTGCAAGATTCGTATATTCGCCACAGAATGAACGCATTGAACAAGAAAACAATGCATGATAAATGTCTTTAAATTACGTTTCAAAATACAGACTCCAACTTAAATGATGCAATGTTCTTAGGCACGCAGTTTGTGATCGAAACAAACTGCGCGCCTAAGTAGGCGCGCAGCTTGACATGGGCAGCGTGATAACATCAATGGAGATTTGGCCCAAGTTTTTTTTAAATGTCAAGGAGAATGATTTAAATGACATAAATGTGTAAATCAAAGCTATTATTGTAGGAAACATATCACTGAATTCAAATATGCTATTAAATAGAAAGAAAAGTAAGTCATTGGAGGTACAATGTGCCAATCTCTTAAAATCTCATGAAAAAACGAGAATTAGCGAGATTTCAAAATCATTTAGAAACTCCTCTATTGTAAACATAAAAATGTATTAAAATAATTACAAAGCAGTGATATTTAATTTACATCACATTGATGTGGTTATGTGACGCCAACTCTAACCATTGAAGAAAGAACAAAATATAACAACGTGCTTGGCCCAAATTGCCCAATACAAGCTTGTGTAGACATTGCATTTATAGCAAATCCAAATAATAATCTGTGATATTATCAGTTATTACACATGTCAGCTTGTGATATGGATGATACTCCACGAAAAAAAAAAATTGTATCACCACGAAAGCGAATCTTCATGAGTTATATAGTATTAAACATTGCAATGATTTAATTTTAAAATGCATTAAGGGTTTTATGCGTAACAAGTGATGTTCAACGAACATGCTCCTGTATTCCTGTACAGATAAACAGGTAAAAGTGATTTTTTCGTTGAATGCTATTTTATTTTATGAAAGTATTAATATGGTGATTAATATGTGACCATGGCGTGTTATCTTCCTACCTCTTTGACCACTCGGCGTCGGTACGTTACGTTATGTTTAGTTGCACGTTTATGAATTTTAATAATCTTAAGGTGTTCATGAAGAAATCTATAGTAGCTTATCCAAGATGACTTTCAAAATTTATGCTACAGGGTGTACCGAAAGTATGGGCCCCCTAGGCAGACATATTCCAGTGTCCTCATAGTATGTGTTATATATCATGTTAAAGCTCATCCAAAGTTACATTAATTTGTCGAGTATCATGGTTCAACTCACAAATGGAAAAAAAGTTATAGGAATTTAAAAAGTTAGTGTTTGGCCAAAATTAAAGTCAGTTTTACACCAAAACAATAGTCGATGTGTCTCCTTAGCCGCCATGTTAACAGCAGCAATACTTTCCATATATGACCTTAAACAGACTTCAAATAGGGATATGGCGTTTTGTAATCCTCATAAAACTTTTAAGGCATAAGAAGAGTTTCCTTGGAGTATCTACCCTAAACGTCATCTTTTTAGAACTCAATATCCATCCTATCTTCCAGAATAGCATCCACATTTTCTGTCACATTCAGGTCAGGGCTGTTTCCAGTATACTGAAATGAACTTTTTGGAAAAACGCTAATTTTTGAAATGCCTGTTACTTTTTACCATTTGAACCATCATATTTTGCAAAAATGGCTTAAAATGATATATGACACATACTATGGAGAAATTGGTTCATGTCTGCCTAGGGGGGATATTTTGGGACACTCTGTATATCTGGAAAGTGCAGAAGTTCAAAAGCTAGGTTATGGAACACAAAAAAATTAGTAACATTGAAATTTAATCATATCAATGACAATTTTATGGATTAACGGACAAAATATTGGAGTAAATATATCTGATATGCCTATTATTGTTATTATTACTTTATTATCAAATATGTTCCTTCTATTACACGTTCATATCATCTTTATGTTTAATTTTCCGTCAAAACTCGACATAAAGCATAAATAGCAGAAACGTGCCGTGTTTCACTATCTCTGTGGAAAAAGCAGTTACGTACATGTTACATATGTGGACTCATATGCAATCATAGTTTATATGTACTGACACATCTTTTCTATTTTAATAACTATGTGCACACCACATTATTTATCTTTTTAAATCAACTTCACCAAAACCCCTCACTGATTCAAGAAACCAGCATTTTTACATTTTACATCGATGGTGCAAATACCATGTCGTCAAGCAACCAGTCACCCTAGTTCCCTTTTAATCTCTTATAGTATGAGGTAAGACACTTTGATTTGTTTTTATAATTTGAGAAACTTTTACTATGGACGTAGACCAGCTGCAGGGTGACGTAGTGAAGTCTTTCCTGCATGCACCACAAACAGCAGGACAACTACATATAACTGTATTGTCTGTATACATGTTCATTCCAAATGACATTAACGTCATTCAATCATGAATCAGAAAGGTCCCTTTTCTAATTCTTCATATAACATTTTTTATTATGACTTTTCCGATAAATTATGCTTATGGAATTCCCAAATAACTTATCATTTGCTTGCATGTTACGTATTATTGTAAAGACGTATAAAATGTAAAAAGCACATTTACCAAAGGGCAAATTCGTTAGCTGTTATCGTTTCCTTGTCTATGAGTTGATATTTATGTGTTATTACTGAATAACTGTTAAACATGTGTTTTAGGAATATGGGTCATCATATAAAATTAAACCAATCCATCTGGGGATTTATAAAAATGGCTAATTACTGCTTTGAGTTCAATACTATAACCGTGACGTTTTCACGCGTGACGATTGTCACAGTTTCGCACAATATCAGTTCATAGAGTGAGTAATGGTGGTTATCTCGAAAATCCTTTTATGTTATGATGGAGTGGACATATTGTTTTCTTGAAAATTGCCCCATTTCCAACAATACTATTGTCAATATATGAGTAACATCATGGTCGTTTTTCACAAGCAAAACGGTGATTTTTCAGAATCTTTCAGATCATGCTCATTATAATCCAATCGCAACTATTATCACGATTTGTAACACGATGGTCTGATAAACTGAACTAAAGACTTGATAATCCATGGGCTTTTGATAAGAAGGGTTTGCAACTCTGTGCAATAACATGAGACCTTCAAAATGAGCAATACCATGCTTCACTTTTATGGTAATAGTTCAAAGAGTATGAGATTTATATTATACTAGTTTGTTGATTGAAATATGAGCCTAATGCATGAGTGGCCAATACATCAATACAGTGCTGAATATAGGATACAAGATACTAACGTGCATAAAACTGTAATAATAAAAGCAGTATACTTATTTTGAAAATCGAATCAGATGAATTGATTTTTTTCATGGGGAGATCATAATGGCGAGCGCATTACTTCCTTTTATTTTCAAAGAACACATGATGAATATTTTATTCCACATTCTCAATTTTGCATCAATTATGTTTTAATATTTTTTTTCCCTGTGAAGGACTCCATTGACATTTATATAATCCATGGAAAAGTAAGTCATAAGAAACAGGTACACTGACACGATTTCCACCCATTCCAGCGATGCACGTTTGTGCTAATTTTGAATAGTTATGGCATTTGTGTTTTGGTCAAAGTAGATTGTAAAATTAACAAAGAGAAGTCATGAATCTTATTCCATAAATAGCTGAAAATCTGATGTACCCGAATGGTGTCTTATTCATAATGCAATAAATGAATCAATTTGTGGTGTGTATGTGCAGTGTATTTGCCTTATGATAATACATTAACTGTAGCACATTGGTTCTCCTAATATTATTTCCTTGTAAATATCCAAACTTTAATCAACAGCAGTTTCAAAATTATCGTATATTGTCTTTCACTTGAACATTTGTAAAATATCGTATATGGTATGAGAGCTGTGAAAAATATTGTATATGATATAAAAGGGGTGAAAAATATTGTATATGGTACAAGAGAGCTGAAAAGTATTGTATATTATGGATTCCAAACACCCCCTATACACCCCCCCCCCCCCCGGCGGTACCATGACTGTGTAACGGGTCTTGATGTATAAGTGAGCTCGGCGGTAGGTTCAAACAACGCGGATCCTCAAAGCTTGTGCTCATGGTATCATCGTGGCTTAACACCCGTTATATTATGTTATAATTTACGATCTCATCTCTGTCACACCGGCCATAAAATATAAAAATTAGATTCGGATCTTCCATGTTAAACTCCATTGTCTTCGTGCTTTCATTAATTGACATTTTGAATACATTTGTAAAATCGTTATCCCGCGTTTGTTATACACTAATGAACCTTTTCTTGGGGGGACATCCTGATACTAATTCACAATCTACATGTCATATCGGATGAAAATACGTTTTACTAAATTCCCGGGAATTAAGTGAAGTGACGTCATTTTAATTGAATATAAAGTGGTATTCTCTATACGTACTCTATAATACATCTATCTGTTATATATTATTGCGAGTATCATTGTTTTGGATTGTTTAATTTGTTAATCGCTTAGAGTTTTCTTAATACCTGATATTAGATTAATGAAATTCGATATCACCATGATATTTTTGTGTCACATAATACACTATACAGGGTGTTCCATATGTTTCAGGAATGATGCTGTATTTTATTTGTTTTCTTTTCAATCTAGCTGATTTTTGACAAAATGTGTCCAAATATGTTGTGAATAAGTTGGAAAAGTTTCATATCATGAAACTCAGTAGACTGAATACTATGGTTGCTATAGTAACCTAGGGGTAGGGTAGGTGGAGCAGGTGTAACAATACGCAAAATATGACATTTTTGTAAAAATAGTAGTTTTTGTATAAAGTGTTCAAAGTATTAAATTGTCATAGTCGCATTAAACTTGTTGGAAATTAAAAAGAATAAAGGTGGATTCCTGGAAATTAAAAATGTTATCACACCCTTTATAAGCCATCATCATTATTTCAGCATATATCCCTTCCGCATTAGTTAGCGCTCTCACTGTTCTCAGATGTCCACATTTTGGATAATTGGTCTCAGTTTCCCTTCCAGATTTGAACCACTTGTACCACTCATACACTCTAGAGGTTGCCATAATTGAGTCCCCATGAGGTTTCGTTAGGAGTTTAATTGTGTCTGCTGCAGAAAACTATTATTCACACATGTCATGTCTTGACACAGATTGTTGTGTGTTGCCTAAGTCGAAGGTTTTCCTTTGCTAATGACTTTTTCACTTTTCAAGATGGCCGCTCGTCCAAAATGACCTGTGTTTATTCTCCTTTGTGACTCATGACATGACAGGTGTTTAAATTGTGATGTGATCAAGGGTGGTGACATTCTTTTACTTTCTTGGAATCCACCTTCATTTTTGTTTAATTACTGACAAGTTTGATACAACTCTGACAACCTAATACTTAGTCACACTTCGTACGAAAAAAACTATTTTTACCAATTTTTCATATATTGTGCGCGTTGTTACACCTGCTCCACCTACCCTACCCCTAGGTTACTACAGCAACCATATAATTAAGACTACTGAACTTCACGATATGAAACTTTCCCAACTTATTCAAAACATGTTTAGACACATTGTGTCAAAAACACAACATCATTCCTGAAACATATGGAACACCCTGTAAATGCTTAATTAATCACTGGCATATTTGCCATTGGGAGCAATGGATACATTTTTGCGAACAAAATATTCATTTTTACACTCTAGTTAAATAAAATGAACATAATGGCAGTGACTATGAACCTGTATTCATTTAGGTTGACTGTCTCGGTCTGGGGGTTTGGAATGAAGTAATAAAATATTCATATGCACATACACTCACAGGAACTGTTTAAAATTGCTGGACCTAGGCGAGAGTGTATTTCAGAACAACAGATCATTTGTTGAAAATGTATAAATCCTCTCCTTTATCTCTCAATTTGGTAGCGGGACCCATGGGAGAAGCATTGTTATGAGAAGTTAGTTCAGGGCAAACACCATCACTCTCTGGATGGAAATATCAGTGCACATAAGATATTTATTTATTTATTTATTTATGAGTTGTAAGGCATACTATGTCATGTTAGATCATGATCTATACTAATTTTATTACAATTTACCAGTTACACTTTCTCCATGCTAGGTTCTGTTATAACTTTTGTTCCGTTTCCTATGGCATCCGTGCTTTATACATTTACATTCGCAATGGTCGCTTCCTGGTATATTTTTTTATGTTTTACGACCGTTAAATTCTTTACTCTAGTTATTAAGACCACTTTATAAACAGGTTTATTATTACTTTCATGACTTTTAAATTATATAGTCTAGTTAACACCACTTTATAAACAGGTTTATTATTACTGGTGCATGTAACTAACACTACGAAAAAAAATATAATTAATTTATTTGATTTTATATAACATAAAATGATTTTTTCTTTTCGTATATTTAGTTGAAAACTTAGAGTAAACAATCAGTTTAACTTCTATCACATAGTTTATTTTGGTTCAGTAGATTTTTCTATACATTATTTTTATGTCACCACCACTAGTGAGTGGGTGACATATTATTATAGCTTCGAACGTTTATCTTGACACTGTGCAGTAGTTAATGTGTACTGTAAACTTAACAAGGTGTGGTGACATTTTGCATGTTTCTGCATCGTCACTACTATTGAAAGCTTATGTTGATATTGTAGCAGTGTTTTGTAAGTTTTTTTTTGTTGGTACAATTAGTTTCCAAACCCTATACTTATATCGATCTGACACACCGTTTTAGTGCAGGTTTAAGTGATTTTTGTTGATTAATAAACACAAAGAGCACACGTGTCACGAACTCGCAACATTGTGGATACAGAGCCCATTCACATAGTTTGACATGCTGGTGCTCTCAACCAGCTCGTTAGTTAATATCTGACTAAGAGACAGCTTGCTTTCCCGATGAAGAAACGTTATCTGCAGCTTTTATGAGTACTAGTATCTACGACTATTTTTGATCTTATGAGTATTGGATATCATTATTTTCAATTTTTCTTCATTATGTATTTTAATGACTTCAGTATGAATGGAATGTCCCTTGGAGTTGTGGTCGTTGATGAGGAATTGGTCATTGAACGGTGTGTATACTGTTTATTCCCATATTAGATTATTGTTTTGGGATATTCAGGTTTGATTTTTGTTTGCCAGTTTTACACTTTAGAGTTTGCTTTTCCCACTAGGTTGCTTTACACTTTTTTCCTTTCTCATTTTTGTTTATATTTAGTAAGAATATGACACGCAGGTCTCTCCTTCTGTGTGATCACCTGTCCAGAAGATAATTCAACTACATGAAGAACATTTCTATGACATGATGCACAGTGAAGGATTTTCCACACATTTATATTTTCTTTTAAAAGAGCTTTAATTCCGTTATATACTCAGATCAAGGCCAGTTTAGCATACATTTCGCTCTCAAAAAATCGCTGTGCAATAATGGATTTCAAAGAAATGTTTGAAGTTTTCAATAATCTTTTTTCTTTTTGATGAAATGTAGTTATTTATTCTAAAAATCAATCGATGTCATACACAAAATGCATTTAAGTGGTATAAAGTACAGAAGCAGAGTAAAAATATGTATTTTAGAATATCACCTTATGTTACCCAATTGTAGCGCCTCTTGTCCATGTTTCTATCAATATAAAATATGATATCAAACAGACCTGTTCAAGGATTTTGGCCAAAAATCATCCCAAATGATGCATCCACAATAGGGGCATATAATGTCAAAGTTCTTTTTTATTGATATTCTTTTCAAATATGTACAATGTTCTCTCAGCATGACAAGTTTGGAATCATGTAACATGTGTGAAAGTTTCAAGAAAATCAGTAAAGTGGTTTTCCTGGAATCACGATGACAAGATTTATCCAAAAAAACTTCCAAGATGGCCGCCAGAATGCAAGATGGCCGTCGAAAGGTTAATTAGCTCTAGAACTCCTTACCATGTCATATGTGTGAAAATTTGAAGTAAATCCGTTTAGTTTTCCTGAAATCGTGATTACAAGATTTATCTTAAAACGTCGAAGATGGCTGCCAGAATGCAAGATGGACACCGAAAAAATAATGAGGTCTGGGACATTTTACCATGTAACATGTGTGAACATTTGAAGTACATCTGTTACGTGGTTTTTGTGAAATCACGATGACAATATTTATCTAAAAAAAATTCCAAGATGGCTGCCAGAATGCAAGATCTCTCTTGCCGCAAAGTTAATCAGCTCTAGAACTTCTTACCATGTAACATGTGTGAAAATTTGAAGTAAATCCGTCTGATGGTTTACCTGGAATCGTGATGACAAGAAAGTGAGACTTCAAAAATGCCACCTTGTCTAACCCCGTTTTGGTGCCTTTTGCCCCTGTTTCTATCAATAGAAGAGGTGTTTTCTTTAAGAGGGAAGTCTGTTCTTTCAAACGGTACAATCATTTTATGTGGGAAAGTACCGGACAACGAAACCCCCTTTCTAGAGCCCTTTTGGAAATCAGATCAGGGACTCTGTCTGGATGAATCAAGCAGGATCCGTATGCAAAATCGTTTTGTTTTGACAATCTAACTTCTGAATCAAGTTTCAAACGCCAAGAATGAATTTCATGGTCAGAAATCTTGGATTTCGGGTCTAAGCCCTACGTGTACATACTGTACAACACTGTGGCTAGTCGATCTATGTGGATGCAGTCAAGCACATGTAATGTTTCGTGAGTACCCGCCTCTGTACTTTTCAATGGAAGAAATTTGCACTTTTGTTTAAATAATCTACATTTACTCATCCGTGTATATCATACTTCATTGATTTACCAAACCAAATTAACGCTATAAACACACATTCTCTGATAATTTTACAGCGA